>CM042172.1:24777295-25042295 GCA_023376005.1 Doryteuthis pealeii
TCCTTAACAAGATGTCCCGACCCTATTGCCCTTATGGCAAGCCCCGACTCTTTTTATCATATATGTGCTATAAAGCGTCAGCTGCAGGTGTTCATATCCTGGGTATGACATTAAACTAACTGATGGTGAGGTTCCAGTTCTGGAGGTCTGAGGAATGTGGAGCATCCCTTCATCACCATTGCTCCCAGGTCCACTTTGACCCGGAGTGGTGGTACCTGTTAGGGTCCCATCTATTAATTTAATAGAAAACTTGTTAACAAAAAAAAAAAAATTCCAAACTATCACTATCTAAACTTTACCGGTATTAGATGACCCACTGTGGTTGATATGCCATAAAATAAAACAGACTAACAAGCAAACAATCCTTAACAAGAATTCTTTGTTTTCACCTTAGTCTCATCAGAGGATTACCACAGGAAGAAAAACCACGAGAGGGAAAAAAATGGAAAAAAGATTATTGTGATTACCAAGAATCAGGTAGTCTTAGGCTAAAACCACTGCCAAGTTGTGGATGATAGATGAATTCCTTCTGTTTGCAGAGCTCTGGTTTGAGTGATATATATATATTATATATATATATATATATATATGATATATATATATATATATATATATATATAAAGTCATAATAAAGAGTAAGGCAAAAAAAAGGCAAAAAAAATATTGTAATTACCCAGGATCAGGTAACCTCATGCTAGAGGCAATATATATATATATTATATATATATATATATATTGCCTCTAGCATGATGTTACCTGATCCTGGGTAATGACAATGATTTTTTTCCTTTTTATTTATTTTTTACTTTTTTTGCCTTACCCTTTATTATGATTTTCTTGCATTCTCTATCGTGTCCTTCTTCCTGTGGTAATCCTCTGATGAGACTCAGATGAAAAAAATTAATTCTTGTTAAGGATGAATGACACACACACACTTCCTGTCATCTGTTAGCCTCTTTGCTGATTATATACATGACCGGGTGTATCTGTCAACCTAATCCATAAAGGGTCACCACCGGTCAAAGCAATATATTACAGAAGCACCAGTGTGACATGTGTAAAAGAGGAAGCATATGCCCCCCTCCTAAAAAAAAACAATGGTTAATAATCTAAAATATACAACTGGGAAAACTGGCCAAAATGTGATTTTAAAAAAATCAACAAAAATGTGGAAATTAGGTGAAAACAATTCTTAATTATTTCTTAATTATGATTTTCTTGCATTCTCTATCATGGGTGGTAATCCTCTGATGAGACTCAGATGAAAAAAATGAATTCTTGTTAAGGATGAATGACATGCACACACTTCCTGTCATCTGTTAGCCTCTTTGCTAATTATACCTTGACCAGGTAAAGGGTCACCACTGGTCAAGGCAATATATTACAGAAGCACCAGTGTGACATGTGTAAAAGAGGAAGCATATGCCCCCAAAAAAAAGGTCAACAATCTAAAATATACAACAGGTACCTGGGGGAAAACAAGCCAAAATGTTGTAATTAAAAAAAAATAATAATAATCAACAAAAATGTGAAAATTAGTCTACCATTCTTATCATCACTCATTCTTTATTCTTTATTGACTTTTCTTCTCTCATTCATTTTCTTTTTAAATATATTCTAAACCCATTGTACCAACTGAGTTTTAAATCAATTCTAGATTTATTTATCTATTTATTTGATTGTCTGATCTATGATTTATATGTTCCATTGGAACTCCATTTTTTCTTTATCCTATCACAATTCTATCTTTCCTCTTCCTCTCTAGGCCCATAGAGATAGAGTTCCCTTATCTTTCTTTTGTCAGTCTTAATTTGTTTTTATGCAGGTCAGTTAACTTTGAACATGTATCTTTGAGAATATGTATTATGCCTCAAAGATATGTGGCTTAAAGTTAACTGACCTGAAAAAATATAAAAATTTTTAAATAAAATAACTGGTGCATTATATCTTTTCTTCATTAATATATCAACGCTGAAAATTTCATAAAATTCAGTTAATTCCCTGATTTTTGGTATTTTTTTTCTTTTGGTGGAATTTAGGTCTGTTAAGTTTGATTTAACCACCAACCCTTATCAAGTAGGCAAGATAGTTATGTAAAAAGCTTAGCTGTGACACAAGGCCAAAAATTTTGGGTACCAATTGAGAATAAAATTCACTAGTTATTTGCTAGCCTAGCTTGCTAACAATTATATAGTTATTTACTAAGCTTAGCTTAGATATGGCACGAAGCCAGATTATGGGGCACCCAGTGAGAATCAGACTCACTAACAATGGTCGGCAAATCTAGCTTGCTAACTATTACACCACATGAGGTGCCCTTCCCTCCCCAAAATAAGTGTAGCTTAGGTTTAGTACAAGACTAAAAGTAGGTATTTACTCACCCATTACCATTGGTAGGACATGACACAAGGTTGTAACTGTGGGACATCCAGAGAGGGTCAAACTCAGTATTCAAAAATATAAAGTAACTATGCAGCTCAGAACCACAAGGATCCGGGTTCAATACCGGCCCTTGCCAATTCAGCGTATGAGTAGCACAGGGACCTGTGCGGTAAAGTCGGGAGCTGATGGTAGGTGCGGCGCTCCACCTCAGACGCAAAAACATCTCCCTGGTCTAGTGCTAGTGAAAAGGGATAGACTCCCGCACTGTCTGGCTGATACCGACAATAGGCCACTCTTATTATTCAGTAGGAATGAATATGAGAGACTAACTTGCTGTAAGATTCAAAAGGTATTAAAGTTAATTATTGTTGGTTGTTTGGCTCAGAGGCCACCCAACGCGAGGAAAGATAACTCTTCCAGCCAAACAAGGGCAGATAATCCCTACATTGCTAAGTATTACACTACTCAAAAGATATGAACAAACAATATTACACTACTCAAAAGACATGAACAAACAATATTCCGACAAGGGTGTTAAATACAACAATGGACTTTAATATATGAGCACGTGGATAAGATATCTATAACAGAAATACAAAGAAGACATAATAAAGAACACATTCATGAATAGATGTACAATAAGGAGGTATACAAGAGATACATAAATGTACATATAGAAGTTATGGAGAGTCCATAAAGCAATGTCACTTACTAACTTTGTGTTGGGGGCAAAGCCCCCACACAAGAAGGGTCTAACCCATAAGTGTCTAACCCATGTGTGTTGGTGGAGTCCCTGAGACAAAGAGAATTCAAATCTGGTGCTTCACTGATTAAATAGTAAGGGACGCCTAGTGGTGAAAACCTTAAACACAAGGAAAGATAACTCTTCCAGCCAAACAAGGGCAGATAATCCTACATTGCTAAGTATTACACTACTCAAAAGAGCAAGACAGGGCAAATAGATGAATTTTAATCTGTATTCTTCAATGTGATGTTATAGAAATTACTCCTTGATTGTTCCTTTTAGATTTAAAATTGTCTTTTATGAAAACTTTTTAAAAAAATTAAAACAGCTGTATATATTTTTTTTTCTTTCAGTTAAAATTTGTAATGTTTTAATTCTATTTGATTTATTATTTAAGTTTTATCTTTTATTTTTTAATTCCAGCCTTAACTCTGAGTGCTGCTGAAAAGCAAGTAACATCAAGAACATACAGAGCTGAGTTGACGTATGCAGTAACATCTGGAAAATGGTATGTACCATTCTTTTTTTTTGTGTGTGTGTTGTGTATATATATATATATCTTATTATAATGGAGATTGTGTATTTGTCTCTCTGTAACCGAAACTATATCACTACTCAAGTCACAATTCCCTTAGTTATTTATGTCACATTCACCATGAATTTATATTTATTTAAACCTCAATTATTTATGAAATTGTTATACATTATTAATACTGTTGGATTAATCTACATACTAACAACAAGCAAGTATATTTATATATTCAACAAAATAGCGGTTTACAGTGTGAACGAGAAGGCTAATTTGCATATTGATATTAAGAATTTGATTTTAATAAATATATGCTTAGTTTTATTGATTTCTAATTGTTTGGTTTTCTCTTAACGAATCTGAGCAAAAATCTCGGGGATAAATCTTAAAAGAAATCCATAAACAAGACGAAAGAACTGTAATTTTATTAAATACTTCATAATCTAACTAAATAGATAAATTAGGAAAATTGAAAGACGGGAGTGATTTTCCATCACTCCCGTCTTTCAATTTTTCTAATTTATCGATTATACCCCCCTCAGTTTATCATTTTCTAAATAGTTTCTAATTTGATACAATATTTTATTACATCAAAACCTAAATACTAGCACCCGAAGGGTGCATATATTTGCTAGTATATATATATATATATATAATATATATATATATATATAAAGGGTTTTATAATTTGCTTGAAGCATTGTGTTTATATTGGTTTGGTGGTTGGTTTTGAAGGCTATCACAATGCAGGTGTAAATAAAAATAATGTAACTATGGTGTTGTTTGTTAACCTGTGATTTATTCTTAATATTTCGAGATAAAAATCTCATCTACAGAAGATCTCCTAAGATGAGATTTTTATTTCGAAATATTAAGAATAAATCACAAGTTAACAAACAACACCAGAGTTACCTTATTTTTCTTTACACTTGCATTGTGAAAGCTTTCAAAACCAACCACCAAACCAATATATATATATATATTATATATATATATATATATATAAGGTGTGTCAAAAATGTATCGAGATTTTCGGTACTTTTTGACACACCTTGTATTCTTAAGAATTAACATTCCATTCATTCTTCATTTCTATCTTGGTAAATAAATACAGCTTTAAAATCTTTACTTTTTGACATAACCTGTATTCTGAAAAAAAAATTAATGTTACTTTTATTCATTCCTATCTTGGTAAATACAGTTTCAATCTCAATACTTTTTCGACACACCTTGTTTGTGTATATATATATATATATATATATATATATATATATATATATAATTGATAATGCAGTTTAGTGCCTACAGTTGAGATGGTCAATAAGCTTCATCTCATTGTTACCTCTTTATTTATTTTTTTTATTTTTATTCTTTTATAAATTAATCATTTGATAACAAACTGGTACATTTTTCAAGGTATTATGATTCAGGTGATCACTCCTGGCTATATGAGGTTGGGATGGGCTAAAGCTTCCTTTGATCCTGGGTGTGAATTGGGAACTGATGGCTCATCCTATGGCTTTGATGGATTCTTGGTAAGTTCATTACTGGCTTTTCTATGTTGGATCAGTAAAAATGTGTGTGTGGGGTTAAGTGAGGGAGAAGCTTTCTGAGATTGGATATACCAATCACATGATGAGCCAGAAGTTTGGGGCAAAATTCTGTGTGCATGTCAACTTGAAATTTCTCCAATCTGCCCTGTCAGCTGGGGCGTTAGAATGCACCTCTGCAGAGGGGTAAGACTCCCCAATGGGGCTACCTGTTGGCCGTGGTGGCGACCTGTGATGCTTAAGGATATAACCCAGGTGGTTGAGCAGTCCATGACCTACAATATTCCACTTTGGTCCTTAATTGGGCTAGACAGGCGGTTGGAGAGGCCTCCTCCGATCAATCGGCTGTTACATCATGCCTAGCACCTATACTGATTTTCCCAACTATTGCCTTATGTCAACCCCAACCCCCTTTTTATCATATGGGTCTAGAAGGCGGTGGCTGAGATCTACATGTCTGGAATGACGTTAAACTCTATCTGATGGTGAGGTTCCAGTTTGGAGGTTTGGGGAATGTGGAGCACCCTTCATCACCATTGCTCCCTGGTCCACTCTGACCCAGAGTGGTAGTACTGTTAGGGCCCATCTATGGGTTAAATAGAAAAACATGATTTATAAACAAAATTGTATTATGCATTAAGAATGAATTTATTTCACAACTTTGTTGGCATTAAATGACCCACTGAGGTTGATATGCCGTAAAACAAAACAAAACAAACCAAACCAATCATAATAAAAATTGTCCTTTATATGTGTATTATAAATTGTATCAAATGAACAACAAGTTACAAAGATGTGTTTTGGTTAATGAATTTTCCTTTTTACAAAGTTTTATTAGTGTTAAAGCTTATTTGTCTTTTTAGTTCACCCGATTCTAGGAGGATCGTATTCAGTGACTGCTCACTTAGCTTGCCACTGCCTTTCTATCTCTGCTACTAGAAAACTTCACTTACCCCGCTCTCAGAATGTCCGCTAGTTGGTGGGAGTTTTGAATTTTGGCGTCAGTCAGTCTGGTGTTGTCTATTTTTAGAATACAATCCTTTTTTTTTCTTTTTTTTCTCAAACCTGCCCTAACAAAAATACACAGTTTATGAACCATTACAGTGCGTATTTTAAGTAGATCAAACATTGTCTATGACTAAATAATCATGTGGTGTTTTTTTTTTATCTTCTTTTTATTTGTAGGCAAGAAAATGGTTCCAAGGTTCAGCACCATACGGAAAATGCTGGCAGGCTGGTGATGTTATTGGTTGCATGTTGGACATGAACGATAACATCATAAGTAAGTATTAATTTGGAAATTACTTGAACGTTTCAGATAAAGCAGTACTGTTGACACATAGATTATTAAAACTAGTGTAAGAAAGGTTCAAAGTTATATACTTGGTATACATGACTCCGACGAAGGTTAACAGACAAAACATTTAATATAGTACAACACATGGATATGACGAGATACAAAGTACATGGGTAAAACAAAGTTACATATAGACAGATAGACACACATTCATGAATGGTACAAGATATACAAAAAGTACAGACATGAGACTACAGATAGTCCATGCTGTGAAGAACTTACAGTAATGTAAGTGGGGTCAAAAGCCCCAACGAGAAGGGATAGACAGTGTCTAGCCCATGTGTCTCGTGATTACTGGAACAGGAAAAAGAGGCCAAAAGGGTTTGAACCCGCCGCTTAAATACTATAGCCCCCTAGCGGGCACCAGCAAACTAAACCAGGCAGACAACTCTCCCAGGCAAATACGAAACCAACGCTACACTAGTATTAGATTATCTAAACTCATACTTTTTCTCTGACAAAAGTGGTTCAAAGACCATATTAAGACAACGCTGAAGAAATCTAACATTACACCTTCAAGCGTGGAAGATCTGGCCTCCAAAGACAGGGTTGGTGAGACGCCTGCCGCACAGGAGCTAAGCAGCTCAATAATGAGATAAACAGGACTGCATAGCGGCGACGTCTTTGTCGTCATGAACAACCAAATGTAGATGGGAATTTCTCCTGCAATGTGTGTGACCGCATCTGCAACTCCAGAATTGGACTAATGAGCCACCATAGGGTCCACAAATGAAGACATGGAGTGATGTCATCATCATCTGTGACAGACTTTGAAAAGAAAGAAGAAAGATTTCTCTGAATTTTTTAGATGAGGCTTCATAATTTGGATTATTTGGACTATTGTCCTCATTTTTTTTGTTATTTGTTCAACGTTTTGGTCAATGTGCCCTCCGGCCTTCTTCAGGTATTTCTTGTCGAATTTGGGAGCCTTCTTGAACTTGGGAATCTTGATGGCTCCAGATTATAATAAGTAGGTTCCTAAGTTCGAAAGGAAGATTACCAAGTTTAAATTAAAAATTATTTATTAAAATTTAACTCAAAGTACTCTTCCTAATCGAAATCAGTTACAAATAAACAAAAATTCAAATAAGATATATTTCCTAAAATGTCTCTTATAAAAGGCTAAAAAATTTCTTTTTTGTATTTTATTCTTCAAAGAATATTATATATATATATATATATTTATGAGGGTGAGTCAAAAAGTAATACCATTTTCTTTATTTCCTATAAAGTTTTTTTATAAAACTAAGGCCTACATTGAGATCCTGATAAGACTCAGAGCAAGAATCCAATGAGTAAGACCCAACTTGCTAATCAACAATGTCCTCCTTCTGCATGACAATGCTCGACCACACACAAACATCAGGACAAGGGAGAAAATCACCTCATTCGGGTGGACAACTTAACCGCATCATCCATACTCACCAAATTTAGCATTTTTTTACTATCATCTCTTTGGCCCCATGAAAGAGGGTTTGAGAGGCAAACATTATTCCAGTGACGAGGAAATGAAATCTGTAGTGAAGAAGTGGCTCAAAGAACAGTCAACAGAATTTTATGGGGCAGGGATACATGCTCTCTTTCGAAGGTGGAACATTGCTATTGAGAGAAATGGCAACTATGTGAAGGAGTAGGATGTGATCCACAGAGGACCAGCTTCGTTTTGATGTATGATACATATTCCTGTGTTGGTAATTTATACCTGTCCTAAACAAAATGGCATTACTTTTTGAATCACCAATGTCGAGAAGTAGGAATATGATCCACAGAGGACCAGCTTCATTTTGATGTAGGATACATATTCCTGTATTGGTAATTATACCTGTCTTAAACAAAATGGCATTACTTTTTGATTCAACTATGTGGAGAAGTAGGGATGTGATCCACAGAGGACCAGCTTCATTTTTATGTATGATACATATTCCTGTGTTGGTAATTTATACCACTCTTAAACAAAATAGCATTACCTTTTGAATCACCCTCGTATATTTTATTCTTCAAAGAGAAAACTTTGTGTATGTAGTATGTAACCTTTTTATATGTATATCTAGATATATTTCATCATATGTATAAATTGCTATTATTATTTCAGCTTTCTCCTTGAATGGTGAACTCATGATGGATGCACTGGGACAGGAGATAGCATTTCGGGATATCAATACGGATGATGGTAAGTAGTTTATTATTTCAAGGATTTCAAAATCCAGATAATTAGATCCACAATATGTTTTAATATCTTCACCAAAACAGATTCTAGTTGAGCAAAAAACTCTTCTCTTTGTTTTATAGGATACAAAGGGAATTCATAATTACAGATTACTAAAATCATAATAAGATATAGTGGCAATACTGTAGAATAATCATACTAGTTCCAATTACCATCGAATTGGTAAGACAAGGCAGGAAGCAGTTGTAACTCACTTCAACAAATACTATAGTGAGCAATTGGCTTGTTTGAATGGTGCATTGGAAAAGAAAATACCTATCCCCTTTTCACTAGCGCTGAACCAAGGAGATTGTTTTTTAGCGTCTGAGGCAGAGCACCACACCTACCGTCAGCTCCTCACTTTACCGCTCAGATCTCTGTGCCACTCATACGCTGAGTTGGCGAGGGCCCGTATTGAACCAGGAAGATATTTCTTCATGGCAATATTCAACCTCATATTGCAAATGATAATAGTGAGCTATTGGCTTGTTTAAATGAAAATTTGGAAAAGAAAATACCCTTTCTGAGTAATTTTTTGAGGCAGGTCCTCAGTCGGTAGAGCGTTTGGCTAGAAACCACAAGGTTCCTAGTTCGATACCAGCCCTCGCCAAATCAGCATATGAGTAGCACAGGGATCTGTGCAGTAAAGTAAGGAACTGATGGTAGGTATGGTGCTCCACCTCAGATGCAAAAACAATCTCCTTGGTCTAGCGCTAGTGAAAAGGAGATAGACTCTCTTGTTGATTGGCTGATACTAACTTTAGACCACCCTGACGACTTTACTTACTTCTTTTACTATAAGAAGTTATTTAGTGAGGAATCCCTTAAATATGCCCAAAAATTTGATGCTTTGTTCCCCTAATTCAGCTGTCTCTAAACTATGACCTACAGGTCAGACGCAGACTGCCACAAGATTTTATATGTTTATAATTGTTCTACCTCTTTTTTTTTTTTTTTTTTTAAATCAGAATGGAAAGTTTCACACTTTGTTTCATTACTATGATGAACTGAAGTTGTTTGTTTGTTTTTTGTCATAATTAATTTACTCAATTTCTTTTATTTTCCAGGTTATGTGCCAGCTTTTACTCTGGGTGCTCATCAACAAGCCAGAATAAACTTTGGACAGGTAAGAAATGTTATTATAGATTATAGCAGTTGACTGCAGCAAAAATAGCCATCTCACACATCTTGCTTCAATATTACACTTGCTTTTTATTGAGCTACTTGCCCACACATGAAAATCTCTGATGGTCTTAAAAGGGCTCTTTCCACACTTGCACACTGATGGAATTGCAAATGGTAGCCATGATGGAACAAATTAAACATCAGTCAGTTTAATTTGGGCCCCTCAGTCCCACCTCACTATGTGTCCTGGGTATAACATTAAACTACATTTAGTTGTGAAGTTCCAATTCTGGAGCTCTGGGGAATGTGGAGTAGCCCTTTATCACCATTAATACCAGGTCAACTCTGTGCTAGTGAAAAAGGGATAGACTCTCTTGTTGATTGGCTGATACCAACTTTAGGCCACCCCAATGACTTTACTTACTTTTTTTACTACAAATATTATTTAGTGAGGAGTCCCTTAAATATGCCCAAAAATTTGATGCTTTGTTCCCCTAATTCAGCTGTCTCTAAACTATGATGGAACAAATTAAACATCAGTCAGTTTAATTTGGGCCCCCTCAGTCCCACTTCACTATGTGTCCTGGGTATAACATTAAACTGTATCTAGTAGTAACATTCCAATTCTGGAGCTCTGGGGAATGTGGAGTAGCCCTTTATCACCATTAATACCAGGTCAACTCTGACACGGAGTGGTAGTACCCGTTAGGGTCCCCAACTATGGGTTAAATAGGTAGAAAAATGAGCTTAAAAAGTGAGTTTAAAATTTTTTAAATACCTAACAAGAATGAATAAAACCCTCTTCCAATTCTGGAGCTCTCTTTATTGCCATTACTCCCAGGTCCACCCTAACTTGGAGTGGTAGTTTCTGTTAGAGTCCCATCTATGGATTAAATGGATCAAAAATTGAGTATTAAAAAAACGTCTTTATAAAAAATTGAGTTTGAAAAAAAAGAAATTGAATACCCAACAAAATGAATAAAGCAAAATGTCTTCAGCATAAAATAACCCAACAAGGTTTGACATGCCATAAAATCCAACCAACCAAACCACTTCACTACAGTTATATACTCAGTTGTGTTAAAAGGTGGATCTGAAAGGTGATGGAAAGAAGTTGACAAACACATTTCATATTGGTATTATTTGGATTATTCGGACTATTGTCCTCATCTTTATTGTTATCTGTACAATTTCAGCCAATGTACCTTCTGGCCTTCTTCAGGTATTTCTTGTTGGACTTGGAAACCTTCTTTTCGAACTCGGGAACATTCTTTTTGTAATTGTTCTGTGATGGCTTCCGTTTATGAAATGAATATTCCCAAGTTCGAGAAGGCTCCCGAGTCCAACAAGAAATACTTGAATAAGGCCACAGGGCACATCGCCAAAACATTGTACAGATAACAATAAAGATAAGGATAATAATTTGTTTATTAACAACTGATGACTAATTGTGTATTGTGATGAAAAGTAACTAAAATTAAGATTAAAGAAATGTTTATTGAAAATTAATTATCTCATTTTTCTTTTCTTTTTTCCCAGGATATCAACAAGCTGAAGTACTTTACATGTTATGGTCTTCAGGAGGGTTACGAACCATTCTGTGTGTAAGTATAAATACGTTTTGTCTCTCTTTTAGTCCAAGACTAATCAAGAACATAAAACTCATTGAAGGAGAGCTACTAAAGTGATGAATGATTTAATAAAATTTGGCATGTATATGTAAAATTTACTTTCTATATTATATATGTATAAACATCTTAGATATTTCATCTGATAACATCTTTCATTTATTTTATTATAATTATATATGTATATGTAAAATCTACTAAAGTGATGAATGATTTTAAAAAACCTTTCATATGAAGAAAGACTTGAGAAGATTGACTTTAATAAAAATTTATTTAATTACAGGTTAGGTAAATACCTATGACTATTTAATAATAAATATTATATCTTATTATAATGGAGATTGTGTGTTTGTCCGTATGTAACCGAAACTATATTACTATACAAGTCACAATTCCCTTTGTTATTTACACCACATTCTCCATGATTTTATTTTTTATTTTTTATTTAAATCTCAATTATTAGTAAAATTGTTTTACATCATTAAGACTGTTAACAATATCTACATACTAATAACATGCAATTGTATTTATATATACAACAAAATAGCGGTTCACAGTGTGAATGGGAAGGCTAATTTGCATATTGATCTTAAAAATTTGATTTTTAATAAATATATACTTAGTATTATTGATTTCTAATTGTTTGGTTTTATCTTATTGAATATGAGCAAAAATTTTGGGGATAAATCTTAAAAAGAAATCCATTAACAAGAAGAAATAACTGTCAAATTATTCTTTACTTCCTATTTTAACTAAATAGTTAAATTAGGAAAATTTACCGCTGAAAACGGGAGTAATGGAAAATGATGGAAGAGTTAGTTTCAAAGTTGTTCTATTTTTCGATTATACCCCCTCTGTTCCAAATATTTTTATCTGAATTCTTATTCAGTTTCATTAGCCTTTCTAATTTAACATGATATTTTATTATATTATATCTTAAATACTTGCACCCAGAGGGTGCATATATTTGCTAGTTTTATTAATAAAAAAATATTATAATCTTAAATTATTAATCAATTTAACATATTTGAATAACCATATTATTATTCTTTTATTCTCAGTATTTTTTTTTCATCATTTGATTATTTTTTTCTCTTCCAGAAATATGACTAGACAGATGACACTCTGGTATGCCAAAAATCAACCTGTATTTGAGCCGTTGACTTCAAATCATTCCCGTTTGGAAGCTGTGAGAATTCCAGGAGGGTAAGTTCCAATTAAAACCAAAATAAAAAAAGTTATTAACTAGTATTATTAACTAGTATTATTGACTAGTATTTCCTTTTATTTTTCTAAATTTCCTTGTTTTTTTATTGCAACTCTCTTGGATCATTATTTCTGTGACAGTACGAAACAATAGTAATTGGAGAGCGCTTGTCCAGTGGAATTGGATCCTTGGTCAAGAGTCCTGAGTATTGGTAATCATTCGGTTTTGTAAGTCCCTCCTCAATGAGTGCAATTAGAATTATAACCAGTGTGGGGGTTTAAGTAGTGTATCAGCCACGCAGTATGGTTTGCTGATTGGCGAAGTAATAAACCACGTGACTTAGGCTAGTCTATAAATCCAGGTGGGGAATTAGAGCACACCTTATATCGACAAAATATTCCAACAATATCGACCAACGAAAGTTTAATCAACCCCAATCTGGGTGGGTTACTTTCATGTTATCTCGAAATTTATGTAGTTACCTGTAGCAAAAGTCCACTTTATGTGAAGTACATTTTAAATTATATACAATAGTTTTTCTGTGATCGTACGAAACAACAATAATTGGAGAGAATAATAATGGATAAGCTATCAGTGTGACTCTAATTTTATTAGCTTGAAGAAGATTTTATTGAAATCTAAAACACATGTCACCTGTTATAAAATTGAAATAGAAAAAAAACCACAAAATTGAAGCAACTTGCAGACATTTTCTTTATAATATATATATATATACACCTTAGGTGGGATTGGTTTCTCTGAGTTCTAGCACTGATGTGACGTGTGTTGCAGCTCTGAGAAGGGCTAAGTAGCTGTTTCCAACTAGAATATTATATAATTATTTTACCTCTAAAAAAATATGTAGAGAGTGATAAGACTTTTAGACCGCCCTGTATATTGCACGTTTTATGTATTTGCTGTGTATTATAAGTACAATTCCAGTAGGCGATCCTGTAGCAAAAGTCCACTTTATGTGAAGTACATTTTAAATTATCTACAATAGGTTTTCTGTGATCGTACAAAACAACAATAATTGGAGAGAATAATAATGGATAAGCTATCAGTGTGACTTAAATTTTATTAGCTTGAAGAAGGTTTTATTGAAATCTAAAACACATGTCGCCTGTTATAAAATTGAAATAGAAAAAAAAACACAAAATTGAAACAACTTGCAGACATTTTCTTTATAATATATATACGCCTTAGGTGGGATTGGTTTCTCTGACATAGCACTGATGTGACGTGTGTTGCAGCTCTGAGAAGGGCTAAGTAGCTGTTTCCAGATAAAATATTATGTAATTATTTTACCTCTAAAAAAATATGTAGAGAATGATAAGACTTTTAGACCTCCCTGTATATTCCACACTTTATGTATTTGCTGTGTATTATAAGTACAATTCCAGTAGGCGATCCTGTAGCAAATGTCCACTTTATGTGAAGTACATTTTAAATTAAATAGGTTTATGGTTGACTATACTTTCCTTAAATGATTTAGTTCAATGCACCAATAATGTTAAAGGGATTCATTTGTACTGACAATATCATAATTATTGTGTACATGCACGAATTAGGAATGCCTGGGTAATTTCAGTAGAAGCTATAAATGCATTCGGGGAAAGATTCTCTAACCTAACAACCTCGTAGATGCAAGAGATACTAAGTGCACCTTTAAATTACAAACCTCACCTTTTTGTTTTTCATGTTAAAAGCTATTTAACACATATTATTGTTACAAATATATGTATATATTTCTTATCTTTGTCCTCAGAACTAACATCACTCCAGCTCTGAAAATCTCCTCAAAGAATTTTGGCACTCTAGAACAAGTCTGTTTGGAATACGTACGTCTCAGTTTGCCTGTCACCTGCATGGCTGAATTCGTAAGCAAGTAAGTAACAACATTCATTTTTCTAAACATTAGTCTGAAATTCTCAGATTTCTGCTTTATTTATTCTGCAAATTATTTGGACTTGTATCTTAATTTTTAATGCCTTTTTTTATAACAGCTCTTGGGCTAATATGTTCTCTAAAGCCTTCATTGGGTGTACATTGCATCTGGGGAGTTGTTGCTGCTTTCTACTTTTCTCCTATTTGTTTTCCTTCAGTAGTAACCTCATATGGGAGACAGTGATTAGAATTATTTTTAGCGATTATGGCCATTTCGTTGTGAATCAAATTTTTAGACATTAAGGCTATTTCTTGGTGAATCAAATTTTTAGACATTAAGGCCATTTCTTGCTGAATCAAATTTTTAGCCATTATGGTCATTTCTTTGTGAATCAAATTTTAGCCATTATGGCCATTTCTTGGTGAATCAAATTTTTAGACATTATATCTATTTCTTGGTGAATCAAATTTTTAGCCATTATGGCTATTTCTTGCTGAATCAAATTTTTAGATATTAAGGCCATTTCTTGGTGAATCAAATTTTTAGACATTAAGGCTATTTCGTGGTGAATCAAATTTTTAGTCATTATGGCTATTTCTTGCTGAATCAAATTTTTAGATATTATGGCTATTTCTTGGTAAATCAAATTTTTAAACATTATGGCTATTTCTTGCTGAATCAAAATTTTTGGCATTAAGGCTATTTCTTGATGAATCAAATTTTTAGACATTATGGCTATTTTTTGGTGAATCAAATTTTTGGCATTAAGGCTATTTCTTGGTGAATCAAATTTTTAGACATTATATCTATTTCTTAGTGAATCAAATTTTTAGACATTAAGGCTATTTCTTAGTGAATCATATTTTTAGACATTAAGGCTATTTCTTGGTGAATCAAATTTTTAGCCATTATATCTATTTTTTGCTGAATCAAATTTTTAGATATTATGGCTATTTCTTGCTGAATCAAATTTTTAGACATTATGGCTATTTCTTGGTGAATCAAATTTTTAGCCATTAAGGCTATTTCTTGGTGAATTAAAATAATTCTTATTAAATCATGTCTCCTCAATAACATCATAATTCCAAGGTGCTCCTGACCACATCATCAGTGATGTAATCTCAAGATCATCAGGCATTTCGGGTCTTGCAACATCATACACCTTCAACTGGCTGACCAAGCTAGTGTTGATCAGTCACCAGCTTGTTGTCACGGAACAAGATTTATATTTATTTGTACTGAGAAGTACCAGCGGAAACTTCAATTAAATCTGACTCTGGACTATCCCTCTCCCATAAGAAAAGAGGAATCCAAGCAAATGGGTTCCCTACCCTCTAAAGAAATTGAAAGCCCGAAGATGCATTATAATATTGTTGTATCGCGAGGTGGAAAGAACCACAGATGAATGGTGTGCTTAACACATTTATTAAGCCCCAGCATCCCATGTTGAATGGATACATACAAACACAAAACAAATAAGTACAAACAATTAACAAGACAAACTCACACTAAAAGAGGAGGGTCAGTTCGGTATAGCCAATGCAACAAAGTCAGTCTGAATATTATTCAGCTAGGTAATCTACTTTAATCATAGTCTATTTTATGGCTATGAGCCAGTCCATCTGGTAGAGTGGCGAAGGGGTGTTAGCTACTCTACAACAAATATACAGTTATCCTTCTTTTTATAATTTCTATTTTAACTTTTAATTGTATTTTCTTTTCATAAGGGATAAAAGCATGCAATCAGAGTTGGAACGCAAGATGAATCTGGAGAATATTCGTCGTCATGAGATGGACATTGAAGAGGAGAGAAATGCTTTTTCTGACATACCTGGGCAAAATTATAGTGACGCCAACATCAGTGATGCTTCTGTTGAAAAGGGTAGCAAAGTTATCGCAGGTGAGTAATGTTTGCACCTGGTTGATTATGATTTTTTTTTTTTTTTTTTTTGAATCCCTTGTCCAGTGTACGCCAAAAAAAAAAAAACAATTGCATGGCCTAACAGAAATCTGATTGGTTTTGATTAAAAACAAAAAAAAAAGAAATTTTTAATTTACGCAGTTGTGATTTGAGTAGACCCTAGGATTTGAGACTTTTTTTTTTTTCACGTTTTTTTTCTCTTTTTTTTTTTTTTTTTTTTTTTTTTGGCTTTTTCAAATTTTTTCCCTTTTCTGTGGCCTAATCTGTGTTGTAGGAGTAGTTATGTACTGACTCTCGATGATATGTTACTTTTTCAGAAGAATCTTAGAAAAATGTTATTTACACATACTAGCAAATATATGCACCCTCCAGGTGCACGTATTTAAGTTTTAATGTAATAAGATAGTGTATTAAATTAGAAGGGCTAATGAAACTAAATAAAAATGCAGATAAAAAGATTTGAAACAGAGGGAATATAATAATAAAAAATAGAACTGAAACTTACTCTTCTATCACTCTCGTCTTTCATTGTTATTTTTTCTAATTTTAGTATTTAGTTAAAAGATAAAGTAAAGAATAAAATGACAGTTATTTTTTCTTGTTAATGGATTTCATTTAAGATTCATTGAAGAGATTTTTGCTTATATTCATTAAAATAAAACCAAACAATTAAAAATCAATAACACTGAGCACATATTTATTAAATGTAATAAGATAGTGTATTAAATTAGAAGGGCTAATGAAACTAAATAAAAATGCAGATAAAAAGATTTGAAACAGAGGGAATATAATAAAAAAAAAGTAGAACTGAAACTTACTCTTCTATCACTCTCGTCTTTCATTGTTATTTTTTCTAATTTTAGTATTTAGTTAAAAGATGAAGTAAAGAATAAAATGACAGTTATTTTTTCTTGTTAATGGATTTCATTTAAGATTCATTGAAGAGATTTTTGCTTATATTCATTAAAATAAAACCAAACAATTAAAAATCAATAACACTGAGCACATATTTATTAAATTCGATTTTTTAATATCAATATGCAAATTAGCCCTCCCGTTCACATTGTAAACCGCTATTTTGTTGTATATATAAATACAATTGCATATCATTAGTATGCAGATATGGTCAACAGTATTAATAATGTGAAACAATTTTATTAATAATTGAGGTTTAAATAAAAATAAAATCATTGAGAATGTTATGTCAATAATTAAGGGAATTGTGACTTGAGTTGTAATATAGTTTCGGTTACATACAGAAAAACACACAATCTCCATTATAATAAGATATATATATGAGTTAAGTTTAAGGAAATGAATCCGATGGTATATATATAGATAAAAGGGTATGAAAATGCTGTTTTGCTAACGTCATGTACTTTCGTTACTAACCGACCATGAACGGATTAAAACTCTTCTTTTTTGAATAAGAGAATTTTTCTATTTTTGAATTTGAAGTATTTCTTTTTCTTTCAAAAACTGTTGCACTGAAGAAACACGATGTAGCGAAATGTACATGACGTTTGCGAAACGCAGCGAATGAACAAAGATGAAGTGATCGCATGGCTTACACGCTTTTTGGAAAAAACAATGCTTCCGGTTTGAATTTAAATTATTTTCTGCTTCTCTCTCGATGAGTCTGGATTAAAAACATTTACATCTAAAAACTGACCTAATTATCATTATGCTCTGATGATGATTTTTTATGAATTGAAATATTGTCAATATTAGCAATGAAAATGATATAAAAATATATTCATTTTAACAACATTGTGTGTTTTTATACCCTTTTATCTATACATATATATATATATATATATATAAGTATACAAATAACCAGATAAGTTTGTGGTAGGAATAATTCTATTCCGGGCTCTTTTTTTTTTCCTTTTTTTTGCATATATAAATATGTATAAAATTATTTTTAAATAATTTTTCCATATAAATGATATATGAATTTTAGTTGAAATATATTTAAACATATATAAATATATTTATACAGGAATATTATACATATATATTTATACAGGAATTTTAGTTGAAATATATCTAAACATATATAAATATATTTATACAGGAATATTATACATATATATTTATACAGGAATTTTAGTTGAAATATATTTAAACATATATAAATATATTTATACAGGAATATTATACATATATATTTATACAGGAATTTTAGTTGAAATATATTTAAACATATATAAATATATTTATACAGGAATATTATACATATATATTTATACAGGAATTTTAGTTGAATATATTAAACATATATAAATATATTTATACAGGAATATTATACATATATATTTATACAGGAATTTTAGTTGAAATATACTTATACAAATATAAATATATCTATACAAATATAAATATGTATAAAATTATTTTTGAATAATTTTTCCATATAAATGAAATAAGAATTTTAGTTGAAATAAATTTATAACTGCCAAGATAACTGAGTTTTTCTTTCTTTATATACAGATGCCACCCACAAGTTTGTCTTTCTTAATCTTAAGGCATTATTTATCATTTATGATAACTGTTATTTACTCACAATCTGATAACAAATAGATGTGTGATATGATTATGATATGATACGATGTATCCTTAAAATGGATACAATCATATATGATTGTAAATAAATAATTAAGAATAAGTATAATAATTAATAATAGTAATAATCTATCTATACAATTTATAAAGGGCAGTTGTGTATATGTGCATTTCTGTAGGAAACTACAAAAATAAAACAATAAATGACAAAGTAAATATATATACACATTAAATATCACCAGTGCTTGATTTTTGAGCAAAAATAATGAAGATTTAAATTATATCTGGGAAGATATTCAAAACTTATGATTTGAATAGTAAAAGAAGGGAAAGTCATTAGTAGCATTTGTGATTAGAATATAAATCATTTATGTAAGACCAAAACGATCAATAGATCTGTGATACTAACTTTTTATTATGCCTCTCTACCCAGGCAATGCCAAGTAGCCGCTTCTAGTCAATTATATTACAGAGAAAATAGAAAATACCCCCCAAACTCAAAAAAGTTTTTAAAAAAGGACAAAGACAGAAGAAAAAAAAACATAATTTTTCCCTAAAAATAACAAATTTCAGCCGCCTTATCTATAATTTGCAGAGGCAATATACTATAAAAACAAACTACATTTTTATATCTAAATAGTATAACAATGAAGCTAACTAATATACTTCTTTACTTTTAGAATAAATAATTTAGTCTCAGCAAAGAATTGTTATGGTAAGTAACAATTAAAAAAATGTACCTTTCAAAATATTATTGAAAGATGTGTCATAATGTGTAAGATATGATATGTTGTGTCCTTAAAGGGATACAATAAGACATGGTTGTAGTTGAGTGGAAGGACCAGTCAACACATTCATAGATTTAAGATAGAGGGTTTTATTGCAGAGAGATACAGTAAGACAGACAAGGAATAGTGAGGCACGCTACTAATCCTCAAAGCCAGCCCAGTATATTGACGTGCTCACTATATATATATTCAGACGACATGAAAGAGAGTGTGGAATATTCCATTATAACAATAACTATAAAAATGAGGACATGTGTCCAGTGTTTTTCTTTTTTCTTCCCTCACCATCTTAATCTAACTGTAAATACATTTCAATAGATTCTTAGAAATAAATTACACAGGATAGGTTACAAGGTAGTTGTTTCCCCAGATCATAAATAAAAACCCTACATTTTATTAAGAAATTTTAGTTGGGACCATCAAATTTCCCAGGGACTCATTCAAAGCAAATATGTGTGTCCCAGGATGCACTAAATCAAAGAGCTATCAGCATCACTGCCTATGTCCGTTTCAACTGATTTCAGATATTTTTGAATTTTGTCTTTTCTTATAATTTTTTAGTTCAGGTTTAAAATTTATTTTTTCTCTTTATCACTAATAATTACTGTTGTTCTCTCTGGCATAGATTCCTCAATCCAATTGTCAAATTCATGGTCTCCCAAACACTGAGCTTAAATAGGCAGCTCTCTCTAACTGCCTTCCTCAAGGTGGCTGTTGATTGGTCAATGCAAATTATCAACTAGCACCACCGTTGATCCTGTCTAAACAGGCAATTTACCAAGGGTAGATAACTCAGTTATCCAAACAGGCAATTTACCAAGGGTGGATAACTCCGTTATCCTAACAATTACAATATTTCCTGCCTCATAATTTACAATTTTGTAATGAAAAATTTGCTGTAAAAATGACTACTTTATAGAGGGACTGGTTTAGCTAAGTCAATAGAGCTTATGTCTCGGAACCACAAGATCTGATACTGACCCTTACTAATTCAGAGCATAAGTGGAGCCGCGCACCACCTCAGCCACAAAAATAATCCTCCTGGTCTAGCACTAGTGAAAAGGATATAGTCTCCCTCGCTGCCTGGCTAATTGTTATATACCCTAGCTATGAACATTTTCCAATCCTCAGAAGTATTATGCTGACTGAGTAGTCTGATACCACTAGAAGTGGTTTACCTTTTTTCATGCTGCAGGCAAGTATTGTATTTGTTAATGTTATAAAGATTCCATTTCATTTTCAACCTCCGTTTTCAACTAGTTCAGTGGATTAAGGTGACTGATCTCTCTGCTTTAGGTTTATACAACTATCAACATCCATTTCTTTGTATGATTGCTACTAATTTCTGAAAAAAATTCTGCTTAGCCAAGCAGGGGTCAGTGAGCTTCGGCCGCTGGACCTACAGAGTGAATTAATATCGTTGATCCCAGGGGGCCATCTCCCCCAGGCAACACCTGCCCCCTCGATTTAAAGGGGCAGGGCAGGGCTGGGTTTATTGCCTGGTGCCTGAGGCGCCCCCCTTGAGTGGGAATGTCAACAGGATCAAGCATTTTTTGCACCCGCCACACCATGAGCTTCGGTTCGTGGGTGGTCCCACATTAATAGGGCCTAACCTGTCCAAGTGGGGTACGAGGTAGATACCTGGATTATACACCTGAAGAAGGATGTAGAATAGGTCAGCCAAAACAAGATGATATTAAATGCAATTCAAGAGTCTTTAACAAGTTTTGGAATAACAACAACACTTGCTAAAAATTAAAGCTATTTATGTGGATCTACAAAACGACAATGCACACACACACACACACACACACATATACACACGCACATATTTTCTTCAAAGCTCTTTAGTCAAGTGAAACATGTCTTATGCCATTCCTTTCAATTTGATGCTAGATTTTTCCAAGCATTCAGGTTAATATTGAGGTGTTTCAAATTGTCTTTCAATTTGACTTTAAAGTGTAGGAGAGGATGTCCAATTGAACGCTTAGCATTTGGAAATATATATCAAGTATATATATATATATATATAAAGATAATCTACTGAGTCAGACGAACCTACTATTAGTTTCGCATAAAGCTCTTCAGGGCTAAAATCTGACTCTGATTTTAGCCCTGAAGAGCTTTATGCGAAACTAATAGTAGGTTCGTCTGACTCAGTAGATTATCTTTATTACTTGGCTCTACTTAGTATCGAGCACTTTTTACAAATTAGCTTCTCCTAGCGGTTATATGAATATATATAATATCTTATATACATATATATACTAAATGTTTTTCTTTTGGCCAAATACTATACCAATAGATTATTTTTTTGTTGGTACGAATATCTTGGTCTTTTCTTTTTTTCAAAAATTTTTTTCTTCCCGGTTGATGTTTGGTAGTATATTTTTTACAATCAAACTCTCTGCCGGGTTTTTTTCTCTCCGCAAGGATCTACCAACACGCTTGGTATATTAAATTATATATATATATATATATATATGTATATGTATATTTGATTCCTCATTGAACTATATGTATATGTATATATGAAATATACATTTTTTTTAATTTTTAAGATTTTAAAATTTTTTGAGTTTCTGGTTGAAATAAATTATTACAGGATAACGGTTTGTTAAGTTTTTCTTTCTTTGAAAGTTAAATATTGCTCTGTATATAATCTAATTTATTGATTATTATACATTGAGCTCTCTTAAAGGGTTTATAAAAATCCTTGTATGAGTATATGTTTGCACCTACAGTACAGTAGTTATACAGTGAGATTTGGAAGATCCCAAATAGAATCATCCCTTACAACCAATCATTTGGATTACCTTACATTGATATATATACATATCTATATTTTATGGTTTACTATACAATTAAAATTAGGGCCAAGTTAGCTCAGTCAGTAGAGCGTTCCGCTAGAAACCACAAGGTTCCTAGTTCGATTCCGGTCCTCACCAACTCAGCGTATGAGTAGCACAGGGGTCTGTGCGGTAAAGTAAGGAGCTGATGGTAGGTGTGGCGCACCACCTCAGATGCCAAAACAATCTCCTTGGTCTAGCGCTACTGAAAACGGGATAGACTCCCTCGCTGATTGGCTGATACCGACTTTAGGCCGCCCCGATGACTTTACTACTTACTTTATACAATTAAAATGCATTTATTACCATTGGTTTTGAAGCAGCATATCAGCCACTTATCCTCAAGACAAAGTACTCTTGAAAAGAAGACAGCAAATTTTTGTTGTTGTCCTCTATATTTTGGTAAATCTCTCCCCGTTTACCTGGTTATATATATATATATATATATATATATATATATATATATATATATAAAGAGAGAGCATTGGTGAGCAAACTCAACTTACAGAATTTTTAACTTCACTGGGTACACCACTCCTTTGGTCTTTTGCCAAATAGTACTAAGCTTAGCAAATATGTAACACACACACACACACACACACACACACACACACACACATACAAATATATACATGCCAGATAAACTCATTATTTTTAACTGATGTTATAAAACATTGGGATTGTCTTGAAAAGACAGTTTTATAGAGAAAACCCAATTTTTAGAAACATTTCTTTGGAGCCTATCCAAGTCTATAAAACTGGCACTCAAATAAGCCAAGTTAATGATCCTTTAGTAACATCAGGTACTGTAAGTAACGTGAGACCTGTGTTCCAGATTAAATATTTGCCTACCAAATTTCTCCCATGGTTGTACTAAATTTTCATCGTATCTTTTACCTGTATGATGGGATATTCTAAGTTCACTATATATTCATCTCAGAACTCATTCTATTCAAATAAAGTCCTATCATTATTGTATTATGGGATATTTCTAAGTTCACTATACATTCACCTCAGAACTCATTCTATTCAAATAAAGTCCTATTATTATTGTATTATGGGATATTTCTAAGTTCACTATACATTCACCTCAGAACTCATTCTATTCAAATAAAGTCCTATTATTATTGTATTATGGGATATTTCAAAGTTCACTATATATTCACCTCAGAAATCATTCTATTCAAATAAGGCCTATTATTATTGTAATCTGAGTCCTGTTCAATTATGATGAACTAACCATTGGTTTTTATACTTTTTTTGATTGTGGTGGGAGAGCTGCTGTGAGCAGCTTTAAGTAGGCAAAGAGTTAAAATGTAAATAAATATAAAATGTATATAGATATAACAACCTGAGACCTGTGTGCCAGATTAACTCTTTGCTTACTAAGTTTCCGCCATGGCTGTACAAAATTTTCTTGGTAACTTTTACTTGTATGATGTGATATTTCAAAGTTCACTATATATTCACCTCAGAACATTCTATTCAAATAAAGTCCTATTATTATTGTATGATGGGATATTTCAAAGTTCACTATATATTCACCTCAGAACTTATTCTATTCAATTAAAATCTTATTATTATTGTAATCTGAGTTCAGCCCAGTTATAATTGAACTAGCCATCGGTTTTTGTGTTACACACTGGACCCGTCAAAGAACACAAACACTTGTATTTAGGAAAATGTAAGATAAGATGTTTATTCCCTCGGTTGTGTACAGCTGAGAGTCGTTGGCAGGGTTACACAAACGTGGAGCCTTCGGGAGTTCTTTTCAAGTGATCTCAAACCTGATCGTCGACTGTCTAATCGATCTCTACGGGCTTCTTTTATTGTAGTCTGACCCCCGGTGTCACGCCTCTTTGTTCGTGACACCTACGCAGTTTTTCTGTAGATACGCTCTTCGCCCACGCAGGCTGTTTTCATTGGCTATGGGCTACGCCTACAGATTTCTGCACCTAAATCATGTCATATGTTCACCTGCATTTCTAGGTGCAAAAGGTCAGGTTAGGGCCACATCCTGTTTTCATTTCCAGCTGCAGCCTGGAAACGAAAACAGGATGTGGCCCTGACCCTCATGCACTTCCTATTCAGCCTGGTCCTTGGGTGCACTGATCAGACAATATATTACATTTGTACTTTGCTGTACAGTAGGATCACAGTGGTGGGAGAGCCACTGTGAGTGGTTTAAAGTAGGCAAAGCGTTATACAATAGTAATAGTAAATGGCTTACAAGATGAGAACTTACAGATTTTTTTTTACCAAAATTATAGAAGCGTTTCTTTTTTTTTTTTTAAATATATACACATGTGTGTATTTATCAGTTAAAATCCTCCTCCCAGTTTGTAGGTGATGATGCCCAAGTGGTTAAGAAGCCTGACTGATGATGAATCGATCAGGTTTCCATCTCGGCTGAAGGTAGCCTGCAAATGTCTAGCCACACTGAAGAGACATAATACATTGAAACACGGTGTCTGTGGATGACTACATATGATGGCAGCAAACTCGAGTTCAAGTATTGTCATTGCTTGATATAAAAATAAAATGTTCAACAGTTCAAAGAATATAATGGTGAGCTTCAAAAAGTTCAACAATGAGCTGCACGAAAATGGCTCTTTAGTCCTGCCAAAGTCTTGCACATCTTCCCACATTTACAGGTAATTCCAGGGAGCACAGGGTATTTTATTAGTCCATCCTACCGATGCACAGATTGGTGACTGATCAGGCCAGCCTTGCTCATACATAGCCTTCCACACTGGTCACATAGTAGACCGATTTGAAGCCCTATTCTTATATAGATACACGTGTTTTCCCCAATCGCAAAACTTTGTGTTTTTATAAACAGAAATGAAAAAAATGGCCGACAAAGCAAATTGTCGCCTTGCTCTATGAAAGCAAACTGAAATCAATATGGCTGACCTCTGGGGGAAGAAGAAACATGTGGTGGAGAAGAAAAAAGCAGGAAGGGATATTTTTTAGAGTATTTATTTTCTCACCTCCAGGCTGGATTAACACAAGGTCTTTTTAACATAGGGAGCTATGCATAAACCAAAGCTCATGTGATGGCCAGTGCAAAAAATGTATAGTATATATGGTTTCTCAGGATTCCCCTTTTAGGGCACCTCAGGCATTGAACCTGCCTCCACCCCTTTTATGCAAGGAGACAGGGGCTGCCTGGGGAGATGAACACCTAGGCCCATGCAATTTATTTTACCTGACTTACCGGATTAAAAAACAAGGTTCCTAATCCTTTTGCAAGAGTAATATATATATATATATATATATATATATATATATATGAAGTATAGTATTTGGGTTTGATTTTTTTTAGTTTGCTTTTTGTCATTTTTAAAAAGTTTTATCTCTTGAAGGGATTTGTCTTAGTTTTAGCCTTCATTCTATAGATTAGAAATTGGTTTCATCAAAATCATTTAAATTAATTTGTTTTAAAAAATAAAAAGAAGTTTTTCAAAAAATATTTATTTTGGGCATGGTTTCTTATAGTTTGTTGATATTATCCTCTCCTTTTATTTCTTTTTTCTTTTATTTTTTTCTTTCTTTTTTACTTTTTCTTTCTTTCTTTCTTTTTTTTTACTTTTTACTTTTTTCTTTCTTTCTTTTTTACTTTTTTCTTTCTTTCTTTTTACTTTTTCTTTTTCTTTTTACTTTCTTTTTTTTTCCTTTTTTAAAACTTTTTCTTTGTTTCTTTTTTTACTTTTTTCTTTTTTCTTTGTTTCTTTTTTTTATTACTTTTTTACTTTTTCTTTCTTTCTTTTTTTTAATTTTTTCTTACTTTTTTTTTACTTTTTTTCTTTTTCTAAACTTTTTTTTCCTTATTTTTTTACTTTTTTCTTTTTTCCTTTTTATACTTTTTTCTTTTCTCCTTTTTCTTTTCTTTTTTTTTTACTTTCTTTTTTTTTACTTTCTTCTTTTTTTTTACTTTTTCTTTTTTTACTTTTTTGATATTTTGTCTTGATATTTTTTCTTTTGCATGTAGAAACGTATTTATTTTTTAAAATCATAATGTAAAAATGAAAATAAATTGTCCAAGAAATAGGCAAATAAAACCCACATCAACATTTTAAAAAATCATAAAAATCCTGTATCATCTTGTTATAATTACCTAATGTCAATCCATACACTAATGATAATCTTGGCTCAATTTGAACCAAACTTTCAGAAATCTTTAGGGTACAGTCGGTCAAGTGTTCAGCTAGGAATCACAAGGTTCCTGGTTCGATACCGGCCCTTGCCAACTCAGCGTATGAGTGCACAGGGATCTGTGCAGTAAAGTGAGGAGCTGATGGTAGGTGTGGCGCTTCACCTCAGATGCTGAAATAATCTCCTTGGTCTAGCACTAATGGTAGGTGTGGTGCTCTGCCTCAGACACCGAAAACAATTTCTTTGGTCTAGTGCTAGGAAAATGGGATAGACTCCCTTACTGTCTGGTTGATACCGACATTAGGCCGCCCCAACGATTTTACTTTACTTACTCCCCAAAATAAAACTACTTTTTATGCTAATCAAAGGTAAGGCCATGATTTTCAAGGGAGATAACTCACCAAAAGTTCAAACAAGGAAAACAAATACATCACAAACGATGTTGTCTATCTAAAGGTTCTTTCATTATGAAAATATTTGTAACATACATAAAAAAAATTAAACTCCTCACCTCTTCCATTAAATCACAATGACCACTGATCAAGAACAGATTTCATTCAAATTCTAGCTCCAAATAAAAAGCAAGGAGTACATACTATAAACCAGTGTTTTCCAAAGTGGGCAGTACTCATGACTGGTCCTTTCACTTGCCACTGCCTTTCTGCCCTCTGCTACTAGAAATCCTTTTCTCTTCCCTTTCTCTGAGAATATCCATTATTTGGCAAGAGTTTTGAATTTGGTGTCAGTCAGTCTGGCTTTGTCTATTTTTAGAATAAAATCCTTTTTTTTTTTTTTTTTTTTTTTTGTCCTCAAACCTGCCCTAACAAGAATCTACAGCTTATGAACCATTACAAAAGCAATGATATCAGCATATAATAATGAACCAATATCTATTAATAATGGAGATTCGCTTCCGGTTTTTGTCTGTAACAAAAACGACGTCACTGATTACGTCACACTACCTAAAACGTCAAAATTTGAGCATGCAATGTTAGACAGTCCTCATTGGTTTTTTAAACAAGTTTTAATAAATACATACCTGGTATTATCTAGCTATATATAGTTTGTTTTATTTTAACATATATTTAAAGTTATCAGAACTAAGTTTCCATTTCATTGTTTTTATATTTTTAACTTCTTTAATAAATTTGTTTTATTTTTTACTCCTTTAATAAATTTAATGATTTTACTTTACTTATGATACAAACTCTCTGATATTAAATTTTCAACTCCCATCCCCTCAGGCAATATTTATTTTACGTCGCTCAGAGGGCGTTTTATTATTTTGCTTGTAATAATAATGAACCAATAAAATCCTGAATATGTTTCAGTTTCTTCAAGATTAAATGTCATATACCAGTATTACAGTAACAGGACATCTTGAACCAATAAAACAAATGACATGAGTGTATAATCTATATATTAATACGGTTGTTCCTAAATCTTCCATCCGTTTTCATCCTGCAACATCCTCTGGTTAAAAATGAGACCATTCAAGATGCAATGCAAAAATGTGAATACAGATTATCTGGTGTCACTTAATCACAGATTTCTTATTTGTCCCATTTCATTTCACCCAATTTTAAAAATGAAACATTCCAAAAGGTCTTGCGTCGCTTAAATGCCAAATGAAAAATTAAAATGAATTTTAAAAAAAACAAAACGAGTTACATGTTTGTTTTATTATAATATTGAAATTTTAAATTACGGAAGATATTTTGGTAATTTTGATCTTATGTCGCCCAGGTCTCCTGCCCTAATTTATGCTATGTTTTAGCAAGCTATTCTCAGGCATATTTCTCGCCAAACTGTTTTTTCTGATTCATGTTTTTGTCACCTGTATTTTTGTGTTATTTATTGCAAAGATAACAGTAGGATTTATATGTAATGAAATTGCAAATCATCATTTCTGGTTTAAATAGCTTCTTGATTTTTGTTTATTTCGTGGAAATTCTCGGGTCCTGCTAGTAACGATAATTCTGCATCTTAGAAACTCAGAGAAAAAGTTGTTAAAAGTCACTGGTAGACAAATCTCCTTTCAAAATCAAGTTGGAATTTTTTTCTCTATTTTAATTTTATAATCACAATCTTTTTTTTCTTTTTTTTTTTTTTCACTTTTATCAAAAAATATATTTTACAGAAATGCTGATAGATTTTTGATTTAGTGTGTCCTGGGACACACATATTTGCTTTGAATGAGTCCCCTCAAAAATTTATGGGTCCCCTCATAACTTGTAACCTATCCTGTGTAATTCATTTCCAATAAACTATTGAAATGTATTTACAGTTAGCTTGAAATAGTGATGGACAAAAAAAGAAAAACACCGGGATGCATGGATATGATTTTAATGCATCCTTTTAATTTTTGTGCGTCATGGATACAGGACGCGTACCTATCAGCATCTCTGTTTTATATTTGCTCTATCTTTCTATTTTAATTTTTACTATCACATCTTTTTTTTTTCTTTTTACTTTTACTTTTTTTTTACATTTTTTAAAAAATTTTATTCTTATTCTTAAAAAAAAAAATTCATATTTTATATTTCCTCAACTCGTAATAAACAGAAAATAACTCCAAATTATTAATTTGCAATTATCTATTTCAAATTATATTTTTCAAATGCTTTTTGCTTTATCAATGAACATATATAATTTATTTTCTGTATTATGAATTTTGTATTACAACCAATTATATTCTGTTGGCCCAAGCTCTAATTGGTGTACGCTTCAATTTATTTATTTATTTACTTATTTATATTTTGTATTGATTTAAGTTACTTATTAAAAATTCTAAGTTTTCAATTACTGTACCTTTCATGATATTTTGCTTAAAAGTCTATATTTGTTAGACATTGTAAAATAACTTAGATTTTATGATTTTGGGGTAAGTTCTTTATACTTTGCTTTTTTAATACATTTATATATTCAGCAAAAATATGAGGTTGAGTCAAAAAGTAACGCCATTTTGTTTAGGTCAAGTACAATTACCAACACAGGAACATGTATCATTCATCAAAATGAAGCTGGTCCTCTGTGGATCACATCCCTACTTCTCCACAGTCACCATTTCTCTCAATAGCAATGTTCTACCTTCCTTTGAATGAGAGCATGTATACCTGCCCTGTAAAATTCAGTTGACTGTTCTTTGAGCCACTTCTTCACTACAAATTTCACTTCTTCGTCACTGGAATAATTTTGCCTCTCAAGGCCTCTTTCATGAGGTCGAAGAGATGATAGTTAAGGCAAACATTATTCCAGTGACAAGGAAGTGAAATATGTAGTAAAGAAGTGGCTCAAAATACAGTCAACAGAATTTTACAAGGCAGGGATATATGCTCTCATTTGAACATTATTATTGAGAGAAACGGTGACTATGTGGAGAAGTATGGATGAGATTCACAGAGACCAGCTTCATTTTGATGTATGATACATATTCCTGTGTTGGTAATTATACCTGACCTAAACAAAATGGCATTACTTTTTGACTCTCCCTCGTAAGTACATGTTTCTTTGTGTTAATATTCTTACCTTTCTATATCCACACACATGTGCAAAACACTTGTGAATATTCTTACATACACACACAAATCTTTAATATTCCTTGTTTTTTCTATGCATACACACACCCATCTATGGATAAAATATTAGGGAAGACTGGGTTTACTAGCCTACATGGACAACCAGCCTAGGAGAAGGACAACTCTGAATTTGAAACTAGGAGCTGGAATCCTTAAGACAATCTTATATTATCTGCAACTCTGAGCCACTCCTTCAAAACCACAGGTGATGACCAGCTGTGTCTGCATCTGCTTTTAGACAACATTGGTGGTCTGGAGGGGAGAGACTTGCTGCATTGGCAACCTTGCTCTAAGCAGGTGCAGTTCCATGTTATCACAAGACCAGCAGATGCCAACCCCACACATACATAACTTAATATTCTATATCTTTCTGTATATACACACATGCACACACCCACACTCTTAACTCTTGTTGTTACCATTTTCTATCTTCTTATATGCATCCATATATACACATCTTGTCAGACGACTGCCACTCCTTTATTCATTGCCCGTTTGTGAGCTCGTTCATGACTTTTCAATCCTGTCAAAGTCTTGCATAACTTAAAACATATCTGGCACACATAACGATTGGTGTTGACTGAGTCGGCAGGTGTTGTATATGCATCACTGTAAACTTTCATGTGAAGCTAGAGACCACCGACTGTTCACCCCACTTTTGTGCAGCAGGAGCATAAAAAGTCCTCATGTTGGGGATCATGCTGGGAATCAGAGTATGGCATGGTTGAGACACCAATTGCAGTCAGGTAGTTCTCATGTGATTTCATGTGATAAAATAATTATAATAGAAAATTATAAAATATTTAAAGAAAAACGGCCTTCTCAGGGTAAAATGTTTGATATTTTAAATATCAAACATTTTATTTATCCTTTCAACATCATGCTGGAAATCAGAGTGTGGTAGAGACACCAATTGCAATCAGGTAGTTCTCATGTGATTTCATGAGTTTGACCAAGCCTGCCTTTGACAACATACATACATACATACATACACATACATACATACATACATGAATGATGGCTTATGCAGTGTCTATTTTAAAGTTACTGTCTCTTGTTAATGAAATCAGTGGTAGTAAATGATGGTGTTATTCCAAAATGATGTCAAAATCAATCATTATCTAATTTATAGGAAATATGCTTCCAATAAATGTTCATCTTAAAGAACTGTTAAGGACACAGAACAGCATCTTGAACTTCTGTCAACCATTGCTCAACTTGCAAAATTAATTTCAAATCTTCATTCATAAACATAAAACATAACAGAAAACATGAACCGATTCTGACTATCATTATATAATCTAAGTAGACCAACTGAACACAAAATTAGCTTTAAGCTAATTACACTAATAACCAACATGAATAGATTAAAAGCTTTATTTTAGATTAATTAGTGATTTATAAAACTTAACAATTGCTTGAATTGTTGAAATCTAGAATCTTTGGTGAATTTAAGAGAGAAATTAGGAGGGATTTCTACATCAAAAAGGAAATTTGAAGAAAACAATAAATTTCTTTATATTGAAAAAAAAAAAATTGATTGACCATTGGTCATTCTTAATTGACTTTTCATTGGACAGTAAATTCTGATTTACCATATTCATAAAATATGGTAAAATAGATATAGGATTTTAACCAAAGTCTTGTCTGATACAAAATAGTATTTATTTAACCAATAAAGACAACATGTAAATCAAGAAATATAAACAACACATCTTCACTGAATGTTTGAGATAAGGCTTGAAGATTAGTATTATCTGCATTATTCGGACTATTGTCCCCATCTTCATTGTTATTTGTACAACGTTTCGGCCGATATACCCTCCGAAGACCGGAGGCTATATCGGCCGAAACGTTGTACAAATAACAATGAAGATGGGGACAATAGTCCGAATAACGCAGATAATACTAACACATCTTCATTGTCTCTAAACACTGACGAATGATGTTTTTGTATATAAATAATTTAAGTAAAGTCGTCGGGTTGGCCTAAAATCGGTATCAGCCAATCAGCAAGGGAGTCTATCCCCTTTTCACTAATATTGTATGAAACAAGACTTTCATTCCAATCCTATATGAACAGTCAATATGGAGGTGCGTGGTGTAATGGTTAGAGTCATAGGAAATGGGCTCGTTGACCCGAGTTCAATTCCTGGACGAAGCTGTTTGCATTTCACATGGCGCTAATACCCTTGGGAAAGGTATGAATCCAATCCTCCCTCCAGCTATGGATAAATAGCAGGGCAGACTGGGTTCTTTAACCATGGCTAGGTAACCAGTCTAAGAGAAGGAAAACTCTGAATTCAAACCTGTTAAACTCCGCTTAAGAAATTGACCTAGTGTCGGATCCTGCTCATGCGGAGCAATTGGTAATATATATATATATATATATATATATATATATATATTAAAATAATAATGCTTTTATAAAGCTATTTTAAAACCTTGATATTTATAAGGAATTAACTATTTCAAAATAGCAAACTATTGATCACAAAATAACTGTTGGGAATTCATTATTATATTGAAAATGTATTGTTCACTATTTGCGGGAAGTAATATAAGGATTTTAAAAATTTTCTCTAAAGATAAAGGTCTTTATAATTAAATCAGAATTTTTAGAAATGTTTTGGAGGTAAATCAAAACAAGTATCTCAGTGGAGTGAATATGTTTTTTAACTCTTAACATCTTGTTAAGAATTTTCTAAGTCAAGAGCCCCATTCCTCTAAGGATTTATCAAAAAATGGCTAAAAATAGCCTTTTCATTTAAAGTTACTTGTTATTTCCCATAAATCAAAGACTGCTAAATATGTTTAATATTACATTTAAACAAAGGCTATCGTTTGGGGTAGATTAGGAAAATAAATGTGAATTCCAGCCGGGTGGAATGAGGCGGTATAGGATGTTAAGAGTTCAATAAGTAATTGATTTTTTAAAAATATTAAGCGTTTTATTTTATTCATTTAATTTTTCCACCCACTTCTGGCAATATCTTTCAAAAATTTCTACCCAGAGGGTGTTTTTTTTTTGTTTTTTTGCTAGTCTATTAATAATGGAGATTCGGTCTCTGTTTATCTGTAACCAAAACTACATCACTGCTTACGTCACAGACCAAAAATCGTCAATACATAGAATAAAGAACAATTAATATTAATAGAATATATAAAAGATGTTCCTTCATTCAACATTTGAATCCTTTTCATTGTAAGTAAGTAAAGTCATCCAGGTGGCCTTGAGTCGGTATCAGCCAATCAGCAAGGGAGTCTATCCCTTTTCATTAGTGCTAGACCAAGGAAATTGTTTTTATGTCTGAGGTGGAGTGCCACACCTACCATCAGCTCCTTACTTTACCACACAGATCTCTGTGCTACTCATACGCTGAGTTGGTGAGGGCCGGTATCGAACTAGAAACCTTGTGGTTTCTACCTGAATGCTCTACTGACTGAGCTAACCAATTTAGATAAATAAACTATATAGATTATAAAATTGATTAAAAAATTATATTATCACTTTAAATGGAAAAAATATTTGCAAAATTTGTAATCAATTTAAAGAATTATTTTTTAATCTCACACTTTTCAGTAACAATAAGTTAACTAAAAAGTTTACAAATAAATAAATACCTACAATTTTCTGTAAAATTTATGGCTAAAATATTCAAAATAATCATTCAATTAATAATTAATAGATACGTGCACATTTTATTTGAGAAGGATAGAACTAAGTTTTCATTTCAATTTTTTTTTTCTTTTTTTTTTTTACTCTTTTGATAAATTTGATGATTTTACTTACTTATGATACAAAACCCTCTGACATTGAATTTTTAACTCCCACCTCAGGCAATATCTTTCAAAAATAAACTTTTACACTGCCCAAAGTGCATCTTTTTTAAAAAATTTTTTGTTAGTCTTTTTAAAATATCCTTATTCTCAGTGATGCTGATAACTTTTTAATTTAGTCTTCAAATCCTGCTACTAAATGAAATTCGAAATCCAGCGCCATGCAACACGTGACCTTTACCGGTGTCAACGGTGTCTTGTACCTACGCAATAGGATAGCCGGGCAAAGCAAGGGAGACAATTCTCTTTCTTGCACTTACACCTACCTTGTATCCCATAGCATGTAATTCATTTTCAAGAAAATATTGAAATGTATTTACAGTTAGCTTGAAATGGTGGGGGAAGAAAAAAGAAAAACACTGGGACTCATAGATATGATTTTACTGCATCCTTTTAGATTTTGATGCATCAGGGTCGCAGGACGCATACCTATCAGCATCTCTCTATTCTATGGTTGCCAGATATGAATTACTAAAAGTTACAAAAGTGTTAAATTTTCTGAACAAAGCTTTCAATGTTAATGTTTTTTTGGGGGGTGGGAGGTTATAAGTAATATATTACTTATAGGCACGTGGTGTAATGGTTAGAGTCGTAGGAAATGGGCTCGTTGACCCGAGTTCAAATCCTGGACGAGGCTGTTTGCATTTCACACAATTATATTATTATATATTATCATATTATTATTAAATTATTATATAATTTGTTTAATTTATTATTTCTCTAAATTTTTGAGATGAGGATTATTAATTTGGATTATTTGGACTATTGTCCTCATTATTATTGTTATCTGTACAACATTTCATTTGAAGAAGCCCAGAGGGCACATTGTCTGAAACATTGTACAGATAACTATAAAGATGAGGACAATAGTCTGAATAATCCAAATTGTTTATTTATATTTTAGATGAAACTCATTCTTTTTCTTTCTTTTTTTTCTTTCAAAATTTATTAAATAATAAAGTTAAGATTAATGTTAGATTTAATAGTCGCAAGTTTATTAATCATTAATTCTATTGAGTCTCACAGTCGAACAGCTCTATGTCTTGATAATATCAGCTATGATTTTATCAATCCTTGAAAGCTGATGGTAGGTGTGGCATTCCACTTCAGATGCAAAAACATTCTCACTGGTCTAGCACTAGGGAAAAGGGGTTAGAGTCCCTCACTGTTTGGCTGATACCGACAATAAGCCACACCACTAATTACTTATATCTGCCTTTAAAAAAAAAAAAGGTGAAAATTTATCTAAGCAACACAAATTAGTCTACATTGCTTTTTTTTTTTAAATAATATAAACAAAAAAAAGGGGGTAGGCCAAACCTGGAATGATACTAAGACATTGTTGTACATACATACACATAAACACACACAGACTTACACACACACACACACACACACACACACACACAGACATTTATGCAGAGAATTTAAGATAAGCATAAAACAGAATGGACAATTCCTAGCAACAATCTAACAATTCCAGACTTTCAGAAATCTTTTGACGAAGAGATCTTTATCTCGAAATATTAAGAATAAATCAAAGGTAAACAAAGAACATTATAGTTACTTTATTTTTTTTACACTTGCATTGTGATAGCCTTCAAAACCAACCACCAAACCAATATAAACACAATACTTAAAGTAAATTATAAAACACTTTTAAACAAAAAATTATTTCTTTTAATTTTTAACATATTCTTAAGGTAATAAACGAACTACTTATAAATATAATGTATCTTATTTTAAAAAATAGTTTAATTTTTCATAAACTATCAGTGAAATATGGGTACAAAATTGAAATTGGTAACATTTTGAATATAAAACAATGTAAATCCCAACAGTTTGTGCTTAATATAAAAAACAAAATTTAACTAAATACCATTACTCTATAGTGAGTTCAATCCTCACTGAGTGCTCTACATTTTGGCCTTATGCCAGACTAAATTAATCTTAGTCAAAAATTCTTATTCTGGAGTAATGGTTAGCAAATTAGTCTTATAAACTGTTCATCTTTCATTGAGTGCTCCATTCTTGTGGCCTTGTACCAGATTAAGCTATGCTTAATATGATGAACAATCTTTAGTAAGCTAGTCTCACAAACCATTACAATGGTTCACAAACTAGTCTTGTAAACCATTACGGTTAAATCCTACTTAACAGATATAAATTCCACCATTGTATGTCACCCTGCCAAAAGAAAAAAAATACTAAAATCAAGGAATTAACTGAATTTAATGAAATTTCAGTGTTGATACATTAATGAATAAAAGATATAATGCAACAGTTATTTTATTTTAAAAGTTTTACATTTTTTCAGGTCAATTAACTTTGAACCACATATGTTTGTGAATCTGTGTTATGCCTCAAAGATATGTGGTTCAAAGTTAACTGACCTGAAAAAATGTAAGAGTTTTCAAATAAAATAACTGGTGAATTATATTGTTTATTTATGTAATATATCAACACTGAAAATTTCATTAAATTCGGTTAATTCCTTGATTTTTATTAATTTTTTTCTTTCGCCAGGTGGTGGAATAATGTCCGTTAAGTAGGATTTAACCACCATTACTATTTAGTGAATTCAATGCTCACTAGGTGCTCAATATTTGTGGCTTTGTTTCCAATTGTGCTAAAGAAATTGTTTCATCATCGAGCTGATCTTCAAAATCATGTAGTGAGTTCAATGCTCACTGGATGACCCATACTTTGTTCCACTGTGCAATTGGTCACAAGCTGATCTTCCAAACTCTGTGATCTTCCGTGAGTTCAATGCTCACAGGATAACCCATACTTTGTCCCTGACTACGCAAAAAAAAAAATGCTTCACTGTAGAGCAATTGGTCACAAGCTGATCTTCCAAACCATTACTATTGTAGTGAATTTGATGCACACTGTGTGCCTCACACTTGTGACTTTGTTTGAAGACAAAGCTAAATTTAGATATCAAGAATATTTTCCTTTTTCCTTTCTGATTATCTCTCTCCTATTCTCTCTTTTTCTTTCTACTGCAAGTGCTTTCTATAAATTAGTGTATATGCATACTAGTACTGCTACAGCTACTACTACTACTATTACTACTATAATGCTGTCAAAATTGTTCCTCATATGCTATTGCTACTACTAGTACTACTACTACCACTGCCAATGTAGATGCGAAGCAAAATTTAAACCAAAAAAAAAAAAAAAAAAAGTGGAAGCTGGCATGATTTTTTTTTTTTTTTTTTTTTTTTTCTTTTGTTCCTTAATCGCTCTTTGCATGAAACAAACACTCTGCATGATTTCATCCTGCCCAGATACGTTGAAGAGAATAGCTGGGGGTAACTCTGAGTCCAGTACTACTGAATCCCACCGTGAAGGATCCCTCAACATCAGTGATACCACTGAAAAATCAGATGTTGGTAGTAAGTAGATCCAGTCCTAAAACTTTTTGGTAGTTCACTAGTGTTGCTTTTTTTTTTTTTTTCTTGCTTCTTCCTCCTCCTCCTCCTCCTCCTCTTTCTTTCTTTCTTTCTTCTCATCGTTCTTTCTCTTTTTCATCTTTACTTATCATTTTTTCCTTCTTTTTTAAGTTTTTTTTTTTTTTTTCGTTCTTCTTCCTCTATGATTAACTGTGTATTTTTCTTTGTCAAAATGGGTCAGTATTTACTTTTACAGAATTACTCACTTGAATCAATCCCCTATTAATTCCAAGGCTAATTTACACGTTTTTTTTTTTTATTTTCAAAGGGGCATAAAACTTTTCTACATAGCATCAAATAACCCTATGATTGGTAACCATTTTTGTAACCAACAAGTTTTCTAAAACTTGGACATTTAATTAAAAATTGTTTTTTCTATTTTATTTTTATTCGCAATGGACTAGAAATCAGTGGGTGTCCGGGGTATGATGTTAAACTGCATCTAATGGTTAAGTTCCAATTCTGGATCTCTTAGGAGTGTGGAGTACCCCTTCATCACCATTATTCCCAGGTCAACCCTGTCCCCGATGAAGAATAATTAAAGTTCCAATTACCGTTGAACTGGGAAGACAAGGCAACAAACGATTGTAACTCAAATACAAACTCGAATGCTACAAAGTCCACTGCAAAATGACAAAGTATATATAAGACTCCACAATGTCATTCATGATTATTCTTGATTCCTATTTATATCAGCTGTCTTGGATACTGCTTGATTTGAATGACATTGTGGAGTCTTATGTATACTTTGTCATTTTGCAGTGGACTTTGTAGCATTCGAGTTTGTATTTGAGTTACAATCGTTTGTTGCCTTGTCTTCCCAGTTCAACGGTAATTGGAACTTTAATTATTCTTCACCCGAGACACCGTAAATATTGATCCCTGTGCCATCATTATGGCACAAATTGTATAAAGAATCGTAAGAAGTGATAGAATATCATTCAATAATATATTATGATACCTCCTATATTAGTTCTTATTGGACGTGGTAATTGCATTTCACTTAGCGCTAATACCCTTGGGAAAGGTATGAATCCTACTCTCCCTCCAGCTATGAGTAAATAGTAGGGCAGACTGGGCTCTTTAACCATGGTTAGGCAACCAGTCTAGGAGAAGGAAAACTCTGAATTCAAACCTGATAAACTCTGCTTGATAAATTGACCTTTGTCGCATCCAGCTCGTGCAGGGGTTGATAATATATAATTAGTTCTTATTTAATAATATATTATGATACCCCACATTAGTTCTTATTCCATAATATATTATGATATACATTAGTTCTTATTCAATAATATATTATGATACCCCCACATTATTTCTTATTGAATAATATATTATGATACCCCCACATTATTTCTTATTCCATAAAATATTATGATACCCCCACATTATTTCTTATTCCATAAAATATTATGATACCTCCCACATTATTTCTTATTCAATAATATATTATGATACCTCCCACATTATTTCTTATTCAATAATATATTTAGAATAAATTGAAGAGACTATACCAATTTTTTCTAGGAATTTTTGAGATGAGGCTTGATAAATCCCCATGGTCTAGCATTAGTGAAAAGGGATACATTCCCTCACCGTACTGCTGATACCAACAATAGGTCACTCCACCAACTTTACTATTTACATGACATTTGGTATGAAATACAATAAATTTTTAATAAAGCTTAGAAACCAAACTGCTATCTTATTTTTCTCATTTATGTTTCCCATTTAAATCCTGGATGTTTATAATGAACAAAAAGGTAACATTTACATTTTCTGCTTCTTCCCATTTCATATTGCTTCTTGCAAGAATATCTATCATGAAAGCATAGTTAAAAAGTTAATTACATAAGCTATTGATTCTCATGTAGGTAGAGGCAAAATCAATCTCCCTGGTTTAGTGCTAGTGAAAGGGGGATAGACTTCCTAACTGTCTGGCTGATACCTACAATAGGCCACTCAGCACAATTTGGATCTGTATGGTAAAGTGGGGCACTGATGGTAGGTGTGGCGCTCTACTTCCGATACAGAACAATCTCCCTGGTCTATCGCTATTGAAAATGAAAATGGGATAGACTACCTCGATGTTTGGTTTATACGACACCACCTACTATGTGCAAATTATTGAAACAAATTAAAGTCCGAAACTTTTTACTCTGATTCAGAAAAAAAAAAGAGGTAAAAAATTATAAAGAAATAAAATCTTGTGGCAGGCCGTACCTGACCTGTGGGTCATAGTTTAGAGACAGCTGAATTAAAGGTGCATGGTGTAATGGTTGGAGCCATATGAAATGGACTCGTCACCCCGGGACCCTCACAGCGAGCTATGGGTAAATAGCAGGACTGGGATCTTTAACTTTGGTTAGGCAACCTGTCTAGAAGAAAGAAAACTCAAATTCAAACCTTTTAAATCCGCTTGGGGTGGTCACTACTAGAATAGGCTCATTCCTAAATAGTTATCTATTTCACTAATTTTTTTTTCATGATAGCATACTTAACGAGTTAATTACATAAGATATTGACACTCACTGAGCGCAGTTGAAATATCAGCTTTTGCAGACTATAGTGAATTTTATCATTAAAATCCATTCAAGATCATTATTATCCAGAATAGTCAAGTCATCAGCTATGATGTGGTCGGCATCTTATGTGGTGTAATGGTTAGCTAGGCTATAATAAACCATTATTAGTGAGATTGATTCTCACTGGGTGCAGTGATGATGATAGCTTTTTGATTTAGTGCATCCTGGGATGCATATATTTGCTTTTGCCAGGGAAAATTTATGGGTCCCAACTAAAGCTGTCTAACTCCTACCTTGTAACCTATTCTGTGTAATTAATTTCTAAGTGACTATTGAAATGTATTTACAGTTAGCTTGAAATGGTGAGGGAAGAAAAAAGAAAAACATTGGGACGCATGGATACGATTTTACTGTGTCATTTTAGATTTTTTTTGCGTCAGGGATGCAGGACGCATACCTATCAGCATCTCTGTTGGGTGTGATGATTTTCACTTACCTGAAACATAAAGGTTGCGCTACTTTGCATGTTTTGTTTGTAAGCGGCCATTTGTAATATGATTTGCGCGCATGCATGTGTTTGAGTCCTTAATATTATTATTGCTTATGAATATTTATAAGCTGTTATTTACATAAGGACTCCAAAGCAACAGATTGCAGCCTTGAATCATTGACCATTGGAAGCAAACCAGAATGTTAGTGACATTTGGTTATACCAAAGGGCCAGCTTAGCTCAGTCGGTAGAATGTTTGGCTGGGAACCTTGAGGATGCTGGTTCAATTCCATCCCTCGCTAACTCAGCGTAGGAGTAGCACATGATATGTGCGGTGAAGTGAGGAGCTGATGGTAGTACATTTCAGATGCAGTCTTAGTCCCTGCCAGCTTAGCTCAGACTGGCTGGGAACCTTGAGGTTCCTGGTTCAATTCTAGCCCTCGCTAACTCAGCATAGGAGTAGCACATAGATATGTGTGGTAAAGTGAGGAGCTAATGGTAGTAGTGGTGCTCCGTCTCAGATGCCAAAACAATTTCCTCAGTCTAGCACTAGTGAAAAGGGGATAGACTCCCTCGCTGTCTGGCTGATACTAACTTTAGGCCACCTCGACAACTTTACTTTTTTACTTAGTGTGATATATTACCTTGATCCCCTTACAGATTAAGTTATGACTAATACATCAGGTTGTAGATAAAATCAGCATAGTGGCTATCAGAAGACAGGAGGTGCATGGGTTTGATATCTGAGGCATAAAAACAGGAAATGTGTCATGTAAGCCATGACCAATGAAAAACAAAAACGTGGGAAAGGTGTGGCTGCAGAAGTTTGCATGGGTGCACAGTCGAGCAGGCATGGCCATGTGGGTCACACAAGAGTTTTAAGACTATATAAGGTCTAGAAATTTGGTTGAAGCTGATCCAACTCCCTACAGTTCCTTTGTATGTGCGAACTCTCTCCAACTGCTCTCCTTCTCTACACAAGCATCACCATTAAAGAATAGAAATATAAGATTATATTTTTATATATACATGTTCCTTATAGTTTGTCAAAATCCAGCGGTAGTATGCCACAATAGAACAGACCTTTGTGAGAGGTCTAGAATTTTGGTTGAAGCTGATCCGACTCCCTACAGTTCCTTTGTATGTGCTAACTCTCTCCTGCTCTACATAAGCATCACCATTAAAGAATAGAAATATAAGATTATATTTTTATATATACATGTTCCTTATAGTTTGTCAAAATTCAGCGGTAGTATACCACAATAGACCTTTGTGAGAGGTCTACAAGTAGTTTATACATAATCATATGGTTTCTAGTAACTATTCCTATTTAATAATAATCATTTGTTTGCACATAATTATATAGTCACAAGTATTCCTATCTAATACTAATAATTTGTATGCAGTTATTTGGTCTCAAGTAACTATTCGTGAACAAGGAATGTGAGTACTGTCTTAGTTAGAGAACACAGGTAACAATAGAAGTATATAGGTAATAATATGCGAACTCTCTCCAACTGCTCTCCTGCTCTACACAAGCATCACCATTAAAGAATAGAAATATAAGATTATATTTTTATATATACATGTTCCTTATAGTTTGTCAAAGTTCACTGGTAGTAGTGAGTGATGAAATAAAAATTGTAGTCAAAAGAACTAGACATGATCATGAACAAGAAATATGAATACTGTCTTAGTTAGAGAACACAGGTAACAATAGAAGTATATACCCCCCAAGAAAACCTCTTTTTAATCCTTGGAATTAATAGGGGCATCCAGTTATGTTTAATCAGTTGAGTAAATATTGACTGATAATATCTATTAAATGCTTTGAAACAATTCCATGCTTATTTTTTCTTTTCTTTTCTTTAATTTCTTTTGGGATTCAGAAAATGTAACAAATTATCATATGCACATTTAATTATTAACGAAGGAATGAATTAATAATTGCTTAATTAATATTTAATATGCTTCTTAGAAAAAAATATTAATACATTATTATTAACACTAAAACAGATTTAGCTATTCCGCTGTACATGTCGAGTTATAACTCTATTCAGGAATTAAGAAACACACTTACTGATTAAGAACAGATTTAGCTATTCTGCAACCTCATATGGTAGAGGCGTGCTATTATCATTGACAGGTTAATTTCGCATGATATTTAAAGGAACTACCAATGTCGGAGGGAAAAGTATACATTGATGAGAGTTTGTACGATAGCATTGCATAATCATTTGACATGGGCGATATACGCATTGTAATTTATATAAATAATATATATATATATATATATATATATATATATATATATATAAAGAATGAATGTACATGTCGAGTTATAACTCAGAAAAGAGATGTTATTCAGATTTAAAATCTTGTATACACCTTAACTTCCTTAAAACTAAGAAACACACTAAATTTGGTTATTGATTTTTACTGATTAAGCAATATAATTAATTAATTAAACAATATAATTAATTAATTAAATCCAATGAATAAAAACTGAATGAAAATGAAAATCAATAATTTAGCTGAAAAATGATTAATCTTCATTATAGAAATATCATATTGGTCAATATTTACTTTATTTCATTTTAATAAAGTTTCTTTATTAAAAATGCTCGACAGTATTAACTTCAAAATTATATAGAAAATAATTTTTATAAAATGGGTAAATCTTTCCTTGATTTTACATTAGTCATTTAAAAGAGTAGTATTATATGCAAATGAGATTATATTATAAAAGCAGTCGCAAGGCAGATGGCTACTACATTTTCCTGGCTAAAATGTATCTTCCAAGATTGATTTACTTCATAATAATATGGCATTGCCGATAGAATCCTTAAGTTCCTTAGAGGACCCAGATTTCATCGAAACGTGGATTAGATGTTTTGCAGCATTGGCTAAGGTCAGAAGAAGACTTGATACTCTCTCTAAAACCCGTCTAGATTTCCAAGAATCTTCATTTGCCTGACTACAATGTATCTTCCAAGTTTGATTCACTTCATAACAATATGGCATTTCCAATAGAATCCTTAAGTTCCTTAGAGGACCCAGATTTCATCGAAACTTGGATTAGATGTTTTGCAGCATTGGCTAAGGTCAGAAGAAGACTTGATACTCTCTCTAAAAACCCGTCTAGATTTCCAAGAATCTTCATTTGCCTGACTACAATGTATCTTCCAAGTTTGATTCACTTCATAACAATATGGCATTTCCGATAGAATCCTTAAGTTCCTTAGAGGACCCAGATTTCATCGAAACTTGGATTAGATGTTTTGCAGCATTGGCTAAGGTCAGAAGAAGTCTTGATACTCTCCCTAAAAGCCTGTCTAGATTTCCGAAAAAATCTTCAGAAGAAGTCAGAGATCTATGAAGCACATAAAGCAATTTTGTTTAGAGAGGTGTATTGTCATATGCAAATGAGATTATACTATAAAAGCAGTCTACCTCAGTAACAACATAGATGGTTACTACATTTGCCTGACTAAAATGTATGTTCTGAGATTGATTTACTTTTTAGCAAAAACAATATTTCAAAATCCTGAAGAGAGATGACCTTATATAATAGAGCACTTGTGTTAGCAAATGCATACATGTACAGTGATGCTGATAGCTTTTTGATTTAGTGCATCCTGGGACACACATATTCACTTTGAATGAGTCCACAGTAAAAATTTATGGGTCCCAACTAAAGCCGTCTAACTCCTAACTTGTAACGTATCCTGTGTAATTCATTTCTAAGAAACTATTGAAATGTATTTACAGCTAGCTTAAAATGGTGAGGGAAGTAAAAAGAAAAACACTGGGATGCATGGATATGATTTTACTGCGTCCTTTTAGATTTTTGTACGTCATGGATACAGGACGCATACCTATCGGCATCTCTGCATGTATGCTCTTATACAGCTATTTGTATAGTAATGGAAATACCTGTGAATGTATGTGTATTTTTGAACCTCTGATTGTCTGATCCTTCAACTATCTTACCTTAACTCTTAACTTCCTGTAGAGCACAACACAGGATATCAGTATCCATTAAGAATTATTTATTTCAAAACTTTATTGGAATTAAATGACCCACTGAGGTTGATATGCCGTAAAACAAAACAAAACAAACCAAACCAAACCCATCTATGGGTTAAATAGAAAAATGTGTTTATGAAAAACATTGAGTATCCATTAAGAATTAATTTATTTCAAAACTTTAGTGACATTAAATGACCTACTGAGGTTGATATGCCGTAAAATAAAATAAACCAAACCAAACCAAATCTCCTCTACCCAGGTGATGCCAGGTAGTTGCTTCTAGTAAAACTCTATCTGATGGTGAGCTTCCAGTTTTTGAGGTTTGGAGAATGTGAAGCACCCTTTCATCATTATTTCTCCTTGATCCACTCTGGCTCGGAGTGGTAGTATCTGTTAGAGTCCCATCTATGGGTTAAATAGAAAAATATGTTTATGAGTATCCATTAAGAATTAATTTATTTCAAAACTTTAGTGACATTAATGACCTACCGAGGTTGATATGCCGTAAAACAAAACAAACCAACCGACAGCTATTTGTATAGTAATGGAAATACCTGTGAATGTATGTGTATTTTTGAACCTCCATCATGATTGTCTGATCCTTCAACTATCTTACCTTAACTCTTAACTTCCTGTAGAGTACAACACAGGATATCATTCTCCATATAGTCATTTTGTAAATAAAACTGCAGGATTGATACAATTTAAATTTCTAAAAGTATTAATATATTGTTCTATGGGGGTAAAATATCGAAATAAATCCAACAATATATTTTTTTTAAAAAAAAGTTAAGTATATAATTCTTGTGTATAATACACATCCTTAATTTTCGGTCAGAAAAAATAGTGCTTCGTATACACAAATAATTACGGTAGACACTAGTTTATATGTAAAGAATGGTCTAATGGTTAGTCATAGGAAATGGACTTGTCAACCCGAGTTCAATACTGGACGAAGCTATTTGCATTTCACATGGTGCTAATACCCTTGAGAAAGGTATGAATCCAATTCTCACTTCAGTTATATGTAAATAGCAGGACAGACTGGGCTCTTTAACCATGATTAGGTAACTAGTCTAGGAGAAGGAAAACTCTGAATTCAAGCCTGTTAAATTCCACTTAAGAAATTAACCTTGTGTCACATCCTGCTCATGCAGAGGGGTTCGTAAATATATATATATATGTAAAGAATAGTTTGTATAGAACAATATATCGAAAGTAAGTTGTATCTATAGTCCAAACTAATGTATTTTATGCCAACAGAGAGAAATATCCACTGGAATGTGTGTTTGTTTATAATTTTGTTTCTCTAATGTGAGCTTATTTTTGCTGCAAGCTTGTTGCATTTTCATATGAACATGTGCACGTTATACACAAAAATTTATGGTACATATAAAGTATTAAATATGTACTGAATTTCTGAGCACTCTTTTGGTACATATAAAGTATTAGGTATGTGCTGAAGTTCTGAGCACTCTTTTCAATAATAGACTTATAAATACTATATTCATTTTAATTAGATATAAAGTTTTTGGGTAAAAAAAATGTGTCAAAGATTGACTTACAGAAAGCCAACACTAAAGAGTTTCAGTTTTAATCAAACCATCAACAGGGCTCAACTTGGTTAATGATTGCAAATCATGTGAAAAGAAATTGGTTAGTAAACAAGCAAAAGCCTGTGAGCCTTAGTTTATGATGTTAAAAGGCTCAACTATATTCATTATACAAACTATTAGGTATGTATAAATGTTTATACGACAATGAGAACCCAAGAAATTCATGGGTCATCTAGTGTGTATATATATATATATATATATATAGGTATATGTAAAAACAAATTTTTTTTGTGATGAAACAAAGAAAATACAGTGCTCAATCACAAATTGTAAGAGCTAATATTTATTTATTTTACAAAGTTTTCACAGATCAATGTTCATTATAAACAGCGACCCAGGTTTCATGCCAAGGGGCAATCATCAGCCTGTTGAGCAAGATCCCATGGTGTTTGTTGAAGTTCTTTACAACCTGATGATTGCCCCTTGGCATGAAACCTGGGTCGCTGTTTATAATGAACATTGATCTGTGAAAACTTTGTAAAATAAATAAATATATATATATATATATATATATATATATATATATATATAATAGATCCTAACGATTGGGAAAGGCTATTTTGTTTGCAGGATGAGTGGAAACGAAAAATATGGCTGCCTTGGCACTAAAATTTAAATACACGCAATCTTAAAGCAAAGAGATATGGCAATAGTAAATCTACATATATGCAAATTTTAGTTAGCTTGCTACATATAAAACGAGACACAACTGAGAAGGGGGCGAGATGCTTAGAATTGGTGGATGAGTTGTATGCGGATAACTACTAGAAGATTGCTGCACCCCACCATCCTTTTCTCCACCACCTCTGTTAGATATTTCCACTGCTCCAAGTTTGGGAGTGACTCCTATTGACCAACAAATATGATATTTTAAGAATACAATTAGACACTATGAAGATCTGACAACCAAAGGGAGATCTGGTTTTAAGACGAAAAAAAACAAACATCTTTATTTGAGAAAGGACAAAATACAAATTATACACTAAAGAGCATGATCTTACCTAAGAAAGGTATTTACAGTATTGCCTCTTTACATTTGCCCCAGATTTGCCTAGAAGATAACTTTATACTTTCATATCAGCAGTTTCCATTGCCCATTGGGAATATTCAGTTTCTACCAGAGATAAGAGTTCTTTTTAAAGAATCACTGTATATCCTGCGTGGCACCCCCTTTGATCTGTAAGCTAGAGACTTTCATTGAACAAGAGGGATCTTGAACAATAGGCTTCTATCCTCAACATATGGCCTGCTCAGCACAGATAATCTTTTTAGAGCATAGCTTCATTGCTTTTAATGCTGGGAGCCTCATGGTTCCTGGTTCAATACCGGCCCTTGCCAACTCAGAATATGAGTAGCACAGGGATCTGTGCAGTAAAGTGAGGAGCTGATGGTAGGTGTGGCACCCCACCTAGTTAACCAAGCAGTCAGTAAAAGAAGATAAAACAATTAAATAAAATAACAAAAAAGCAAAACTGAAGACAATAAATGTAACATAAAAGTTATGTATTTTACACAAATGCATGCATTTAAGAATAAGAGATAACAAGAAAAGCGTATAAGAATTCAATGTCTTTCGTAATTAACCTCAGGTAAAAAAAAAAAGATTGAGTGAATGAGAGTCCTCAAGAGAGCTGAAGGGATATGTATTGACTGTTTGACGGATTGGTGAATTACCAAATGGGCAAGAAAAGTCCAGTTTGTGCTGAATGTAGGTATGTGTTATTTGTCACATAGTCAACTGAGGTCATCTTCAGGTCAAACACAGGGGTGGGAAGGAAGGAAGGAATGGTTTTTGGAGAAGAGTCAATGTATGTATATAGGTAGGAAGGTAGTAATCCTAACCTAGTGTTGGTTATTACTAAAATAAATATTTTGTGAGAGAAATGCAGGGGAAGACAGAGCACAATATCTAACCTAAGTTTAGTAAATAAGTATTACATCAACCATACTAAACAGTTGTCGACTTCATTGATCATTAGGGTAGGTTGATTTTTTACTTTATCAAATTCTCTCAAACAGTGAAAGTTGTAGGTTGGTATAATGAATACTGATACTAAAAACTAGGTCTCTTACTTGTATCATTATTTGAGGAAATAGCATAAAAGATCATCATTTAAAATGTATTTAAAAAAATCCTTGTTTTTGCAATATTTGGCCCAGACATTGGTTAGAAAATTTAGCAATTTCAATATTTAAAACACAAAAGGTTGTCATTTTATTTTACTAAGATGAAATGAATAAGATATTATAAATTCAAATTGAAAATATTCCCTCCATCATCACTGACACATCCGATATGCTGCTTTTTACCTCATTAATTAAACTTTAACTGGGATAACATTTTAAACTATTCAAATCTATTTCCTAAAAGGAAGGTAAAGTTTCAAGGAAAATATTTTGTGTGGTAATTCCTTATGTTAATTTGCAACTCTCACCAAATGGGAGATGTTACAGTTCCAAAATCGACCTACCCTATTGATCATTAACTATTTAAAGAAAAAACAGTTAAATTTTACCAACAGAAATTCATCAAGTGAAAATATTTTTTTTTAATATAGAAATATTTTTAATACATCTTTATAATTTATTTCTTCCCTTTTTTTAGATACATTTTTATACTTTATTTCTTTTTTTCTTTTTTTCCTTTTTTTTTTTTTCATTTGCCTTTTTATTTCTTTATCATGTTTATTATATCTGATGATAAAAATAATCAGATTCTCTTAAATTTTTCTAAACATTAAACTATTAAGCTTTTCCTGTCCTCCCTATCAGCTTTCCTGTTTTTCTTTATATAGTATTTCCTAGAGCTTTCATTCTATAGCTTTCTTTCTATAGTTAATTTCTATAGCTTTCATTCTATAGAGTTTTTTATAACTTTCATTCTATAGATTCTCTATAGTTTTCATTCTATATTTCTATGATAGTTTCTTTTTATAGCTTTCATTCTATAATTTCTTTCTATAGTTTTTCCTATAGCTTTCATTCTATAGATTCTTTCTATAGCTTTCTTTCTATAGTTTCCATTCTATAGTTAATTTCTATAGCTTTCATTCTATAGTGTTTTTTATAACTTTCATTCATAGATTCTCTCTATAGTTTTCATTCTATATTTCTATGATAGTTTCTTTCTATAGCTTTTATTCTATAATTTCTTTCTATAGTTTTTCCTATAGCATTCTTTCTATAGTTTTCATTCTATAGTGTTTTTTATAACTTTCATTCTATATATTCTCTCTCTATTTCTATGATAGTTTCTTTATATAGCTTTCATTCTATAATTTCTTTCTATGGTTTTTCCTATAGTTTCTAATCTATAGTTAATTTCTATAGCTTTCATTCTATAGTGTTTTTTATAACTTTCATTCTATAGATTCTCTCTATAGTTTTCATTCTATATTTTCTACGATAGTTTCTTTTCATAGCTTTCATTCTATAATTTCTTTCTATAATTTTTCCTATATCTTTCATTCTATAATTTCTTTCAATAGCTTTCATTCTATAGTTTCTCTCTATAGTTTTCATTACAGTTTCTCTCTATAGCTTTCATAGCTAATTTTCTCTATATCTTTATCCTTTTTTCTATAGCCTTCATTCTATAGTTTTTCCTGTAGTTATGACTTGAATAATTTTTGAGATTTTCTAGTCTTTTTTTCCTATAGTTATACAATGTAAGAAATCATTAAAAAAGATTTTTATTTGAAATCTTTTTATTTCTTCACAAATTTTGGTTACTTCCTCTGCAAATATAAAACTCCTGTCTAAACTGTTTCTTTTCTTCTCTTTCTTTTTGTCTGTAAAATTATAGTGGAAAATAGTTTTATTGTTGTGCTTATGTTTTTATCAGTTTATATGTAAATATTCTAATATTTGTCTACAGTATATATATATATATATATATATATATATATATATATATATATAATTTTAGGCTGATGCAAATGATTTTAGCATATTTTTCACAAGATATATACAGTGATGCTGGTAGCTTTTTGATTTAGTGCATCCTGGGATGCACATATTTGCTTTGAATGAGTCCCCGAGAAAATTTATGGGTCCCAACTAAAGTTTCTTAATATCTTTTTATTTTTGATCTGGGGAAATAACTAAAGCCATCTAACTCCTACCTTGTAACCTATCCTGTGTAATATAATAGTAGGGCAGACTGGGCTCTTTAACCTTGGTTAGGCAACCGGTCTGGGAAAAGGAAAACTCTGAATTCAAAACCTGTTGAACTCCGCGTAAGAAATTGACCTTGTGTCACATCCTGCTCGTGCGGAGGGTTGGTAAATATATATATTTGCTACTTTGTGTCACATCTTACCTGTGGTGAAGGGGTTAGGAAAGAGGGCATCCCATCATGGTGTAATAGTTAGCGAGCTAGTCTCACAGATCTATTACTACTGAATAGCAAGTTTGATCCTCTGATGGGTGCCCCATACTTGCTACCTTGTGTCACATCCTACCTGAGCTGAATATGTTGTGTAAATACATACATACATAAAACTATAGCTTCAAAATTTCTTTATTTGTTAGAATTTTTGCAATTTTTATGTTCAATTGGACACATGGCGAATATAAGGGTTGAGTTAATACAGTTTTAAGTGACAATCATCTGTAGGTACCAGGTTCAATCCTGACTACGAGCAAAGATAACATAGAAAACTTAACATAACTTAACACTTGTACCCGGTCATGGTTACCGGGATGAGAACAATCTACCCCTTCATTGCCATTACTCACAGATCCACTCTGACCCGGACTGTCAGTACCTGTTAGGGTCCCATCTATGGGGCAAATAGATCCATTTTAAAAAATATTCATATTCAGTGGAACAGGAGAAAAAAAAACATCTCTTAACATCCTGTTGAGAATTTTCCAAGTCCAGCCCAATTCTATAAGGATTTATCAAAAAATGGCTAAAAATGGTCTTTTCATTTAAAGTTACCTGTTATTTTCCTTAGATCAAAGACTTCTAAATATGTTTATTATTACATTTAAACAAAGGCTATCTTTTGGGGTACATTAGGAAAATGAATGTGACTTCTGTCTGGGTGGAATGAGGCAGTATAGGACATTAAGAGAAACTACCCCCAAAAATGTATATATGAACACAATTCTCTAACCTCTAGGCATAAAATAACCCTAGACTAGTTGACATGCCATTAAAATCAATTAATCAATCTTAATCAATCAATGTACAGAAGATGGTGCTAGGAACTTTTGCATCAGCCTAATTTATGAACTTATTATTTCATAAAAATGTTCGGTACCATTATAGTATGTGGCCTACCTTTTGAATGTGGCCTACGAAATCATTATAGTATGTGGCCTACCATAAAAAGCATATTATAAGGTTATAATAATAACTGCTAACACTAACCCTATTTCAGAATTTTAGAATATCTTAGAATTAAATAGATCTCTGATTCATGTCAATTATGGATAAATTCTTTTTTAATTATTCTTAATTACTATATACAGCTTATGACTGAATTGCATTTCTTGAAATTGAATATATCTGAAAAATAATTAGTTTCAATAAATTGCCTACTACTTATATCTATAAATATACTATGAGGTAGTACACATTCAAACCGGGTAGGCCATATACTATAACAGAATCAAAAAGGTAGGCCATATACTATAACGGCACTAAATGTTCTTTTGTTTGAATTGGTCATTGGCTTTATTTTATTTTACTGAAATTATAGTGATAACTTGTATTGATTTTTTAAAAGTATTTTTTGCATAATATTTACAGGAAACTCTTTTGTGCAAATCCATGTTTGTGTTAGAGCTTAATTTCTGTAAATACTTACATATGTAACTTGAATTTAAGAAGAAAAAAATGGTTACAACACTTCTTTTTAACTGTTAAATAAACACAATAAGTATTAAGGATTGGGGGAAAAAAAGGTTTACTAAGCAAAGATACAATGTGAACAGAGTAATTAGCATTTGCTAGGTTTAATTAACAAGTCTTGTGAGATCTAGTTGTTTCACTCTTCCAAGATTTTGTCAGACATTATTCATAGGAAATAAAGATGATTCCATTGTCATGATTTAGGTACTGTATGACAAATATATACAAGATGAAAGGAAAAATAACCACTGTTCAAAAAGTATTGAAACTGGCTTCATAATTTAATTTTTTCAAATTTGCACTAATTTTCGTTGTCATTCATCGCTTAATTATACAGGGGGTCCATAAAGACTCTTTACAACTTAAAAAAAATATCACAAAAGCAAATAAACAGACAAATATGTGGAAATTAATACAAAATGAAGAGTACATATTGAAGTTTATTTGCCTCATCTAATACAGGGGTTCCCAACCTTTTTCAATTCATGGCACACTTTCAGACCAGAATTTTTTTGTGGCCCATGAAATTATTATAATAGAAATTATTCAATTGGCATATATAAAGTCAATATGTATAAAACATAATATAGGGGCGTATCAGGGGTGTAAATGTCTCCCCACTCTCCCCTACCGTGAATTAGTTGACATCTTACTTTCTAGAAAATATAAATTTCCTACATATATGATTGGATTTTTTATATAAAAAGTATGCTCTTAAATCATATAGAATTATATATCCTTGGCCCACCTGAAATTTACTGTGGCCCATTTTGGCAACGACTGATCTAATACACATGGGCACCATTTGTTGCACAAAGCATATTAAAACGGTACTCGATTTCTTGCCATGTTTGCTGTACCATAGCCTCATCAATGATATCCGTGAAATGTTGCTTTAGGTTAATGATGTCCTACATCTTTGTTTGATATACCTTTATATATATTCAATTCAATTATTACAAAATGAAGAGTACATATTGAAATTTATTTGCCTCATTTAATGCACCTCTACATGGGCATCATCATTTGCACGACACATATTAAGACGGTACTAGATTTCTTGCTATGTTTGCTGTAGCATAGCCTCATCAATGATCACAGTGGAATTTTTGATCTTTTGTTCAAGATCAATGATGTCTCACATCTTTGTACTATACACAATTTATTTGCCTCATTTAATACACCTCTACATAGGCATCATCATTTGCACGACGGATATTAAGACGGTACTAGATTTCTTGCTATGTCCGCTGTAGCATAGCCTCATCAATGATCACAGTGGAATTTTTGATCTTTTGTTCAAGATCAATGATGGCTCACATCTTTGTACGATACACATTATCTTTAGCCTAACACCACAGAAAAAAAGTCCAGGGGAGTGATATCTGGAGAATGAGGTAAAGAGACTTTATGGACACCCTGTATTATTAAGATGATTTAGATATACCTTTATTTTGTAACCTTATATTAAATTTCAAAATTAAGTTTAAAATACATGATTACCTCCCTTTGTTTTCACTAAGTATGGACTTAAAGAATGTTATATATTGCTCAACTGCATATATGTTTTTATTTAGATTTGAAATTTTAAAGTTTCAATCTTGATACTTTTTGATCAAACCCTGTATTCTTAAAAACAAGGTGGACTCTAATGAACAAGGTTACTGAACTTGAATGTATCTAAATATTGTATCTTATAAGGAGGTGCGTGGTGTAATGGTTAGAGTCATAGGAAAAGGACTCACAAACCATAGTTCAAATCCTAAACGAGGCTGTTTGCATTTCACATAGCACTAATACCCTTGGGAAAGGTATGCATCCAACTACTGTCCCTCCAGCTATGGTAAATAGTAGGGCAGACTGGGCTCTTTAACCATGACTAAGTAATCAGTCTAGGAGAAGGAAAACACTGAATTCAAACCTGTTAAACTCCGCTTAAGAAATTGACCTTGTGTCGCATCCTGCTCATGTGGAGGGATTGGTAAATATATATATATATATATGCCAAATCCTAATTTACACTTTTTTCCTGTTTGTCAACTTTGTATATCAAAGTTGAGAAACAAGACATACAAATTAGTTCTATAAATGTGCCCATGGTTATTATTATAGGAAATGGACACAGCAATACGAGTTCAAATCCTGAAAGAGGTTAGTTACATTACACAGGAGGGGTTGATATATATATATATATATATATATATATATATATATATATATATATATATATAATCAATAATAATGATATTATGGATATTATAAACTCATAACTATAAGTTTCATGCTTACACAATCTTCAGATGAGTAAAAACTGATTCATCTGAATATTACGTAAGCATGAAACTTATAGTTATGAGTTTATAATATCCATAATATCATAATTATTGATTGTAAATCTGCTCTGCTTTATTAGCATTGAGCACCTTTTTATGCCAATACTTTTCTCATTTATTCTCTATTCATTCTCTCTCTCTCTCTCTCTCTATATATATATATATATATATATATATATATATATATATATATATATATTTAATAAGATAAGTACAAAATGTTAAAATCTTTAAAGTTTATTGAACACAAATATTTTTGGCTAGCGATCAGCTAGCCAAAAATATTTGTCTACTAGATAGTTCTGATAGACAATGTTTGTTTGTTTAGGGTTTTTTTTTGTTTGTTTATTTCTTTATCTTTTTACTTTTTTAATTTATAGATAAATGTATAAAAGTGTTATTCTATGAAAATACAATATAACCCACTCCATCTGAGTGTCCAATTCCACAAAACCGTTCTGTCTTCCTTTTTTTTCTTTTTTTTTTTCTTCCCCTTTTTTAGCTGAAGATGATTTCTTTCTACAACGTATGAATGGTGGCCCTGATTTAACATTAAGGAAAAGTGAGTTCTTGGTATTTGAAAAAAAAAAAAAAATTATTAAAAAATGGCTAAGATATATAATTCCTTTTACCCTATTTCAGTGTACGTATGTATGTATGAAAGGTAAAATGGATATGAATCCGACAATATGTGTAGAAAGTATTGTAGAAAAAACAACAAGATGTTTAAAGTTTTGCTGACAGAAATCTGTTTCAACCATATGCGGTCTTTATCAAAGCAACATTGTAATGGAAAAACAAAATAAATATATCATTAATCACGAGGCACAGAACGCTCTCGATCTGTACCGGAATTTTCAAATAATTCTGTCAGCAAAACTTTAAACATCTTGTTGTTTTTTCTACAAAACTTTCTACGTATATATGTATGTAAATATATATATATATATTTATATATAGGATATAGTGTCAAATCCTACTGGCACTCAAGTATGAAAAAAAAAAAAAGATCAGGAAATGGTCTTACTCATGCACGAGGTGACAGCCAGTAAATATATATATCTACATATATATGTGTGTGTGTGTGTATGTGTATATAAATTTGTATGTGTGTATGTTTATATATAGTTTTTGTCTGTGTATTTATCTACCAATATTTATCTATATTGCATCTTAGTTGTCAGCTCTATTGTATGTATGTGATCTTGCTGCCTATTATGTATATAAATATAGTTTTGGTATTTGGTATTTTTCTGTGCATATTTGTGGGTATATATATATATATATATATATATATATATATATATATATATATGTTCAAAATATGATCCAGCTATTAAGTTGTTTACATGTCCACAGCACAATTGAAAGAAGATGTTAAGTTTCAAAAAGTTTGTGGTGTAGGTAAATTTTTTTTTTTTTTTTTTTTTTTGTAGTGTTCGTAGAATAATCTTCGGAGGTGTAAAAATCCGTATATTTTGTTTTTTCATGAGACAAATGTGTAAATAAATGGAAATCATTATTATTTATTTACACATTTGTCTCATGAAAAAACAAATATACGGATTTTTACACCTCCGAAGATTATTCTACGAACACTACAAAAAAAAAAAAAAAAATTTACCTACACCACAAACTTTTTGAAACTTAACATCTTCTTTCAATTGTGCTGTGGACATGTAAACAACTTAATAGCTGGATCATATTTTGAACATTTTTGATAATCTCTTACACTTTTTTTATATATATATATATACATATGTTTATATGGGCATGAGGTAATATGTAGTGTAATTAGTGTTTTAATATTATCATTATGTTCTGCTTGTTAATATTGGTATCAGAAAAGACACAGATATTTGATTTTGAATTACATATTCACATGCAAATATATCTACAATTTTTAAATTATATTCACAAATCATATATATATATATATATATATATATATTATATATATATATATATTATCTATGTTTCAATATATCTGTATAGTAAATTAGTAAAATCTTAGAATTGTTTGATTCTCTTTATATAGTATAATATGATAATTAGTGTTAAATGTTCACTACGTTAGTTTCACATATTCAATCCTTTTGTAGGCAGTAAAATAGATACATACATAGATATGAATTTATACTTGTGTGTCTGTATATATGTGTTTGTGTGTATAATATATATATATATATATATATATATATATATATATATATATATATATATATGTAGCAGAGATGACCGGCATGGCGAATAGCCAGCTATATTCAATGAGTCAGCTCGTCTTCGCCATTCAAAAAAACGAGTGGTGTGCGGCATATGTAGACGGTGTCTAGTCCGATGCAAACTCTAATCCATTTGACTACGAAGACGTGTCGTCACAGCGCAACTTCCTGATTATTGTAGATCGCATTTAATTGAGTGAGATTATTATTTGCATAAGAAAAGTTTTTACAGAAATAAAATCAAAGTGTTTGATCCCCTTTGGCGATTGTCTTTTACAGTGGGAGAGAAACGGTTGGACTTAAGTTTTCCAGCCGACTGACGAGCGAGTGTTACTTTATTAGTGGAAAGATTCATCTGAAAGACCCAACAGAGTTTGTGCCTGATATAATATAAAATGGTCTTTTCACAATAATAAAGTATTAACCTTTATTTTCTTCAAAATAGATTATGAGCCATTAACACTTAATGCCCTATACCACCTCATTCCACCTGCCCGGAAGTCACATTCATTTTCTTAATCTACCCTAAACGATAGCTTTTGTTTAAATGTAATATCAAACATATTTAGAAGTTTTATTTTTAGTGAAATAACAGGTAACTTTAAATGAAAAGGAAATTTTAAACCCTTTTTGATAAATCCTTAGAGGAATGGGGCTCTGGACTTAGAACATTCTCAACAGGATTTTAAGAGTTAATTATTTTAATGTCTATGCCAAGATATGGAAGTTCTCTGAAGTATTCATTGTTCTCTAGAGAAATGACCATGTTCTCTGAGAAGAGAAGTTAACTGGGAAGAACTTGTTTGGAGGCAACAATCATTATGATTTGTTTAAAAAAAAATCTTTGTAAACATTTAATAACTTTATCATTTATATCTTATTATAATGGAGATTATGTAACTGTCTGTAACTAAAACTACATCACCACTGACGTCACGATTTCCTTAGTTATTTATGTTATATTCTCAACAGTCATGAAATAGTCATTATTTAATCTTAATTAGCATCTTATTTATTAACAATTTTTCTATCAAAGTCTAGCTGAGTTAGATTTGCTGCAAAACTGCCCATATTATTAATGCATTTAAAATACTGAAATATGTGTTATATATCTCAAGAAATAAAGATTTACATAATATATGGTGGGAATAATTTGCGTAATGATTTTTTTTAAAATGGGTTTAATAAATGATTATTTGCTGTTGCAATCATGTTATTATTAAACGTATTAAAATCAACCCTATATATAATTTTATATAGAAATCAATTAAAATAACATTAAAATAAGTGTAATATTGTGATATTTGGTTTTATTTAGTTTCATTAGTCTTTCTAATTTAATATAGTATTTTATTACATTAAAATTTAAATACTTGCGTCCAGAGGGTGCATACTTTTGTTAGTGAATGAACCCTCTTTCATGGGGCCGAAGAGAGGCAAACATTATTCCAGTGACGTGGAAGTGAAATCTGTAGTGAAGAAGTGGCTCAAAGAACAGTCAACAGAATTTTACAGGGCAGGGATACATGCTCTCATTCAAAGGTTGAACACTGCTATTGAGAGAAACGGTGACTATGTGGAGAAGTAGGGATGTGATACACAGAGGACCAGCTTTATTTCGAAGTATGATACATGTTCCTGTGTTGGTAATTATACCAGTCCTAAACAAAATGGCATTACTTTTTGACTAACTTATGTGGAGAAGTAGGGATGCAATCCACAGAGGACCAGCTTCATTTTGATGTATGATACATGTTCCTGTGTTGGTAATTATACATGTCCTAAACAAAATGGCATTACTTTTTTACTTACCTTATGGAGAAGTAGGGATGTGATCCACAGAGGACCAGCTTCATTTTGATGTAGGATACAGATTCCTGTGTTGGTAATTATACATGTCCTAAACAAAATGGCATTACTTTTTTACTTACTTATGGAGAAGTAGGGATGTGATCCACAGAGGACCAGCTTCATTTTGATGTAGGATACAGATTCCTGTGTTGGTAATTATACATGTCCTAAACAAAATGGCATTACTTTTTTACTTACCTTATGGAGAAGTAGGGATGTGATCCACAGAGGACCAGCTTCATTTTGATGTAGGATACAGATTCCTGTGTTGGTAATTATACGTGTCCTAAACAAAATGGCATTACTTTTTGACTCACCCTCGTATATTGGAGACAATCGGTAACATGCTTCTATGGGTTTTTTTATTAAATACATAAATTCATTCATAAAATACACATCTAAAATAATTAAAGGAAGTCAGGTATTATTTTAATTTCATTTATTTAGACAATTTCAAAAATAGTTACATTAAATATATACAATAATTTTTTTTTTTTTTTTGTGCATGGCACAGGAAAATTCCTCCATATTATTTTGCATGCCCTGGAGAAATTCCTTTGTATTTTAATATGTTCATTTTTCATAATTATTATGGATGTTGTATTTTGTCTTAGCATGAATAAATATCTAATCTTAAAACTGGTTTTGGGAAAGTTTTTTTTTTAAATGTATTATTATTTTAATTATTATATATTTGGTTGTATTTACACTCAATTCTTTATAATAAATGTTTAATAATTTGCAATATTGCTTTTTTTTACTTTTTTCTTTTCTTTTTTTTTTTTTTTTTTTTTTTTTTTGATATTATTTATTTCAAATTGTTTCTATTCCAGATTTTACTCTAATTTGAATTAAATTTTGGCCTCTGATTTCAAGATTAGTTAAAAATATTCATTTAAAAAATTTTTTTATAGAGCCTGGCTATAGTGAAGGCTTTATTTTTTTTTATTAAGGCAAAGTTTTTATATTTATTAATGAAACAAATCCCATTAAATAATGAGTTATAAACTCATTATAAAAATCTATTTCAATAAATACTCATTATTATTATTATTATTATTATTATTATTATTATATTATTATTATTATTATTATTATATTATTATTATATTTATTTATTATTTATTATTATTATTATTATTATTATTATTATATTTATTTATTATTTATTATTATTATTATTATTATTATAATTATTATTATTATTATTATTATATTATATTATATTATATTATATTATATTATTATCATTATATTTATATTATTATATTATCATTATTATATTTATTATTGTTATATTTATTTATTATTATTATTATATTTATTTATTATTATTATCAAAATAATTTCAATAAATACTCATTTATTATTATGAACATTATTATTATAAAAATCTATTTACTGTTAAACTGGTTATTTGTACTCTTACATAATGCTGTAGTATATAGAAAAATGATGTAAAATTTCAATAAATATTCACTTATTATTATGAACATATTATTATATAAATCTATTTACTGTTAAATTGATTATTTGTATTCATACATAATGCTGTCTATGTAGTATATAGAAAAAATAATATAAAATTTCAATACTCATTTATTATTATGAACACATTATTATTATAAAAATCTATTTACAGTTAAACTGGTTATTTGTACTCTTACATAATGCTGTAGAAAAATAATATAAAACTTCAATGAATATTCACTTATTATTATGAACATATTATTATTATAAAAATCCATTTACTGTTAAACTGGTTATTTGTACTCTTACATAATGCTGTCTATGTAGTATATAGAAAAAATAATATAAAATTTCAATAAATACTTATTTATTATTATGAACACCCTATTATTATATAAAAATCTATTTACTGTTAAATATTCATTTATTATTATGAACATATTATTATTATAAAAATCTATTTACTGTTAAATACTCATTTATTATTATGAACATGTTATTATTATAAAAATCTATTTACTGTTAAATACTTATTTATTATTATGAATATTATTATAAAAATCTATTTACTGGATATTTGTACTCTTACATAATGCTCTCTGTTTTTACTATTAGAAATTTTAATTTACAAGTATTTTTGCTTTATTTTGGTAAGTAAAATTAGAATTTGTTGAACTATAATGAAAGACAGTAATGTGCATCTTTGGCACTGGATATATGTTTTTCATCATAGCGTCATATGATAATGTGTGTGCCATGGACACACATGTGCATAAGAGGCAATATGTAACATACAACAACTTTTACATGTGCAGTGGTGCTGATAGTTTTTTGATTTGGTGTGTCCTGGGACACACATATTTGCTTTGAATGAGTCCCCGGGAAAATTTATGGGTCCCAACTAAAGGCATCTAACTCCTACTTTGTAACCTATCCTGTGTAATTCATTTCTAATAAACTATTGAAATGTATTTACAGTTAGCTTGAAATGGTGTAAGAAAAAAAAACCCTGGGACGCATAGATACGATTTTACTGCGTTCTTTTAGATTTTTGTGCGTCAGGGACAAAGGACATATATCTATCAGCATCTCTGCATGTGTACCATGTAGATATAAACATTTTATTTTTTTCATTTTTAAATATTTGTGTATGGTTGATAGTCAATTTTATCTTTAGATTGTGTGTATATCTAATTATATGATATTAAACATTGTGCTTCTGTATCTTTTGTTGCAATCAGAGTAAAAAATGATGTAATATATAAACCTCCATGTGTATATATATATATATATATATATATATATTATATATATGCGATTAAAAATTGGGGAATAATGGATAAAACATAAACAACTTCATTCAATTGATATTTCATCAATTATTAATTGAATGAAGTTGTTTGTGTTTTATCCGCTATTCCTCAATTTTTAATCACCATTTTGTTGATTTTACCCAATCTGTTACTCCTCATATATATATATATATATATATATGTGTGTGTGTGTGTGTGTATGTATGTATGTAATATTATGAAAAAATTGAAAAACACAAGTTCATAAATGAGTAATGTATTTTTAAATTTTTTCATAATATCACATACTGTCGGATTCATTTCCACTTTTTCCTCACACACACACACACACACACACACACACACATATATATACTCGGGACATGGACTTTGGTGGACTAATCCACAAATTCAACCCAAATATCAAAAAGTTGGCCAGAAAAAATCACAAATAAAATTGTTAAACAGGAGATGTGTCTTTTGTTTAATTCAACATGCATAAATGAAAAAAAGCTGCCCAAATACACACACACATATATATATATATATATATATATATATATATATATACATACACTACTGTATTCAATATTTTCAACAAATGCTTTTATCTTTTTAATTTTAAATGACTATTTATTTATTCTATGTTATTATTTTGTAAATATGTACATTTGTTATTCTAGTTTATATATGTCAGTTTAATTCAACTAAATAACACTATGTAACACAATTGTTGTTCCTGGATAGAATGTGTTATTTCTTAATTGTTTATGTTGGAAAAATATAGAAAATGTCCTTTATTCCTTTCAAAATTTGCTTTCATATCCTGGATAACACTATACAACACATTTTGTTCCTCGATAGTAGTTGTTATTTCTTAATTACTTATATTATAAAAGTATGCGCTAATATCCTTGAGAAAGGTATGAATCCAACTACTCTCCCTCCAGCTATGTGTAAATAGTAGGGCAGACTGGGCTCTTTAACCTTGGCTAGGTAACCAGTCTAAGAGAAGGAAAACTGAATTGAAACTTGTTAAACTCTGCTTAAGAAATTGACCTTGTGTCACATTTATTCGTGCATAGGTTGATATATATATATATATATATATATATATATATATATATATATATATATATATATATAGGTGCGTGGCTAGTGGTTAGAGTCATGGAAAATGGACTTGTCGATTCGATTTCAATTCCTAGACAAAGCTGTTGGCTTTCACATAGTGCTAATACCCTTGGGAAAGGTATGAATCCATATATTCTCCCTCCAGCTATGGGTTAAATAGTAGGGCACTTTTTATTTCCGATTTCATTAATTTTTCCTAAAAAAATTACTGCGTTGTATGTTATACAATTTCTTTGATATAGTTATTCAGACTCTTGTCTTTATAGAAAAAAGTATTTTCAATTTATTTTAGGCATAAGTAATTGGGAAATGAAACTTTTTGCACAGGAACAAAAAAAGTAAAAATGTTGTTACATTATGAAATTTACAAGTCTGTTTGTTTATATTGTATATATGTTTTGCTGAATTTATTCTAAAAGGTATACAATGATTTATATTGGTTACATATATCTATGAATCTTACTGAATATATCTATATTGTAAATGGATGTTTGTGTCTTCAATGGAGTATTAATAAATCCAGAATCTGTGATATAGTTATTATAGCAAAGCAAGATAGTAGGAAACCTTTAGGTGTTTAAATGTCATTGAAATTTATTGTCAACTACCATAAATCCTCGAGTATAATCCACCGTTGAGTATAATATATAGGGGATTTTTAGGACCCTGTACCTCTGAAAAAAAATGTGTCTGAATAAACATTGCCGGACAGCAAATAGAGACTCGGACATTGCTTAGAAAATATTTTTTCATTTTTAACCTCGTATATAGTACGCACTAGGGATTTTGACCTTTAAATTTTGGAAAAAAAAAAGTGCGGATTATACTCAAGGATCTACGGTACTAAAGGAACACACAATAAAATTTTACTTTGTTTAAAATCTAATGTTTGAACTATCTGTTAGTCTCACATATCCATTACTATGTTCTAACTATTGTTCTGTTAGCGTTGGACAAAACGGGTAGCGCATTAGGTTTTGATCATCTCTAATGGGGTATAACTGGCAAGGGGGTATTATGTTGAAAGACCCAAAACCCTCCAATGAATCAGTTAATAATAACTGATGACACTACCCAGTGCTGTTTAATAGCACAGGCATATCTCAAACCCTACTGAATACCAATTTTGATCCTCACTGGATGCCCCATAGTGTGATAAACTACAGTTCTAAAATTAAAGAAAAATAATACTTTATTACTTCTAAATCTTTAGGGCATCCCATTGTGGTATAATAGTTAGCAAGCTAGTCTCACATATCCATTAATACTGAATACTGATTTTGATCCTCACTGGATGCCCCATACTCGTGACCTTGTGTCACATCCTTCCCATTGGGTAAATACTTACTTTTCTCGTGCCTTGGTCATTGAGGAAGATAGAAATGAATCTGACAGATATGTTGAAAAGATAAATGTAAAAATATATATATGTATGGTCTTTGTTGTTTTGAACTAAGACCAGACTGATGAGACATTTTCTGTTTTATCAGTCTGACTGATGGGACAGATAATGTCAAAATAAATTTATATCCAAACCAAAGTATCTATTCAATTATCTATTCATAGTACTCTGTATATATAAAAAAAATATATACTGAAATCTTTATATATATGTTTGAGTTCTCAATTTTGGTTGAATCCTATCAAGGAATCACTTGATAACATCCACACACACACATATATATATATATATATATATATATATATATATATCACAGTTACCATTAAATCCACCAAGCAAACAAATATAAAATACTATTTTCTTCTGGATTTTTTTAAAAAACGATTTAAAAGTGCTCAATATAAAGAGCTAAATATATGTTTAAAATCAAATGATTTAAAATTACTGACTATAGTTTCTCACAGTAGCGTGAATCTTCATGGTATTTCCCTATATATATATATATATATATATTATATATATATATATATATATATATATATATAAAGTAAGTAAACAAACAATGTGTTTATTTTTGATATAGCCTTTTAGCCGACAATTGAAATGTACATACAGGGATTGACATTTTCTCGATTTGTTTAGCCTTACATTTGAACATATATGCCCGCCTAAATTCATTAATTATTAACTAATTAATTTTCAAAATTAGGTATGACTTCAATAAGCACATATCCTCCAATATATATATATATATGCTATTGTACTATCTATTATTTTGCATTGTTTTTGTTGATTTTTCATTCTTGGCTAAGAATCAAACTTATTTCTTAATTGATTTATTTAAATTTTTCTATTTTCTTTTTTTCTTTCCTCCCCATCATTTAGCACTGCATCGTGGATTCACCGATGATGAGTCGGTGCCGGATGCTGATCAGAGAAGAACATCTTTCCTGAGAACCAAGGGTGCACACCACTCTCTGGATGAATCAACTATGCAAGATCCATCACTTCCAGGCATGAAATCAGCAGCCAGTGAATCCCAGCTCGTCGACGGATTTCTGGGGGTCGAGCCGGAAAGAAAGAAATCTTCCTCCAAACTTTCTCTGTTAGCCGACAAGATCAACGAGTCCAAGGCCGCTAAGGCCGGCAAAACGTCAAAGTCTCCGTTTGCGACGCTCTTCCGCCGATCCAAATCCAGGGAGCCATCTCCCACTCCCAAAGATGCTAAATCCAAAACTCTGGACTCGCTAAAACCTGGCAGACTTGGAGGAAGATCCCAACGTTCGAACCGGTCAGCCACTAGTTCTCAGAATTTAGCACAGAAAAGTGGGGATCCAGAAGGTGCTCCAGCCATCAATATTGAAGGACCCGATGGTCTGATCCCGTACGAGTTTCAAGATAAAGACATTCACCACGGATTCAGCAATGCGTCCATGGGATCCGATTATGAAATGTCTGAAGCCGAGATGGCAGAGATGAATGCTATGACTGAGAGCATGCATGAATATTACTACTCTGTCCGTATTTTCCCTGGACAGGATCCCAACCAAGTGTATGTGGGTTGGGTCACTCCTGGCTTCCACATGGGAGGTGGGTCCTTTGATATGAAGAAAATCAGGAACGTCATCATCTCAACACAAGACACTGAATACAAATACAGGCAAAGGTAAGAATAAGATTACATTTAATATTCATTTATTCAAACTGATAATATGGTGTAAACGTTAGTATGCTAGGCTAGCTGACCATTGTTACTGAGTTTGATCCTCACTGAGTGTCCTCATACTAAGCTTAGTAAATAACAACGGCTAAACTTGCAAATCGGTCAGAAAATTAAAACATATTACAAATTGACCCAGAAAAAACAGAACCCAAATTATTTATTTATTTTCCCATTAAACTAACCCTAAACCCCCAACCCTAACCCTAAACCCCCCTAGTTAGATCTGGCCGATGCTGGGAGTCCAGTGGCTTCGGCCTTGGATCTTTACAAGTTAATAGCGTCGATCCCAGGGGGCTATCCCCCCAGGCAATACCTGCCCCCTCGATTTAAAGGGGCAGGGCTGGGTTTATTGCCTAGCGCCTGAGGCGCCCCCCTTGAGGGGGAATCCCGATGGGATCGACGCATTTTTTGTGCCTACCATCCAAGGGCTTCAGCTTATGGGTGGGTTCACATAAAAATGTCATTATTGGATGAAGCTTTTTCAAAGTTTTGAAAAATCTTCATCCATTAATGAGGCGAAATATCAATTGAATTTAGCTGTCTATGTTATTATATCCACACTTTCCTCTATTCTCAGCCTCACAACTATGAGAAAGATCAAGAAAGCTCAATGTTCGCAAAATATTTTAGCAATTTTTAAGGCTAATTCTTATTTTTCTTAGTTTTTGAGCATAGTTCCCAATATGCAAGAGATTTGAGTTCTAACATGGCCTACAAAGCAATTTCTTCTTTAAATTGAACTGCAAAAGGCAAGGAATAGCTCACGGGTTTCAATTTAAGATTCCCTGTTTTCATCATTTAAAATGTTGCTTCTCCCCAAAATACCTAAATCTAAATGCAATTTTCTCAGAGAAAAGAAAAGATTTTTTAAAAATCGCTTTTTCTCCAAAGCTCCAAATCTTCCGGTACCAAATCTCTTAATTGTTGTTTCTTGTTTCAGTGTAAGCCGAAAGAATTGCTACATGGTATGTGCCGGTGCTCTTCAACAACGTTATGGTGGAACACATGAAGAATCCAGCAAGAAATCCTCCCCAGGCCTTGTAATTGGATGTTTCATCGACACCGCTACAGGCATTCTCAGTTTTAGTGTCAATGGAAAAGAGGTGGCAAACAAATACCAGGTAAGCACTGTCTCAGGTGTTGATTAATTAATCTATATCATCATCATCATCATCATTATCAAGGTGGGAACAAGGAGCAGTATCATCATCATTAAGTTGCATCAGCAGCATGGATATCTATGACAATCTCTCGCAAACCATCTCTATCATTCATTGTCCCCACAAGGACATTGTAAGGATTAAAGTGATAAAACTCTGACAAAGGCTGATAGACAAAACATTTTTATATACAGCACAGAATAAACAGGGTACATAATACATAGAGGTGTACATAAACATACATACATAAGTAATATAAATACATATACAAAAGTAGAGATAATGACACATTCATGAATGGTAAAATACAAGATATTTAGGTATCAAAGAGATACCTAAATGTACATAAAAACATAGTTACGGATACATGACTAAAGGATAGTCATATATCGTATACGAGACTTACTAGCAGTGAGTGGCCAGTGTTAAGGGCTGAAGCCCCAACGAGAAGGGGGTAGACGACCCACACTGGCATGTGCATGTGCTAGTTTCCATAGGAGAACGTTGCTTATCAGTTCATCCTTACTTCTCAAGCAGTGTCCAGCATGTCTTGTCCATCTTACTCAGATGGTTGCCTTATAGCTGCTTCCTCGTGGGGTGTTGATTCAATGATTTGTTCAAGATGGCACACAGCATTCTTGTCCAGCTCCCCTCTAGCCTATTCTCCAGGTGCCTCATCAAGGTTCAAGTGGTGCAGCCATACAGTAGCACTGATACCACCTTGGCCTGGAAGAATTGTCACTTAAATTGTCAGTGAGATCTGATTTCCATATAACTGATAATCTGTTTATAGCGGACCATGACTTCCCTATGCGTGCATTAACATAGCTTTCTGTAGATGAGATATTACTACCTAGGTAGATGAATTGTTCTACTGACTTTAGTTCATCGAATATAAATTGAATTACAATATGTTCTCAATCAAATTTGAAATTTCTCCATTCTCTCTGGAACTCTTTAAAAACATTACATGAGACTATACAGCAAGAATTGGCTTGAGTAGGTGTATTTACAATAAGCACTAGATCATCTACATAGTCTGCATTAGTAAAACCATTTTCTAATTTCATTCACATGGATTTTAAAAAATGTAGTAAAGTCATCGGGGTGACCTAAAATCGGTATCAGCCAAACAGTGAGGGAGTCTATCTCTTTTTCACTAGCACTAGACCAAAGAGATTGTTTTTGGTGTCTGAGGCAGAGCACCACTTTTACCATCAGCTCCTCACTTTACTGCACAGATCTCTGTGCTACTCATACGCTGAGTTGGTGAGGGCCGGTATCGAACCAGGAATCTTGTGGTTCCTTGTCGGACGCTTTACTGAATGAACTATACCGGCCCTACATGGATTAGTGCAAAAAAAAAAATTTATTTTATTGTTTTGATTTTTTTTTACATTTTTTATTTTATTTGTTTTTATTTTTTTTTTTTTTTTTTTTGTTTTGATTTTTTTTTGATTTTTATTTTATTTATTTTATTTATTTTTTTTTTGATTATTTTTTTTTTTTTTGTTTTTGTTTTTTTGCCTTATTACTCATAACTTCTTTGTATTTCTTTGCAGGTGGAACCTGGAACAAATTTATTTCCAGCCGTCATTTTCGAACCAACAATTAAGGAAATGTTCCAGTTTGAATTAGGGCGGACAAAGGTAATTTCATCAGAATATTCAGAACTTTTCTTTCATCCAAAGAAACTGAATCATTAAAAAAAAAACTGAGGGGTTATAATACTAATGTTCAGTAAAGTTTGATTTGTATTATATTCTACAAGGTACTACTCGATAAAATTTGTTTGGAAAAAAAATGAGTACCCATCAAGAATGAATCAAACAAAATATCTTCGGCATAAAATAACCAAACAAGGGTTGACATGCCATAAAAACCAACTAGCCAACCAACTCTTCTGACACAAGTAGGATGTTACACAAGATTAATTTTTTAAGCAGGATTGATTTCAGAGTTTTTCTTCTCCTAGACTGGTTGCTATACCAAGGTTAAAGAGCCCAGTATATCCTTTTCTATTTAGTGGAGGGAGAATAGTTGGATTCATACCTTTCCCAAGGGTATTCATCAAAGAAACTGAATATTTTTTAAAAAATGAGGGATTATAATACCAATGTTTAGTAAAGTTTGTTTTGTATTATATTCTACAAGGTACTACTCAATAACTTTTGCAATGTTTTTTCTATTGTAAAATTTTTAACTATAAATTTACATTATATATACTAGCAAAAAACGCCTTCTGGGCAGTGTAAAAATTGACTTTTGGAAAGATATTGCTTGAGGGGTGGGAGTTAAAAATTCAATGTCAGAGAGTTTGTATCATAAGTAAGTCTGCCCTGTCAGCTGGGAGTTAGAATACACCAACTGCACCTCTGCAGAGGGGTATAACTCACCTGTCTTGTTCAAAAGATAGTGCTTGGAACTTTTGCATCAACCTGATATTTTATTAATGCATGTTAAAATTTCAATAAGAGAATTTTTGTTATCATTTTTTCTTTCTTTTTTTCAGAATACCTTGCCTTTGTCTGCCGCTCTGTTCCGTGGTCCTAAACACATCCAGCCTGCATGTCCCCCACGTTTAGACTTACAAGTGATGAAAGCATCCTACTGGGCCAGAGTGCCAAATACTTCCCTCAAAGCACACTCCATAAAAATGTCCGAAGTTAGAGGCTGGAGTTTAGTGTGTGAGGAACCAGGTAAGAAAACAAGAAATAAAATAATACAAGGTATAACTAGCCTTACCCATGGGAGACATTTTAATAATTTCAAAAGGAGTTGTTGGTGGGCCTAACAGTACATAAAATGAAATCAGTGAATTAAGTTCAAATTAAGTGTGTTTCACTTTATACTAGTTATTTACTAAGCTTAGCTTAGTTTTGACCCAAAAAAAAAGAAATTTGCAAATTTGGTACAAAGTATAGAGTACCAAGTGAAGATCAAACTGAAGTGAAGATCAAGTGAAGTACCAAGTGAGATCAAGTACCAAGTGAAGTACCAAGTGAAGATTACCAAGTGAAGATCAAATGAAGTGAAGATCAAGTGAACTAACCAAGTGAAGATCAAACTGAAGTGAAGATCTACCAAGTGAAAATCAAACGAAGTACCAAGTGAAGATCAAACTGAAGTGAAGATCAAGTGAAGTACCAAGGAAGATCAAACTCCTATGGAAACCAGCAAATTGGCATTAACTTTTATTAAAAGATTGTATAAAATTTTAGTCAAAATTTAAAAAAAAAAACAGTTCAAATTAAGTTAAATTTAAATTCCTTTTGTCCTTTAAGTTTTTTTAAATAATTTGCTATTGTTTTAATTGCTGCATCATGTATATAAATGGTGAAAGGAGAGGAGTTCTAAAGTGAGTTCTATTTCGCTGACTCGCCATCTTTTTCAGGATTTAATTTCTTCCTCTTGTTGATACCACTTCTTCTGTGCTGGGCTCTGGTTGTCATTGCTCATTTCTTTTGTTTCTTTTATTAAAGAATGCAAGACTTGATTTATTTTCTCAGATGTCTTTATTAAAAACTGAAGCCCAAAAGGGTTCAACCGCACGGTGAGAAGCTGGCTAAACTGGGGAACAGACAAATATCATGTCTGGCCCCTTCGACTAACTGCCAAATTCTAACTACTCTAACTCAGTTCCTTTCACACGCTTTACCTTTAGCCAATCAGCAACTAGGTCATTGAAAGGTAAACTGTTTGTCAATCACTTCTATAATGGTTATGGTAACTTTCCATCCACAATACCACCATTTAAATTTTACTACACTACAGTCATAATTCGTAGGCAACCCACAAATTATGTAACATAAACCTTGCCCTTTCAACTTAAAGAAGGACAAAAATAGAACAGGTGAATGCAAACTGATCTCCCTGGGGTAGGGTAAATACATACTGTGTATGAAGTGTAGTTTTATCTTGTGGTTATATAAATGGTTTACCCACTGTTTATAGCTTTTAAATAAATGATACTTTAAATACTTCATAGATTTCCCTCTGTCAGCAAGACTTAGAATATGCTGACTTTATCCCCTGCAGAGGGGTAAGACCCCTCCAAAAAGGGGTGTCCTGGGTATGATTAAACTGCATCTGATGGTGAGGCTCCTGTTCTGGAGCTCTTAAGAGTGTGGAGTACATCTTCATTGCCATTAATCCCAGATCCTCTCTGACCTAGAGTGGTAGTATCTGGTCAAATAGATCTGTTAGATATGAATATTTGATATCACATAACCATGTGCAAAACAACTCTTTGGAAAAAAAAACTATACAAAATACAAAAATATGAATGTGACTCTCTAACCTCTGGGCATAAAATAACCCAATGGGTTGACATACCGTTAAAATCTAATCAGATTCCATAGATTATACATGCCAATTTTTAACGTTTTTTAAGGTTTTTTTTTATTTCATAGATTTTTTTTTGTCTCTGGAGATTTTAATGTGATAAATGACTTGCTGAATTCTTTGTTTTGTATTTTTAAATTTTCTTTATTTTTCGTATTTTTTAGTTTCGATGATGGCTGTCTATATCCCCGAAGAAGACAGCTGTCTGGATATCCTAGAGCTTATAGAATACCCTGCATTACTCAAGTAAGTCAATTTGTTATTTTTAGTACTGAACAAGTATAAAATGATTAGATAGTTATTTCTATTTCTGTTTGGCAAACTTTACTTTGAACTTTAGAACTCTTACACAAACACTTTGAACACTTTTCCTTAAAACTTACATTTCATATTGCACCAATAAATTATTAACCCGAACATATACAAGTATATTCACCTTGTACCTTCTCTGAGTAGCAGAAATTACAATTGTAGCTAACCTTGTTTACTTTTATTTCTGTTATTCTCTGGTAAATAACTCAGGTGTCATTTTTAGGTCATTCTAGACATACTGCATTAAAAAGATATTTTCTTATTGGTATACCTGTCAACAATTTAACCAGGGCGTTGTCAATTTATCACAACTTCTGATTAAGAAGTAACATTGTTATTTAAAAATTCATTTGGCCATTCTACTTTTACATACTGACCACTGCCCTGTCAGCTAATCCAAGTTAAAGAATTGTATAATCCTTGTCTGTTGGCCCGTGTTAAAGATTTGTATGATCCTTGTCTGTACATCCAACGAGCAATTGAGTGACAATTTATCAACGCCTTTAAATAGTAAATTAAATACATGTTTGAGTGTTTTGATTGGCCAATTCAGCCAATGCTGTTTCGGAAGAGTTTATAAATTCAAGTTGTGATCTTTAGTATACCTTATATACCAGAAATAATCCGCCCTGTCGGATGGGGCGTTAAAATGCACCGTCTGCACCTCTGCAGAGGGGTAAGACTCCCCCAATGGGGCCAGCTGTTGGCTGTGTGTAGTGACCCATGATGCTTAAGGATAGAACCCAGGTGGTTGAGCAGTCCATGACCTGCAATACTCCACTTTGGCCCTTTCTTGGGCTCAACGGGTGGTCAGAGAGGCCTTCTCCGATCAAGCAGCTGGTCACGTCAAGCCCTAGCACCTATATGATTGCCCCAACCCTATTGCCCTTATGGAAACCCCGCCCTTTTTATCATATGAGTGCTAGAAGCGTTGACTGAGGGTCTACATGTCCTGGGAATGACGTTAAACTCTATCTGATGGTGAGGTTCTAGTTTTGGTGGTTTGGCGAATGTGGAGCACCCCTTCATCACCATCGCTCCTTGGTCCACTCTGACCAGAGTGGTAGTACCTGTTAGGGTCCCATCTATGGGTTAAATGAAAAATGTATTTATAAAAAGAATTGGTATCTGTTAAGAATGAATTCATTTCAAAACTTTATCGGCATTAAATGACCCACTGATGTTGATATGCCGTAAAACAAAACAAACCAAACAGACAGACAGAACTACAACCAAATTCATGAATATTAGTATATTACATCCTTGAGAATTAGTATTACATTCAAGGAAAAGAAGTGTAATTAAATTCATGAAAATTAATATATTACATTCACAAAAATTAGTATGAGGTAAAGTTCTCTAAGTAGTTTAACTAACAAGAAGAGAGAGACCCTTAAAGTTCAAAGAAACATTCCTAATAATATTCAAATTAATAAAAAATATCAATTTACTTCAACAGTATGTATAATATTACAAATTACAAAAAATTAGAAAAAAAAATTTAAGAATATTTATTTTCACTAGCAAAATTATGCATCCCTTGGGTACAAGTATTTAAGTTTTAATGTAAAAAATATTGTATTAACTCTTAACATCCTATACTGCCTTATTCCACCCGGACGTAAGTAACATTCATTTTCCTAATCTACTCCAAATGATAGCCTTTGTTTAAATGTAATATTAAACATATTTAGAAGTCTTTGATTTAAGGAAAATAACAGGTGACTTTAGAGGAAAATGCCATTTTTAGTCATTTTTTTATAAATCCTTATAGGAATTGGGCTCTGGACTTAGAAAATCTCAACAGGATGTTAAGAGTTAAGTTAGAAAGACTAACAAAACTAAATAAGAACAAATATAAGAATATTCAAATATAAAATAATTATACAGTTATTTCTATTTCTCGATATTGTAAGATTCAAAGTGAATATTTGAAGAACATACAACTCCGACAAAAGGTTGAGGGACAAAACATTTAATATGGTACAGCACATGAATACACAAAGGATACATAAATTACATAGAAGTGTACATGAAACATACATACGTATACAATAGTAATATGAACATAAAAGCAACAGACATGAGACTGAAGTAGTCCATGCTGGGAAATCACTTACAGTAATGTAAGGGGGCCAGAGCCCCACCAAGAAAGGGGTAGGCATAAGACTACCTCATTGTGTCTCGTAGGTCGAGCAGCAGGCAAAGAGGAAGAGAAATTCAAAACAGCCGCTTAAATACACAAGGCCCCTAGCAGGAACCAGCGACATTAAACAGGCAGACAACTCCCCAGGCAAATACGAAAATAACCCCTACAATATTGAAGATTTTCTAGGATCTAACTACAATTATCTTTATTTTGGATTTTTATGATAAATCTGTTTTTCATAACTTGTGACTATTTTTTACTTGCTTATTTTTCATTTGTCACTAATTTCTTTCTCTCTTTATTCTAAACAGTTTCCATGCCCGAACACTGGACCTTTACCAAGCAGTTTGTTCCCATGGCAACCACAGAGTTGCCCACGCCCTTACTAAACATGTTGATGATAAGCAACTATTTTACTGTATTGAAAGTGAATGTAAGTATTTTTACTTATCATTTATTCTTATTTTTGCCTTTGTGTATGTGTGCGTGTGAATTTGTGTGTGTGTGTTTATATATATATATGTATATATATATATATATTGCAATAGTGTATACCTTGACTTACAAATGCCCAAATTACAAGTTTTCTGGGTAACAAACTGTCGATTTTTTTTGCTATGAGGAGAGCTAACATTTGAGGTAAAAGCGAGCTTCAGATATGCTTATGTTAATATGTTCACTAAAAACATTTAAGTCTCCAAATTTGTTACACCAAAGAAAAATATTTATAAAAAAATAAGCATTAAAATATATTACAGCATATAATTCATTACATTCAATTTATATTTTTATATAATACAGTGCTATTTTTTGTCCTGGGAATGACGTTAAACTTTCTGATGGTGAGGTTCCAGTTCTGGAGGTTTGGGGAATGTGGAGCACCCCTTCATCTCCATTGCTCCCTGGTCCACTCTGCCCGAGTGGTAATACCTGTTAGGTCCCATCTATGGGTTAAAATAGAAAAAAAGTTTATAAACAAAATTTGAATTAATAGAATTAATTTATTTCAAAACTTTATCGGCATTAAATGACCCACTGAGGTTGATATGCTGTAAAATAAAACAAACTAAACCAAACAGTGCTATTTTTCTTATTTAAAAAAAAACATAACAAAAAGATTAGGGTGGTTTGGAGGGATGCTAGAATGGATTAATGGCATTTCACACCTTTAATTAATGGTTAAAATTGATTTGTTATACAAGGAAATTGAGTTATTAGCAGAACTATTTTAAACTTGTAGGCCAAGGTACTACTGTAGTTCTTTACTTTCTTTTGAATATTTTTGAACGACCAGTGATTATGTTGCATATTTTTTTTATAATCTTACAGATATGTCCGGCCCTCTTAGACATGGCTTCCATGATTTGCTGATTGCAATGCATATGGATTATCATGCAAAGGCCAGGTGAGTAAGAGAGGCTTATGAATTACAATATTTAATTTAAACACTATATATATTTTTTTTACCTTTTTATTGATTAATTTCAACTTTTTCCCCTCCTCACCTCTCTCTCCCTCTATCTTTCTCCCTCTCTCTCTATCTCTCTCTACTATGTTTGACTTAAAAATATTCTTTCTCTTGTCTATATTTCTGAGATAAGGTGTTGTTGTTATTAGTCTATACACCTTGCAAACTGCTTTGGTTGCTCTACTCACAATGTTTCAGCTGCTGTACTCTCTGGCCTTCTTCAGATACCTTTTCCCATACTCGTTAACTTTCCAAGAATTCCAGAAAGGTTACTGATTATGACAAAAGGTACCCAAAGGAGGCTAGAGAGTACAATAACTGATTGGAGAGTACAGCAGCCAAAACGTTTATGAGTATAGCAGTCCACAATGTGTAAATAATAGTAATAATTACTGTCTCTTTTATTCTATTTCTTTTTAAACATTCCTCCGTGTAAAATTCAATTCCAAACCTATACCACAACTGTTCTTCTACAATAATACTTTGGCATTAAATAACCTGAAAAGGTTGATATGTCATTAAACAAAGAAACCAATACATGTATAATTTTATTGTATCATTTCAATAGTTGCTATTCTAACCCTAACCTCATAGAAATTTAAAACACTCTATAACATGTGGGAATGTTATATTAATGTTAGAAGGCTTAAAGTAACCTCTTAATGTGGGTACAGAGGGGTAAGACTCCCAAACGTGATGCTTAAGGACAGAATCCTTGTGGCTGAGAAGTCCATGACCTGCAACGCTTCACTTAGGCCCTTACTTAGGCTAGATGGGTGGTCGGAGGCTTAAAGTAACCTCCCAACGTGAGTACATGAGTATACATAAAAACATTCCGACAAAGGTGTGAAAACGATAACATATTTATTCCATAAGTGACGGAGATACACTTAAGACAAAGATATACACAACAGATACATAAACGTATTATGAGGAAATAGGTGTACAACTCACATCGTAGAGAATGTCACTTACTGGTAGCTGGTTTGGGGGGCAAAACCCCTTACCTAAGGCTTAGAGGTGGCAGGTGCCTTGTTTACTCAAACCTGAGTGAAATCATAACAAATATCAATTAACCACAGCAAGAAACTCATTAAATCAATCACTCAAGTCAATTCAATCAACATTTCAAACAAGCAGCTTATCCATGTATAATTTCAATGTAAAATTTGAATGGTTTCCGACAAGAAATACCTGAAGAAGGCTATTAGCTGAAACGTTGTACAATAACCAATAGTTCGAATAAACAAATAATACTAATTATCAAGAATAGTTGCTATTCTAACCCTAACCTCATATACATTTAAAACACTCACTCATTATAACAATTCTCTTTTTAATCATACACTAACTTTCTCACCCTCCAAACAAGCAACATTTCTGTAATCCAGTTTTTGTCTATTCTTCACTGGTTCTCTACCCTTTTATTTTTTCTTACCTCTGTTAACGTAGTTCACATGCAGTTTTAGGTTATAATGTGAGTTTAATTAGATCAGAAACATACAATAATACAAGGAAATTATGTAAGAAGATGTTATTAAATGCTTAAGCGTAATGTTTATTTGATGATTAACCCATTAATCTTTGTTTTTCTTTATTACAGAATGATGACTCAAAATGAATACATTATACCCCGAGATGACAAAACTAAAAACTTATGCTTGTACCGCAAACCAAGCCCTGATTCCACTACCTTTAAAATTAAATATGCAATCCCCAAGATGGAAGAAAGCGTTTCAATCCGCCCTTGTCTTTATGTCACAGAAAAACAAATTGAAGACAGGTAAGTTTTTTTCTGTTTTTTGTTTATCAAATAAGAATTTACGATTGATTATGTAATGAAAGTAATGTTATAGTTTTGAAGAGAGAATAAAGATCTGTTCCAATATACAAGGTATGTCAGAAAAGTTCCAGGTCTCGTGTCACAAAAAAATTATTTCAAATCCAAACTACAAACTACAAGTTATCCCCTTCAAAGTAATACCCCTGGAGTCTAATGCACTTTCTCATCCTTCTCTGCGATGCTTGCATCCACTCCTGGAAGGATTCTTCCAGGATTCTCCATAGCTCTGTCATCACGTCCTTTTTGATGTCGTGCATATCCTCAAAACAGGTTCCCGGATGTTGACACTCTTGAGCTTGGGTAAGAGGAAAAAATCACATGGAGTCAAGTTGGGCGAGTAGGGAGGTTTCTCCAGCACAGTGATGTTCTTCTGGGCTAGGAACTCTCAGGTACTCAGGGCAGTGTGGGCAGGTACATTGTGTTAAGTAACTGGCCGCCATCCTTGGTTCCAGTTGTAAAAGAACTTAAAGTAAACAAATAAGTAAATCAATAAGTCCTTGTGGGATAGTGTCCTTTAGGTCCGACGTCCTAGATGATCCAAATGTCAGTGAGCTAAGATTAGAATCGGGCAGTATAAATACACCAACAGCAGCAGCAGCATTGCCAGTGATTAGACAATAGTAATCTTTCCCAGGTCACATGCTTATAGGCGAGTCTATATGTAGAAGTAGCCATCTGGCACACGCCTTATATTACAAAAAATTCCAACACATTGTCATGTGAAGTACCCACAAGTTGTCCTACCACATCTCTTGCCACTTCTCACCCACTGAACAAAGCAAATGCCACAGTATCTCTTTGTTGATCGTCTGGCCCTGTGGCAAGAACTCACAGTGGACGATGCCCCTCGCATCAAATTTTTCTGATACACTGGAACTTTTCTGACCTACCTCGTACCAAGAGCAATTGTTTCGAAAAAAGCATTTTCTTTCTTTTTTTTTTTGTAAATGTGAGCTCTTCATTGTTTGGAATTGGTTCATAGTAAAAATAATTTTAATCTTACAAAAATATATTTTGTCTCAATTTTTTAGATCAGGCTTGATAATTTGTATTATTTAAATATTTTTGACTATTGTTCTCATTTATATTGTTATATACACAATGTTTTGGCCAATATGCCCTCCGGTTTTCTTCAGGTGTTTCTTCATGTTTTTTTTTCTTAAGCTTCACTAAGTTCTCTTGCTAGTACAATTATAAACACTTATATTTAGCATATATTATTTAAGCAGGATATCTCCAGTACTTCTAGATTATTATATCTAGAAATCATTGATTTTCAATGAACTGTACATATAGATTTTTTTAAAGCAAAAGTTACTTGAAACATAGAAAATATCTAAAAGATTCCTCTAAAATCAAAATGTTTTGAAAAGTTCTTTTTGTTTTTGTTAAAAATCAATCACTTTTTTTATTTTCTCTTTCTAGGGCAAAAACTATCCCTATAGAATCTCTTTGTCCATTCTACCCCATGGACAAACTAAAAAGATATGTTATATACTCATTGAATGAAGCCGTCGTGAAAGGAGCAGCGCATATCCGAGATCCAATCGGTGGCAGCAATGAAAACCTTTTTGTGTAAGTAAAACTTTACTTTTATGTTGATATGAAAATAGGTTGTAAATATATTTTAAATCATTAAACCATCTTCAGGGCAATTTTTAAAAGCGATGTTATGATGCTTCATCCGAAAATTATTTTCAAATAAAATTTTTTTTTTTTAATCTAGACGTTCTATTATCCTTAATATCATTCTATCTCAAAATGTAATGACATCATAAGTATCCTGATTTTTTTCTCTCTTTTTGTAATTTAAAAAAAATGTTTTTGCTAACAATCTAAAAATATTTTTTAAACTTTTATAAGAGCACCGCTTTTTAACATCTCTGAAGGTGGATTAATAATAATAATAATAATAATAAGGATAATGATGATGATGATGATACTTCAAATAACAAGCTGAGATTGCACATGAAAAGACTTCTTTTTAATTTGTGAAAATTTAAAAAATTTGAAAAAATGCCTAACATTTACCAACATTGTCTTTAATTTTGATGGCTGTTGACCATTTACCACAAATTTGATCTGAAAATTTTAACATTTTTGTTGAAATGTCCTTTTTAAACAAATTTGATTTTCACACTTTGACAAGATAATTTATTTTGATGTCTTACCATTTACCAACAATTTGATAACATACATTTAAATTTGATTGAAATGATATTGAATTTGATAATAGCAATTAAAACATTTATTAAATTAATATTTTTGTTAAATGATGTAATAACAAAAATTGAATAGAAAAAATTTGATTTACAATCCAAATTTTTTCTTCAATACTAATATAATTTAATACACATATATTATATATATATAATATAAATATTTATTCACTTGATATTGTAAAACAAAAAATAAAAAATTAAAAAACTAATAATATAATTAATAGATTATAATATTTTTTCACTAGATATTTCTGAGACCTGTCACTGTTTTACAAATATTTTTTGTTTTTATTTTTTTATTCATGTGTACTTTTGGTTTTAGTATTTTGAGCAATGTTTAGTAGGTCAGAGTTCGTTGAATAAAAACCATGCGTGTATTTGTAGGCTTCAATCATATCCCCTCTAAGGGAACTTAGACAACCCTAATCAAGAAAAATAATCATTCCCTATGTGTGTCTAAGCCATTGAACTTTTACTAAAATTTTTAGCAATAATAAAAAAGAAATGGTTCAGTTTTTCAACTCTCACCTTTTTTGTCCAATATTGTGTAAATCACTTCAGTTAAATTGATTTATATATTTTTATGCATTCCTTTTAAAGTACGAGGGTGACTCACCTTTATAGTTTGTTTTAGTTCATAGAAACACTGATATTTATTATTAAAAAACATTTTAGAAACATTTGGGACCAGGTAATTTTTATTTCAACAAAATGTACCATCAGTCATTTTAGGTTAGTCATTGCTTACATTACCTTAATTACCAACTGTACATTGTCTTAAATTATTATCTGATTCATTGCCAATGTAAGAAGAACAAAGAAATTTACACTTCAGGACAATCGTTGCTTTCATCGCCTTCATCAACATCTGTCTTCATCTAAAGTTCCACTTCTCCCCACACATAATCTCCTCTTTGCTTAGACCCTTCCCTATCTGTCAAGGCCACAGGCCACAGGCCACTAACACTGATTGGTTAAAACTTGTCTAGCAACAGAGGAACAATCCTCAGGCCACCTTGCACCTACATCATTGAATTGGTGGTTTCTTCAAGACTTCTCCAGTTTACACAATTTCATCATACAACTCCAACTTGTAATCGCAACTCTTCATCTAAGGTTTCTTCATCTCCCCCACAGTTCCTCTCTGTTTATACCCTATCCCTCAAAGGCACAGGAGCTTAAGATTCATCTGTTAAAATCTGCCTTGTAGCAGAGGAACAATCCTCAGGCCACCTGGCACCTATGTCATCGAATTGGCAGTTTCTTCAAGACTTTTCAAGTTTCCTCAAGTTCATCATACAACCCAGATGTGTAATCTCAACTCTTGAAAGAAATACTCTCATAATCTTTTTTAGCCTGAGGATATTTAATTGTTCTTTACTTTTCCTTTTCTTTCTTAAATGTCTGTATTTGTTTGATAATACCTCACTTTTACATTATACTCACTGTCTTGAGTTTTCTTTGCATTATTTTCATTTCATTGTTTTATATTCTTTCTGTGCCGTTTTTAAATTCTAAAATTAAAATAATAAAATTTGAAAAAATAAGGTTGAACACTGAGCCAGATTAAAGATGGTGTTCTGCCTTCATCTAATGTTTCTTCTTCTCCCCCACCACACAACTCCATTCTATTTAGACCCTTTCCTATCTGTAAAAGTCACAGGCCCCTAAGATTCTTCGGTTGAAATCTGCCTAGCAACAGAAGGACAATCCTCAGACCACCTGGCAATCATGTCATCGAATTGGTGGTTTCTTCAAGATTTTTTCATTTTTTTTTTTTTTTTTTACTTCAGTATGTATATTTGAGGTATTACTATACCTTACTTTTTACACTATACTTTTTGTCTCAAATTTTCTTTTTATTATTTTTATTTCATTGATTTTCATCATTCATCACTGTAGAATAATCATACTAGTTCCAATTACCGTCGAATTGGTAAGACAAGGCAGCAAGAAGTCATAACTCAATACGAATCTGTTTTGCTGCAAATACTTCTGCAAAATGCCAGGTTATTTATGAAGCCTCATAACATCATAGAAACCAAGCAGCCAATCAGGACTAAAGGAATGGAAACACCCAAATGTATAAGTGAACTATTCTGGATTCCCATAATACCAATTGTCTTGGCACTGGTTCAGTTGTGCTTAGCTTGTTGCTCAAACCAACAGTACACTAACTTAATTCAACAATCAGCAATTGATTAAGCTATTGCCCAATTTCTTTACACAAGTGAGAAGACAGAATAACATCTAAGCACTGTTGTGAATCATTGTCTTATTGTCACATTAAAAAGACACAAAAACAACAAAGAAATTTCTCACAAAATATCTTATCAATCACTTCAAGACAATCATTGCTTTCATTACCTTCTATGTGTCTTTCTTTTTAATCACTATCTTATTCACTACCAAAGTAAGAAGCCCCAAGAATAAAGAAATTTCCTGCTAGATATCCTATCTATCAATTCAGGACAATCAGTGCTTTCATTACCTTCTTCAACATCTATGCACTGTTGTGAATTTCTATCTGATTAATTGTCACAATAAAAAGGACCTAAAACAAAAAAATTTCCCTCCAGATATCTCATCAATCCCTTCAGGACTTCCATTATATGCACTATTTTGGGGGGAATTTTATAAAATTATTTTTTTATTTTATAAAATACTAGAAGCGGCTACCCGGCGTCGCCAGGGTAGAGGGTGGTAAAAAAGATAGCCTAACAGATCCATTATTGTTGAATTGCGAGTTGGATCCTCGCAGGATGCCCCATTAAAATCCCTACATAAAAAAGACCTTGCATTGATCCAGACACTCTGAAAGGAAAAATTAATGTCTCCTATTTAAACTACTAAGTGAAAAAAAAAATACATGCTGTTATCATTTAAATTTCTATTTTTAATTATCTTCACGAATATAAATCAAATCTTCATTATTTTTGTTCAGAAAGCAAGATCTGGTGATAGTGAATGTCTATATATATTTACTTTTTAATTGATTGTTTTATTTTCAAAGTTTCCTCCGGTCATACATACACACAAACTGCCCTTTATATATGTATAGATAGATTTAGTTTTTATTTATTTACTTATTTCATAATGTATTTGATTTTTATTTATTTATTTTATAAAATATCTACTTATTTTATAAAACATTTAATTTTTATTTATTCATTTTATAAAATATCTTTTATTTAATCATTTTCTTAAATATCCTCTGACTTAGTAAATTGTTAGGATGCATTACTTGATCATTTATGATATTTTTAAGGACAATAGTTATTTGCCATTATCCATTTAATTTCCAAGTAACATTCGACTGGTTATACACTGGATTATTACCAACAGTAGGGAGTAATCTCCGAGCTTACCTATTAAGAAAAAAAGGTTCATGCCTTTCCCAAGAACAATAATCCTAAGAGAACAAAAACTACCTCAGTTCAATTCCGTTCACCAATTCTATTTCCTATACTGTTAATCAATAACCTAATTCAACATTCTCATTGTCTCTAACATATTGATTTCAAATTCTTTGAATTCTTGTATGTTATTCTTCTTCTCTTCCAGGCTTTTCTTTCAGTTCTGCTTTTCCACTTCCTGTATTTTCTTTTCTTTTCTTCAGGTTTTTCCTTTTCTTTTTCTTTATGTTCTTATTTTCCTTCCGAAGACAACGTGGTATTATTTTCTCTCATGTCTCTTTTCTTTTTCTTTTTCTTTTTTTTTTTTTTTGCTTTGCATTATAAAGACTTTTCTAAATCCTCTGAAAAGATTTTTTAAATTAAAAAATTAAAATTTATTGTGTTAGTATAGCATTTAATTCTAAGGCTAACAGCAACAAATAAATGAATTAAAACTTAGTTTAATTCTAACAATTTATTAAAGACAAATAAAACAATGAGTAACAATATAAAGTCCTTCCTGTTATTGTGTTAGTATAGCATTTAATTCTAAGGCTAACAGCAACAAATAAATGAATTAAAACTTAGTTTAATTCTAACAATTTATTAAAGAACAAATAAAACAATGAGTAACAATATAAAGTCCTTCCTGTGTTTAAAGTTGAGTTTAAGGGACTTACCAGCGTACTGGAGAAGATATCTGGTATCTTATTTCTTGGAGAGGATTTAAAGTCGCTGCCTCATCGGATCTGGTCCGGGGTCTCTCTGTGATTTTTGGTATTTTGCACCAAAACTTCTGGGCTCATCACGTGATTGGTATATCCAATCACAGAAAGCCTCTCCCTCACTCAACTCCACACACAGGAATTACCATTTTACTGACCCAACAAATTCTTCAGAGATAAGCATTCACTGATTATTCAGTACAATATCTTCATTTATCTGATTGGTTTTGATGACCACTACTGTGTGCATATAATCAGTTTACTTTTTAAAAACAAAAGATGTTATTAATTTGCTGACAGATCTGTTTCGACCTTTTAATAAAGCGTTCTTTTTTCATGCAACTATATTATAAGAAAAGACGGAATAAATAAACCGTTAATCACGAGGTACAAACAAACGCTCTCGTTCAGGGCTGGAATCTTAAAAAATTTTGAAAATGTGTATATTGTGTTAAAAATAAAATAAAATCTGTTTTTAAAAATCAGAAGCATTTTTATCATTAGAAAAACTCAAAAGAGTTTGAAGTAAAAGTATGAATAGAAAATATTTAGAAAAAACAAATTTTTATACCATTTTTATACAAAACATAAAGGTCATTTAATTCTTTACCTACCAAATTTGCCCCAGGAATGTATCAAACGTTTTTGGTATTTTTTTACCTGTATTATGGGGTATTTCAAAGTTCACTATTCACGTCGGAACTCATCCTATTCAAATCATTCTAGATTTCTATTTGTATTTAATAATTTCCGACTCTTTTGCCCATACTTGGCCCCAAGAGAAACAAATTAAAAGGATTTTTAATATTCTTCGCATCATTTTCATTCACTCTTCCATTTATTCATTTATTTCACAGAAAAAACATTTGAGATGAATTGTTGTAGATTTCTATTTGAGTAAACATTCATGATTTAGTCGATGTTCTCTCACTGTTACTTGGAATCAAAAGCCGTCAATTTTGTTTCAGCAAGAGAAAGGGATATGTATCAACATAACTTTTGTCTAGACATAAAATGCCTCTGGCTTCAATATCAAGTGACTAATAGAGACTATTACATTACTTCTCACATCTATGTATACACACACATATATATTACATGGCAACTTTTTTGTACCATTATACATTGAATGTGTTGAATGGGAAAATGTACAGATTAAAAATCATGATCAGGTTTTCATCACATAATTATATTGAAATTTATATTTACTCAAGAGTCTAAAAAAATCCTTGCAAAAGAGAAGTCATTCTCTCGAAATATTGGATGAAATAAAATGGAACTTAGGGTATAACATCCAACTCAGTTTCTCATTTATTTAACACTTTATTAATGCTTTACACTAAATCCAAAATATGTATATCATAGGCGTATATATATATAACATGTATGTATACAGATATAATATATACATTGAAAATTAGACTCATCAGATATACCAACAAAGAAGCAAACATGGACCACAACGACAAGATTTATATATATATATATATATATATATTATATATATATTGAAATCCGATACCATCACAGGGATCAAGAGAAAATATATAAAAGAAAGATCAGAATTTATATTTATACCATTTTCAATAAAGATAGCAGTCTGATGAAGCTCATGGGTATATTCAGATACCTATGAGTGGAAATGGAACCATAACCACATAATAGCCGATTTTTAAGCTTTTTTTCTTTATTTATTTATATATATATATATATATATATATATAATGTTAAAACTCACAAAAATTTTCTCATACAACTCTAGTTTCACATTTTCTATCCTCAAGGTAGGCAGTAAAATGAATGGCTAGTCCTTTTTCTTTTCTTTTTTCTTTTTCTCCAAACTTTTTGTTTTTCAAAATATCCTGAACTCAAATTAATCCCCAGAATATTTTTTGATTAGCTTCTTAAAACCATTTCTTATTGTGATGATTTAAAAGAGAATTGCTCAAACAAATGAACCTCTTATACTTATTGTTTGTAACTTATTGCAAAAAATGATGACATAGTTTTGATAAGCAGTTACTAATAATTGTTATTTTTTTATATTGCTTAAAAAAAGACTGCCCAAAACATTGACAATATTTACATTCTTTTTTGAAATTTGCCAAATAATATTAATTTAATCAATTAACAAAAAACATTAATTCCAAATAATAATAATAATAATAATAATAATAATAATAATAATAATAATTGTTGGTTTATACTCAAAATGCTTTATTACAGTTGTACCAAGTCCCGAAGATGAAGGTATCTTATTTTTATAGCTTGTGCCATGCCATGTCCCAAATCAGCACCAAATTAATTTCTTTGACACACTACTCTCCCCCATGTCCCCCACCCATTTCCGAAGTTTTATATTATGACCCCCCACCCACCATATCCACACTCCCAGTTTTATTTGATTATAATCTGGGAACAGTATCATTATTTGATATCTATTTTGATTTTTAAACCTGTGTGGATTGTGACCTTTTATCCTTCTATATTCTATGGTGTTATTATTTTTCAAGGTTTTTCATACACGTATTCATTCATCTGTCTTAGATATCTGGACTGGAGCCCATAAGGTCCCAAGTTGAATCAATGCACACACACACACACATATATATATATATATATATATATATATATATATAAGCAATGATCGTTTTCAATGATTGAAACTTGATCTCTCAGTGACCGTAAAATACATAAACAAACCTATGTATTTAATAGTTTAAAAACACCAGTCCCGATACAGCTGTCAGTGGACGAGGGTATAAGATATCAAGCAGGCAAACAGCCAGCTCGTCAGACAATCCTCGTCATTAAGTCTGTTACTGAATGACAAGGATTACCACTCGCTTTTCTCATTATTCTGTGATAAATAATTTCTTATCTTATGCCCTGAAGATGATCTAATTAATAGATCGAAACACTGCAGCGTCGGCCAATAAACTCACCACTTAACTCATTTAAACCTGTGTTTTTTCATTTTTTTTTATATATTACATACCGTCGGATTTACTTCCTCTCTTCACATACATATATATATACCTTCCTACTATATATATATATAAGTCTTAATAGCCTTTTCTAATAACTTTGAAAAATTATCTAAGATGTAATAATTGGATAATTAAACAAGTACTCTCAAGACTTGTTGTTCAGGTTTGGATGCTATTTGTTAATTTTGTTAACTGATTCTGGTGACTTTTATTAGTTGGATAATTTGACCAGAAACAAGAGCTATGATTCTCTGATTGATTGCCTAATAAATAAAACTTAATTGGTGATTTACTTTTATATTTTATTCACTTCTGTGTTTAGTATTTTGGACTAAAAAGTCTAAACAGTTTTTCTTTGGTTTGGTGTTCTATAACCTCAATTGATTATTTCCATTTTTTTTTTTCCTTTTATTTTTTTTTTTTTTCCTTTTTGTTTCATTTATTTTTTTTTTTTTTTTTCCTTTTATTTTTTTTCTTCCCTTTGTTTTTTTGGGTTTTTTTTTCTTTTTCCTTTTTCCTTTTTTTTTCTTTTTTGTTTCATTTATCATTTTTTTTTTTTTCCTTTTTATTTTTTCTTCCCTTTGTTTTTTTTTTTTTTTCTTTTTTTCCTTTTTTCCTTTTTTTTTTTTTTTTGTTTCATTTATCATTTTATTTATTTATTTTTTTCCTTTTTTATTTTTCTTCCCTTTGTTTTTGTTTTTTGTTTTTTCCTTTTTTCCTTTTTTTTCTTTCCCTTTGTTTTTTTTTTTTTTCTTTTTTTTTTCTTTTTTTTTTTTTCTTTTTCTTTTCTTTCTTTTTCTTTTTTCTTTTTTCCCTTTTTGTTTCATTTATCATCTTTTTTATTTCTATTTTCTTTTTTCTTTTTTTTTTTTTCCTTTTTTTTCTTTTTTTCTTTTTTTTTCTTTTTTCTTTTTTTTTTTTTTTTTTCTTTTTTTTCCTTTTTTATTTGGACTAAGAACAAGTTTTTGGGTTTATTTTTTTTTAATTCAAATAAGCAATTTCTTTGTCCCACCAAATCCAACTTTCTTTTGTATTCTGTTAATTATTTTATATTATTGTCCCCTTTTATTTAACAAAGTGCTTAGAGAAAAAGTTAAATGGTAACGACACAAGGATGCTGTGTGTTGTCTTGAACAAATCTTGGAATCTGCACCCCACAAGAAAGCACTGTACAGCCACTTGTGTCCTATCACACAAACCATCCAAGTAAGACAAACAAGACATGCTGGACACTGCTGGAGAAGCAAGGATGAACTCATAAGTGATTTTCTCCTGTGAATACCTACACATAGACACACCAGTAGGCCAACTAGCAAAAACCTACATCAGTCAGCTCTATGTTGATTCTGGATGCTGCATGGAGGACTTCCTGGGGACAATGAGCAATAGGGACGTTTGTAGAGAGAGAGACTCATGTATATCCATAAGATCTTAATAGAAGTTAAAAAAAAAGAACTCTGGTCAAATACAATATGATCTTTTAGTATATATATATTTATATATATATATATATATATATATATATATATATTATATTATTATATTATTATATTATATATATATATATATTTAGTTATATATGTTAGTTACATCAGATCTAACCCTTCTTAACGCTGACTATCTCAATGTGTGTAAGACTGGAGTTCAGAAACCAGGCAAAATTCTAATGTTCATAGGCTGGTACAAGGTCTGGGTTCAGGAGTCCTCGCAGAGTGACATGGATGTCAGCACTACCTGATGATTATGGTGAATGTATCAATGACATAAGTCAGTAAAGTCGATGGCGTGGCCTATTGTCGTTATCACTAGCGCTAGACTAGGAAGATTGTTTTTGCGTCTGAGGTGGAGCACCACACCTACCATCAACTCCCCACTTTACCGCATACTCATACTGTGCTACTCATACGCTGAGTTGGTGAGGGCCAATATCGAACCTGGAACCTTATGGTTCCGAGCCGTATGCTCTACCAATTGAGCTAAGTTGGCTTTTTCCAGAAATATTATGTTTAGTGAACATTTCCATAAATAATTTATACTCAGTTTTTTTTTGGGGGGGGGGTGTTTTTTTTGGTAACCATCCCACACCGCCCAGTACCCTATTAATAACAATTCTAAAAACAATATTTCCTTTTTTAAAAATCAATGATTTTTTTTTTTTGTTGTTGTTTATCTGTTTTTATGTTCATATATTTTTTGCTGTTACTTTCTGTGCAAAATGTAACTTTAATATCCAATCAAGAAATTCCAGCAGCTTTATATAAGTATATTATAAGTATAATTCTTTATATAAGTATAATTCTTTCATAACATCTTGATTTTTTTTTTTCTTGCTCTATATTTAGACCGCCCTGTCGGCTGGGGTGTTAGAATGCACCGACTGCACCTCTGCAGAGGGGTAAGACACCCCCAATGCTTCATCTAATTATTTAGTTATATTGATAAAAAGATGATGGATGCTTTTGAATGAGTAGAGTTTGGAAATATGTAGAAAAGGTTCATAACCATTCATTGATTAGCAGAAAATAAATGAAGGAACTCGATGTTATGGAGTACTGGATTCACTTATTTTTTTTAATTATTTATTATCATAAATTTTCGGGATTCATCTGAAGAAGGGAACCTAACGATCCCAAAAATTTATGATAATAAATAATTAAAAAAATAAGTGAATCCAGTACTCCATAACATCGAATTCCTTCATTTATTTTTTAAATGCTTCATAATAACGCCCAACCTCAACATAAAAAAGACATATATATATATATATATATATATATATATATAATATATATATATATATATATATATATATATATAAAAGTAATTGGTAATTTGCTTGAAGCATTGTTAATTATGTCATTATATATTAATGATTTGAAGGCCAATACAATGCACATAAAAAATAAAATTCATTGATTAGCATTCATATTAAATGTCATGACATAATTGGTACATGCAAAAGCGAAAGTCAAGATGTGATTGAAACACATGAAGTTGAAAGCCAGATGTGATTGGTACACGAGATGTTGAAAATGTTTAACTATATATATTTACCTACACCTTCCTTTTGAGTTGGATGTGTCACAGGGTAAATTTCTTAAGCAGAGTTTAACAGGTTTGAATTCAGAGATTTCCTTCTCCTAAACTGGTTGCCTAACCAAGGTTAAAAGCCCAGCCTGAACATGGAGTTCATTTCTTAAGCAGAGTTTAACAGGTTTCTAAACAAAGCTAAAGAGTCCAGTCTGTCCTATTATTTACCCATAGATCAAGGGAGTTACATTTAACTATAAGTCTGAACATGGTGTCAATTTCTTAAGCAGAGTTTAACAGGTTTAAATTCAGAGATTTCCTTCTCCTAGACTGGTTGCCTAACCAAGGTTAAAGAGCCCAGCCTGAACATGGAGTTCATTTCTTAAGCAGAGTTTAACAGGTTTCTAAACAATGTTAAAGAGCTCTATTATTTACCCATAGATCAAGGGAGTTACATTTAACTATAAGTCTGAACATGGGTCAATTTCTTAAGCAGACTTTAACAGGTTTGAATTCAGAGATTTCCTTTCATCTAAAGAGCCTAGTCTGTCCTATTATTTACCCATAGATCAAGGGAGTTACATTTAACTATAAGTCTGAACATGGAGTCAATTTCTTAAGCAGAGTTTAACAGGTTTGAATTCAGAGATTTCCTTCTCCTAGACTGGTTGCCTAACCAAGGTTAAAGAACCCAGTCTGCTCTATTATTTACCCATAGATGAATGGAGTTATATTTAACTATAAGTCTGAACATGGAGATTAAAAATCAAGATGTTATGAAATAATTATACTTGTAAGTCTGTTTTGCACGTGACCAGTTTTTTTTCTCTCTTATTTATTACCTATATTCAATGTGTTGGTTTTGCATTTTCTTTCCTTTTTAAATAACCAATCGTCTTTAAGCATTTTACTAAAACACATCATGTCATCAATAAATAAACCAATAAGATCAACCGATATTTTTATGTCAACATTATAATTATCATATCACTTAATTGTCTTTAAAATTTTAAGTGTATAAAAGTTATCTCAAAAAGTTTTGCAATATTGCTTGCAATTCGGCAAAGGCGAAACAAGATTATTATATATATATATATATATATATATAGTATATGTAGTATATAAAACATTTTTGAAGGCAATTTACAATGCAATATGTGTTGAAAATTATATTTATTTAACTTCTTTTTTTTTAATTCTAAATATTTTCGGAAATAAAATTCCATCATCAGAGTTATTGAAAGTACTAGGTGTTTTTTTATAGTACTTATCCCACATTAAAAATTTAAAAAAAAAAAAGAAAAAAAGTTAAATAAATATAATTTTCAACACATATTGCATTGTAAATTGCCTTCAAAAAATGTTTATATTACACATACGTACAATGCTTCAAAGATACTATAAAAAAAAAACCCTTTTATATATATATATGTTGTAGTTTAGGGGTCTCCGTATGCTTCTCTCAGTATATATTTATATGTCTTTTTTATGTTGAAGTTTGTCGTTATTATGAAGCATTTAAAAATAAATGAAGGAACTCAATGTTATGGAGTACTGGATTCACTTATTTTTTTAAATTATTTATTATCATAAATTTTCGGGATTCATCTGAAGAAGGGAATCTAACGATCCTGAAAATTTATGATAATAAATAATTTTAAAAATAAGTGAATCCAGTACTCCATAACATTGAATTATATCATTTATTTTTAAATACTTCATAATAACGCCCAACTTCAATATAAAAAAGACATATAAATATATATAATAAATAGAATAGAAAAGTTGCAGAAACACACACAACCTATCAAATATCGGACATATTCTGCCAAAATAATTACTCAATGCCTGAAGAAGACAACAGATCAGAAACATGTGTCACATATGTAAGATAAAAAGAATTTTTTTAAATTTTTCTGAAAACATAAGACATTTTATATATATATATTTATATATATATATATATGTATATATATATATTATTACTGCTTTAGCTCAGTTGTGGAATACAAGTACTGTGAACTGTTACTTTGTGATATTGGAAAGAAATCTTTTCACTTTCTGATTTTAGGGTTTTTTGGCCCAATATCAAGATATTTGATGAGCAATAATGGAAGAACAGCATATCAATCCCTTATGACAAAATCTGATACAAATAATTTAATTTTTTTTTTTAAATCTCTTTTTTTTTCTCAGATTATATATTTTACAAAGGCTGAATAATAGTTTAAATGAAATGTTAATATCAATAACATAGACATTCAACTGCCTAAGCAATCTCTGGTATAGTAGGAGCTTCTTTGTTAAAATATGTTTTTTTTAAACAAGTTCTAGATTAAAGATTTTAAAACATACCAAACAACTTATCATCAAACCATTTTTTTCAGGGTTCTATGAATGTAAAAATAAAGTTCATGTATAACCACGTATTGGCACCTATATATTTATGTATGTGTTTATGTATATATTTGTTGGTGTCTCAAAAATGCATTAATTTCATTACACTTTATTATTTTCTTTCAGGATTTTATTAACTGTGGATTTATAGATAAAATATATATGTTAGTCAAATATTTATCTATCAATTTATTCATCTATATCTATTCATATCTATCTATCTCTGTTCATATCTATCTATCTATCTATCTCAGTCTGTTCATATCTATTTATTTATCTATCTCAGTCTGTTCATATCTATTTATTTATCTATCTCAGTCTGTTCATATCTATCTATTTATCTGTCTGTTCATATCTATTTATTTATCTATCTCAGTCTATTCATATCTATTTATCTATCTCAGTCTGTGCATATCTATTTATTTATCTCAGTCTGTTCATATCTATTTATCTATCTCAGTCTGTTCATATCTATTTATTATTCTATCTCAGTCTGTTCATATCTATCTATTATCTATTCTCAGTCTGTTTCATATCTATTTATCTATCTCAGTCAGTCTGTTCATATCTATTGATCTATCTCAGTCTGTTCATATCTATCTATTTATCTATCTCAGTCTGTTCATATCTATTTATCTATCTCAGTCATTCATATCTATTTATCTATCTCAGTCATCTATTTATCTATCTCAGTCTGTTCATATCTATTTATCTATCTCAGTCTATTCATATCTATTTATTTATCTATCTCAGTCTATTCATATCTATTTATCTATCTCTGTTCATTATGTATTTATCTCTATCAATATGTTCATGTCAATCAGTTAAAAATGCAGTAATTCTATTCAACTAAAAAGTATTTATATGTGTAATGAAATTCATGCCTATTTGAAACACCCTGTCTATCTAAAAATGCATATTTATTATTATTGTTTATAATAACTTTTATTGTTTATAATAACTTTTTTTTTTAATATATGTTTTCTGTCATTGTGACCATTTATTTTGAAAGTTATTTCGGCACTAACATTGTCTATAACTTTTCCTTGGATCAGAGTAGTATCTGTGCACTATGTCTAGGATAAAATCTTTAAATTTAATCAAATATATTACAAATGAGCCGGTTCATCTCAGTCAGCAGAGCATTCATCTAGGAATCACAAGGTTCCATGTTTGATACCAGTCCTCACCAACTCAGCACATGAATAGCAGTTTGGGTAATCTGATCTGTGCAGTAAAGCATATGGAAGTTGATGGTGATAGTGTTGCTTCACCCCCACACACCTCCAATAAAAAAGAATCTCCCTGGTCTAGCATTAACAAAAAGAGACTCCCTTATTATTTGGCTGGTACCAACAATAAGCTACTCCGCCGACTTTACTTTTTTTTCTTTTATTATTACCAAAACGATAATCTACTATATACTTATATATTTGGTTTTTAGGAAGCGCGTGGTGTAATGGTTAAAGTCATAGGAAGTGGACTCGTCGCCCCGAGTTCAAATCCTGGACTTGGTAATTGCATTTCACTTAGCGCTAATACCCTTGGGAAAGGTATGAATCCTACTCTCCCTCCAGCTATGGATAAATAGTAGGGCAGACTGGGCTCTTTAACCTTGGATAGGCAACCGGTCTAGGAGAAGGAAAACTCTGAATTCAAACCTGGTAAACTCCGCTAAAAATGACCTTGTGTCACATCCTACTTGTGCGGAGGGGTTGGTAAATATATATATATGTTTGGTTTTTCATATTTTGCATTTATTTTGTTGGAAATATTAGATCTTTAAATTCCATGAAATAATTACTATTTTCATCAGCAAATTTTTAGTTTTTAAAATATAAAATTATTGTATTTCCAATAATATAGATACCACACTCTAATCCTAGGCAGAGGTACCAGGTAGTAACACTTTGATCTGAGACAGAGTGTACACATTACATACTTTGATTCAAGGCAAAAGTACCTATCCATCTAATTATATATATATATATATATTATATATATATATAGTATTATGACTTATGATTAAGAGTGAGTCAAGATTTCATTTTGTAACTTGTCCAACCTTAGTTTCAGTTTTTTCAGATAAAATATTATAATTAAAAATTATATATATGAGTGTTTGAGAATTGCAGTAAATAACTTATAGACAATTATATGGTTTCAAGTAATTATTCCTAAGTAATAATAATACTTTTTAAACAATTATGGTTGTAAATATTAATCAATTTCTTAAGGTGAGAAATATAAAATTTAACATAAACTTTGGTTGACACAAAGAGAAATTTCAGTTTTAAATTCTGTCTTTATTATGCTAACTTTAAATCATGAGTGCCTATGACAAGACATTTAATTCTGACCACTGTCAACTTCTTTTCCCTGATGTTTTATTGATTTTTATAGTAAAATTATTTTTTACATGCATAATATAAAGATTGGTTTTATGTCATGCCAATTCCTGTTTGGTTATTTTTTTACCATTGGTTATTTTATGCCAACTCTTGATTGTTTATTTTATACCAACTCTTGTTTGGTTATTTTATACCATTGGTTATTTTATGCCAACCCTTGTTTGGTTATTTTATACCATTGGTTATTTTATGCCAACCCTTGTTTGGTTATTTTATACCATTGGTTATTTTATGCCAACTCTTGTTTGGTTGTTTTATACCAACTCTTGTTTGGTTATTTTATGTCAACACTTGTTTGGTTATTTTATGTCAACACTTGTTTGGTTATTTTATGCCAACTGTTGTTTGATTATTTTATACCATATATTATTCTATGCCAACTATTGTTTGGTTATTTCATACCAACTCTTGTTTGGTTATTTTATACCATTGGTTATTTCATACCAACTCTTGTTTGGTTATTTTATACCATTGGTTATTTTATGCCAACCCTTGTTTGGTTATTTTATGCCAACTCTTGTTTGGTTATTTTATACCATTGGTTATTTTATGCCAACCCTTGTTTGGTTATTTTATACCAACCCTTGTTTGGTTATTTTATGCCAACTCTTGTTTGGTTATTTTATGCCAATTCTTGATTGGTTATTTTATACCATTGGATATTTTATACCAAACCCTTGTTTGGTTATTTTATACCAACTTTTGATTGGTTATTTATACCATTGGTCATTTTATGCAAACTCTTGATTGTTTATTTTATACCATTGTTTATTTTATGCCAACCCTTGATTGGTTATTTTTATAACAACTCTTGATTGTTTATTTTATAACATTGGTTATCTTATACCAACCCGTGTTTGGTTATTTTATACCATTGGTTATTTTATGCCAACTCTTGATTGTTTATTTTATACCGTTGGTTATTTTATACCAACCCTTGTTTGGTTATTTTATGCCAACCCTTGTTTGGTTATTTTATGCCAACTCTTGTTTGGTTATTTTATACCATTGGTCATTTTATGCCAACTCTTGATTGTTTATTTTATACCATTGGTTATTTTATGCCAACTCTTGATTGTTTATTTTATATCATTGGTTATTTTATACAAACCCTTGTTTGGTTATTTTATACCAACCCTTGTTTGGTTATTCAAATTGTCATACCTAATATCAAAGTGTTCTTAATGATTTTACTATATGAATGCAGTAAAAATAATTTTATTATAGAAATACATTGAAAATCACAAGGAAAGAAAATTGTCAATGATCATAAATTAATGTTAGTTTACTTACAAATCAGGCTGTTATATCTATGATGAAGAGAAAACAAATATTTGATAAATCTGAACAATGTTAAATTTTAAATTCTTTGATTTAATAAAAAAAAGTTAGTTTGTGATCCCATAAATCGAAAAGGAATTCCCTTTAAGATTATTTAAAATCAAATAATGTAAAAGGCTGTTTCTACTTTGCACTGCAGAATTTTAAAGTAATCTTTTTGTTCATGTTTAAATGGATCATTTTATTTTTATAGTTTCAGTTAAGCATGGCTTGCTGAGTATGCTGCTTGCAGAGGCTGTCCAATTAGAGGTAAGTACATTTTTATTGCATTTTAGTCTGTAACTAGAAGCGGCTACCCAGCGTTGCCTGGGTGGCAGGGGGGTGCAAAAAATTAGTCTCACAAAATATTAAATGCAAAAAAAATCCATGCTGTTACTATTTGAATTTTATTTTTTAATCATCTTCACGAATATAAATCAAATCTTTATTATTTTTGCTCAAAATGCAAGATCTGGTGATAGTGAATGTGCAATATATATTACTTTACTGTTAATTGTTTTATTTTTTTGGTTCAGCTGGGCATACACACATATAGAACAACTGCCCTAATAGATAAGATATAGACATACACATTCACTAATCACCAGATCTTGCATTTTGAGCAAAATAATAAAGATTGAATTTTATATTCGTGAGAGATTAAAAAATAAAATTCAAATAGTAACAGCATCGGATTTTTTGCATTTTAATATTTTTGCTGAGACTAATTTTTTGACAGGCCCCCTGCCACCCAGGCAACGCTGGGTAGCCGTTTCTAGTTACGACTAAAATGCAATAAAAATGTACTTCCTCTATTGGACAGCCTCTCCAAGCAGCATACTCAGCAAGCCATGCTTTTAACTGAAACTATAAAAATAAAATGATCCATTCTAAACATGAACAAAAAGATTACTTTAAAATTCTGCAGTGCAAAGTAGAAACAGCTTTTACATTATTTGTTTAAATAATCTTCAAAGGGAATTCCTTTTCGATTTATGGGATCAAAACTAACTTTTTTATTAATACCAAAAGAATTTAAAATTTAAACATTTGTTCAGATTTTATCAAAATATTTGTTTCTCTCTTCATCATAATATAACAGAACTGATTTGGTAAAATAAACTAACATTAATTTATTGATCATTGACAATTTTCTTTCCTTGTGATTTTCAAAATGCATTCCTATAATAGAAATTATTTTACTGGTCATTCATATAGTACAATCATTAAGAACCTTTGAATATTAGTATGACAATTTGAATAACAAAACAAGGGTTGGTATAAAATAACCAAACAAGGGTTTGTATAAAATAACCAATGAATATAAAATAACCAATCAAGAGCTTGGATAAAATACCAAAGTGGTAATAAATAACATCAGAGTTGGCATAAAATGACAATGGTATATAACCAAACAGAGTATGGCATAAAATAACCAAACAAGGGTTTGGCAATAAAATACACCAAACAAGGGTTTGGATAAATAACCAATGTATAAATAAACAATCAAGAAGTGGCATAAATAACATGATGATAAAATAACAAAACCGGGTTGGTATACCCCCGATCAGACCAAATGTCTTAAAATAACAATCAAGAGTTGTTATAAAATACCAATCAAGGGTTGGCATAAAATAACAATGGTATAAATGAAACATCAAGAGTTGGTATAAAATAACCATCAAAAGTTGGTATAATAACCAAACAAGGGTTGGTATAAAATAATCCAATGGTATAAAATAAACCCATCAAGAATTGCATAAATAACCAAACAGAGTTTCGGCATACAAATAACCAACAAGGGTTTTGGTATAAAATAACCAAACAGGCGTTTGGCATAAAATAAACCATGGTTAAATAACCAAACAAGAGTTGCATAAAATAATCCAAACAGGTGTTGGCATAAAATAACCAATGGTATAAATACCAAACAAGAGTTGGTATTGAAATAAACCAATGGTATAAAATAACAAACGAAGAGTTGGTATCGAAATCAACCAGAACATAGTTTTGCATAGAATTATATGGTATAAAAAATTATCACCAGTGTGGCAATAAAATAACCAAAAAGTGTGGACATAAATAAACCAAACAAGTGTTGAACATAAAATACCAAACAAGAGTTGGTATAAAACAAACAAAACAAGAGTTTGCATCAATAACCAATGGTATAGAAATAACCAAACAAGGGTTGGCAATAAATAACCAATGGTATAAAATAACCAAAACAAGGGTTGGCATAAAATAACCAATGGTATAAAATAACAAACAAGAGTTGGTATATAATAAAAATCAAGAGTTGGCATAAATAACCAACTGGTAAAAAATAACCAAACAGGAAATTGGGCATGACATAAAACCAATCCTTTATATTAATGCATGTAAAAATAATTTTACTATAAATATAAAATATCAGGGAAAGACAGTTGACAGTGGTCAAGATTAATGTCCTTGTCATAGGCACTCATGATTTAAAAGTTAGCATAATTAAGACAGAATTTAAAACTGAAATTTCTCTTTGTGTCACAAAGTTTATGTAAATTTTATATTTCTCACCTTAAGAAATTGATTAATATTTACACCATTAATTGTTTAAAAAAGTATTATTATTACTTAGGAATAATTCTTGAAACCATATAATCTGTCTATAAGTTATTTACTGCAATTCTCAAACACTCATATATAATAATTTTTAATTATAATATTTTTATCTGAAAAGAACTGAAACTACCAGGTTGGACAAGTTACAAATGAAATCTTGACTCACTCTTAATCATAAGTCATAATACTATAACTAATATATATTATAATATATTCATATTATTAGATGGATAGGTACTTTTGCCTTGAATCAAAAGTATGTATATGTGTACACTCTGTCTCAGATCAAAGTGTTAACACCTGGTACCAGTCTGCCTAGGATTAGAGTGTGGTATCCTTTTATTGGAAATAACAATACATTTATATTTTAAGAATTAAAAATTTGCTGCATGAAAATAAGTATTATTTTATGGAATTTAAAGATCTAATATTTCCACAAAAAAATCGCAAAAATGAAAACAAACATATATATATATTACCAACCCCTCCGCACGAGTAGGATGTGACACAAGGTCCTTTTAGCGGAGTTTACCAGGTTTGAATTCAGAGTTTTTTCCTCTCATCAGACCGTGCTATCCAAGGTTAAAGAGCCCAGTCTGCCCTACTATTTACCATAGCTGGAGGGAGAGTAGGAATTCATAGCCTTTCCAAGGGTTTGCGCTAAGTGAAATGCAAATTACCAAGTCCAGGATTTGAACTAGCGGCGCGAGTTCCACTTCCTATGATTTACCAATTACACCACGCGCTTCCTAAACCAAATATATAAGTATATAGTAGATCTTTGGTAATATAAAGAAAGAGTAAAGTCGGCGGAAGGTAAAGCTTTATTGTTGGTACCAGCAAATAATAAGGAGTTCTCTTTTTGTTATGCTAGACAGGGAGATCTTTTTTTATTGGAGGTGTGTGGGGGTGAAGCAACACTATCACATCCACTTCCATATGCTTTACTGCACAGATCGATTACCAACTGCTATTACATGTGCTGAGTTGGTGAGGACTGGTATCAAACATAGGAACCTTGTGATACCTAGATGAAATGCCTCGTGCTGACTTGGAGATAACCGGCTCATTTGTCAATATACTTTGTTATTTAAAGATTTTTCTAAGACATAGTGCACAGATAACTACTCTGATCCAAGAAGTTATAGACATGTTAGTGCCGAATAACTTTTCAAAATAAATGGTCAAATGACAGAAAACATATACTTTAAAAAAAGTTATTTAAACATAAAGTTTTATAAACAATAATATAAATATGCATTTTTTAGATAGACCAGGGTGTTTAAATACGGCATGATTTCATTCACATTAAAACTTTTTAGTTGATAGAATTACTGCATTTTTTAACTTGATTGAGAACATGAAACATTGATAAGAGCATAAATAACATAATGAACAGAGATAGATAAATAGAATTGAATAGACTGAGATAGATATAATAGTATGAACAGACTGAGATAGATAAATGATATGAAACAGACTGAGAATAGATAAAGATATGAAGACTGCGATAGATATAGATAGATATGAACTCGCTGAGATAGATATAGATAGATATGAACTGAACGGATAGATAATAAATAGATATCGAACCAGACTGAGATAGATATAGATAGATATGAACAGACTGAGAATAAGATCAATAAGAGTATGACAGAGCTGACTGAGATAGATAAATAGAATATAGAAACAGACTGAGATAGATAATAATAGAATATGAACAGACTGGAATAGAATAAGTAATAGATAGTGAACAGACTGAGAATTTAGATAAATAGATATGAACAGACTGAGATAAATAAATAGATATGCACGACTGAGAATAGATAATGATATGAATAGACTGAGATAGATAAATAAATAGATATGAACAGACAGATAAATAGATAGGTAATGAACAGACCTGAGGATAGTATAAAATAGATATGACAGACTGAGATAGACTAAATAAATAGATATGCAGCACTGGAGATAGATAGATAGATAGATTGAACGAAGATAGATAGATATGAATGATTGATGAATAAATTGATAGACTAAATATTTGACCTAACATATAATATTTTATCTATAATCCACGTTAATAAATTGAGAAAATAATAAAGTGTAATGTTAATGCATTTTTGAGACACCAAACACTATATACATAAACCATACTAAATATATAGGTGCAATACGTGGTTACTACATGACTTATTTTTACATCATAGAACCCTGAAAAAAAATGGTTTGATGATAGTTGTTTGTATGTTTAAAAATCTTAATCTAGAACTTGTTTTTAAAAAACATATTTTAACAAGACAGCTCCTACTATCACGCAGAGATTGCTTGGCGTTGAAATGTCTATGTTATTCGATTATTAACATTTCATTTAAACTATATTACCAGCCTTTGTAAAATATATCTGAGAATAAAAAAGAGATTTTAAAAAAAAATTAAATTATTGTATCAAGATTTTGTCATAGGGATTGATAATGCTGTTTTACCCATTATTGCTTCATCAAATACTCTTGATATTGGGCCCAAAAAACCCTAAAATAGAAAGTGAAAAAGATTTCTTTTCCAATATCACAAAGTAACAGTTCACATACTTGTATCACACCTGAGCTAAAGCATGTAATAATATATATATAGTACATATATATATATAGTATATAAATATATATATACTAAATGTCTTATGTTTTCCAGAAAAAATTTAAAAAATTCTTTTTATCTACATATGTGACACATGTTTCTGTCTGTTGTCTTCTTACAAGGCATTGAGTTATTATTTTTGGCAGAATATGTCCGATATTGAATAGGTTGTGTGTGTTTCTGCAACTTTTCTATTTCTATTTATTATATATATTTTATATGTTTTTTATATTGAAACGTTGGGGCGTTATTATGAAGTATTTAAAAAATAAATGATATTTCAATGTTTATGGAGTACTGGAAATTCACTTATTTTTATAAATTATTTATTAATCCATAAATTTTTCAGGGATCGTTAGATTCCCTTCTTCAGATGAATCCCGAAAATTTATGAATAATACTAATTTAAAAAAATAAGTGAATCCAGTCTCCATAACATTGAGTTCCTTCATTTTTTTTAAAATGTTCATAATAACGACAAACTTCAAAACATAAAAAAGACATATAAATATATACTGAGAGAAGCATAACGGAGAACCCCTAAACTACAACATATATATATATTAAGGGTTTTTTTTTTTATAAGTATCTTTGAAGCAATTGTACGTTATGTGTAATATAACATTTTTTTGAAGGCAATTTTACAATGCAATATGTGTTGAAATTATATTTTTTAAGTTTTTTTCCTTTTTTTTTTTTAAATTTTTAATGTGGGATAAGTACTGATTAAAAAACACCCTAGTACTTTCAATACTCTGATGTGGAATTTTATTCCGAAAATATTTAGAATTAAAAAAAAAGAAGTTATAACATATAATTCAACACATATTGCTTGTAAATTGCTTCAAAAATGTTTTATACTATCTATATATATATATAATATTATAATTATATATAATAATCTTGTTTTCGCCTTTGCCGAATTGCAAAGCAATATTGCAAAAACTTTTTGAGTACTTTTATAATGAATATTAAAGACAATTAAGTTGATATGATTAATTATAATGTTGACATATAAAATATCGGTATTGATCTTATTGGTTTTTTAGTTAGATCGACATGATGTGTTTTAAGTAAAATGCTTAAAGACGATTGTTTATTTAAAGAAGGAAAGGAAATGCAAAACCAAACACATGAATATAGGTTAGAAACGAGAGAAAAACAAACGTCACGTGCAATAAACAGACTTACAAGTTATTATTTCATAACATCTTGATTTTTAATCTCCATGTTCAACTTATAAGTTAATATAAACTCCATTCATCTAGGGTAAATAAATAGAGCAGACTGGGTTCTTTAACTTGGTAGGCAACCAGTCTAGAAGAAGGAATCTCTGAATTCAAAACCTGTTTAAACTCTGCTTAGAAATTGATCCATTTCAGCACTTATAGTTAATGTAACTCCCTTGATCTATGGGTAATAATAAGGACAGACTAGGCTCTTTTAGATGAAAGGAATCCTCTGATTCAAACTGTTAAGTCTGCTTAAGAATTGACCATGTTCAGACACTTATAGTTAAATGTAACTCCTTGATCTATGGGGTATAATAGGCTCTTTACATTGTTTAGAAACTGTTACTCTGCCTTGAAATGAACTCCATGTCAGGCTGGGCCTCTTTAACTCTTGGTTAGCACCAAGTCTAGGAGAGAAATCTCTGAATTTAAACCTGTTTAACTCTGCTTTAAGAAATTGACACCATGTTTCAACTTATAGTTAAATGTTAACCCCCTTGTCTATGGGTAAATAATGGACAGACGGAACTCTTTAACATTGTTAGAAACCTTGTTAAACTCTGCTTAGAAATGAACTCCATGTTCAGGCTGGGCTTTTTTACCTTGGCTTAGGCCAACCAGTTTAGGAAGCACAGGAATCTCTGATTCAAAACCTGTTAAAACTCTGCTTAAGACATTTACCTGGTGACACATCAACTAAAGGAGGTGTAGGTAAATATATATAGTTAAACATTTTCAACATCTGCCTTGTGTACCAATCACATCCTGGCTTTCAAACTTCATGTGTTTCAATCACATCTTGAACCTTTCGTTTTGCATGTATCCAATTTGCATGGACATTTAAAATATGAATGCTATCAATGCATTTTATTTTTTATGTGCATTGTATTGGCCTTGCAAATCATTAATATATAATGACATATTAACAATGCTTCAAGCAAAAATTACCAATTACTTTTTATTATATATATTAGTATATAATATTATATATATAATATATATAATATATATATATATATATGATATATATATTTTTATTATGTCTTTTTTATGTTGAGGTTGGCGTTATTTTTGAAGCATTTAAAAAATAATGAAGGAATTCGATGTTTATGGGAGTACTGCGATTTCCACTTATTTTTTTAATATATTTATTATCATAAATTTTTTGGATCGTTAGGTTTCCCTTCTTCAGATGAATTCCGAAAATTTCATGATAATAAATAATTAAAAAAAAAATTAAGTGAACAGAGTATCCATTAACATCGAGTTCAACTTCATTTATTTTACTGCTAATCAATGAATGGTTATGAACCTTTTTCTTACATATTATCCAAACTCTTACTCATTCAAAGCATCCATCATCTTTTTACAATATAACTAATATTAATTAGATGAAGGCATTGGGGCGTGTTCTTACCCCTCTGCAGAGGTGCAGTCTTGTGCATTTCTAACACCCAGCCGAACAGGGCGGTCTAAAATTAGAGCAAGAAAAAAAAAAAAAATCAAGAATGTTATGAAAAGAATTATACTTATATAAAGAATTATACTTATATAATATTACTTATATAAAAGAAATATTACTTATATAAATGCGGAATTTCTTTTGATTTGGATATTAAAGTTACATTTGCACAGAAAGTAACAGCAAAAAAATATATGAACATAAAACAGATAAACAAACAACAAAAAAAAAAATCACTGATTTTAAAAAAAGGAAATATTTGTTTTAGAATTGCTTATTAATTAGGTACTGGGCGCCGTGTGGGATGGTTACCAAAATACCCCCCCCCCCAAAAAAAAAAAAACAAAAAAAAAAAAAAAAACTGAGTATAAATTATTTATGGAAATGTTCACTAAACATAATATTTTCTGGAAAAAGCCAACTTAGCCAGTTGTAGAGCTTACAGCTCAGGAAACCATAAGGTTCAGTTCCGAATATTGGCCCTCACCAACTCAGCGTATGAGTAGCACAGTATGAGTATGCGGTTAAATGGGGAGCTGATGGTAGGTGTGCGTGGCTCACCTCAGACGCAAAAAACAATCTCCTAGTCTAAGCGCTAGTGATACGGACAATAGGCCACGCCATCGACTTTACTGACTTATGGTCATGATTACATTCACCAATAATTCATTTCAGTAGTGGCTGAACATTCCATGTCACTCTGCGCAGGACTACCTGCGCTGGACTATTCTCAATGTGTGTTAAGACTGGGTTCAGAAACCAGGCAAAATTCTAATGTTCATAGGCTGGTACAAGGTCTGGCGTTCAGGAGTTCCTCGCAGTAGTGCATGGATTGTCTAGCCACTACCTTGATTGATTATGGTGAATGTATCAATTGACATAAGTCAGTTAAAGTCGATGGCGGGCCTATTGTCGTTACACTAGCGGCTAGACTAGGAAGATTGTTTTTTGCAGTCTGAGAGAGTGGAGCACCACACCTACCATCAGCTCCCACTTTGTACCGCCATACTCATACTGTTGTACTTCATCACGCTGAGTGGTATCAGGCGCCAATATCGACCTGGAACCTTATCGCTTCTGAGCTGTAAGGCATCTACACAACTGAGGCTAAGTTCGCTTTTTCCAGAAATATTATGTTTAAAGTGGACATTTTCCATAAATAAATATTATACTCAGTTTTTTTTTTTTTTGTTTTTTTTTTTGGGGGGGGGGGGTATTTTTGGTCAACCATCCCACACCGCCCCAGTTACCCTATTAATAACAATCTAAAAACATATTTCCCTTATTTTAAAAATCAGTGAATTTTCTTTTTTGTTGTGTTTATCTGTTTTTATGCTTCATATATTTTTGCTAGTTACTTTCTGTGCAAAATGTAACTTTAATATCAATCAAGAAATTCGCAGTTTATATAAGTATAATCTTTTATATAAGTATAATTATATAAGTATAATTCTTTATATAAGTATAATTCTTTCATAAACATCTTGTTTTTTTTTTTTCTTGCCTCTATATTTAGACCGCCCCATGTCAGCTGGGTGTTTAGGAATTGCACCGACTCACCTCTGCCAGAGGGGGTTAAGGACACCCCCCAATGCTTTCATTCTAATATTATTTTAGTTATATTTGATTAAAAAGATGATGGATGCTGTTGAATGAGTAGAGTTGGAATATATGTAGAAAAGGTTTCATAACCATTCATTGTATTAGCAGAAAATAAATTGAAGGAACTCGATGTTATTGGAGTACTGCGATTCACTTATTTTTTTTAATTATTTATTATTCATAAATTTTCGGGCATTCATCTGGGAAGGGACCTAACGATCCCAAAAATTTTGATTAATAATAAATAATTAAAAAAAATAGTGAATCCAGTACTTCCATAACATCGAATTTCCTTCATATATTTTTAAATGCTTCATAATAACGGCCCAACCTAACATAAAAAAGACATTATTAAATATATATACATTATATTATATAAATAAATATATATATATATACTTATATATATTCATATATATATATAAAAGTAATTGGTAATTTGCTTTGAAGCATTGTTAATTTAGTCATCTATATATTAATGATTTGAAGCCCAATACAATGCACATAAAAAATAAAATTTCATTGATTTAGCATTCATATTAAAATGTCCAAGACATTAATTGCGGTACATGGCAAAAAGCGAAGTCAGATGTGATTGAAAACATGGAAGTTGAAAGCCAGGCATGTGATTGGTACACAAAGGAGATGTTGGAAAATGTTTAACTTATATATATTTATCCTACACCTCCTTTGAGTTGGATGTGTCCCAGGGTAAATTTCTTAAGCAGAGTTTAAACAGGTTGAATTCAAGATGATTTTCCTTCTCCTAAAACTGCGTGGCCTAAACCAAGGTTAAAAGCCCAGTCCTGATACATGGAGATTCATTCCTTAGCAGAGTTATAACAGGTTTCTAAACAATTGTTTAAAGAGTCCAGTCTGTTCTATTATTTAACCCATTAGCATCAAGGGAGTACAATTTAACTTATAAGTCTGAACATTGGTGTCAATTTCTTAAAGCAGAGTTTAAACAGGTTTAAATTCAGAGATTTCCTTATCCTAGACTGGTTGCCTAACACCAAGGTTTAAAGAGCCCAGCCTGAACATGTGAGTTCATTTCTTCAAGGCAGAGTTTAACAGGGTTTCTAAACAATGTTAAGAGGCTCTTATTATTTACCCATTAGATTCAAGCGGGAGTTACATTTAACTATTTAAGTCTGAACCATGGTTCAATTTCTTAAGGCAGACTTTAACAGTTTAATTTTATCGAGATTCCTTTCATTCTAAAAGTGGCCTAGTCTGGTCCTTATTTAAACCCATAGACAAGGGTGAGTTACATTAACATAAGTCTGACATGGAGTTCAATTTCTTAGCAGAGTTACAGGTTTTGAATTCAGAGATTCTTCTCCTAGACTGGTTGCCTAACCAAGGTTTAAAGAACACAGTCTGCCTCTATTATATTACCCATAGATGAATGGAGTTATATTTAAAACTATTAAGTCCTGAAAATAGGAGATTAAAATCAAGATGTATTGAAAATAATTATAACTTGTAAGTCTGTTTTGCGTGCACCAGTTTTTTTTCTCTCTCTTATTCTATTACCTATATTCAATTGTGTGCTTTTGCATTTTCTTTAATTACCATTTTTAGATTTTTACTAAAACCAATCAGTCATTAAATAACCATAAGTAAACGTTATACTTATAATCTTATGCTTAAAATCAAAAATCTCAAAAAGTTTCATTGTTGCAATTAACAAATATATATATATTAATATTATAATAATAAACTTTGCAATTTAGATGCATGTGAATTAATTTACTTTTTTTTAATTCTAATTTTCGTTAAAATTCATCATTATTTTATGATGTTTTTATGTCAACATTATCAATTAAAAATTTCAAAAAAGAATCTATAAATATTCAATTTTAAAATTCAGTTGCGTATTATAAATGTATTCTTCAAAAAGTGTTTGATATTGACTTCACATACGTTAAAGCTCAAAAGATTATCTATAAATATAAAAACCTTTAATATATATTAGTTAAATAGTTTAGGTCTCCTTTGAGGCTTTCAGTACAATCTATATGGTCTAATTTTTTTTAACTTTTTAATTCTATGTTCGATATTCACATCTCGGAAAACAGCATTTTTTTTAACCCCAATAAATAATTAAGGAACTACAAATAAAGTATATAGGAGTACTATTTCCACTTATTTGAATTTTGCTAAAATGTTTATTACATACTTACAATGCCAAAATCTATAAAAAACCGTATATATATTGAGTGAGAGGGAATCTGCCGATCCTGAATAGTTAATCTTTTATGTGATAAAGGCTTAATACATTTAAAATATAAGTGGAATCAAGTATGGATAACATTGATTCATTCTTATTTTTAAAATATTCTATATCATAAGCCATATCGTTCATTCATCCTGAAAAAGGAATAAATACAATAAATCATGAAAAATTGCAGAATGAAATCCAACCATCAAAATATCAAAATAAAGTGAATCTCGCAAGTAAGTCAACAATAAACATTGATCACATATTAGATGAATTTTTTTTAAATCCTTCTCATAACGATCCATAAACTAATAAGGCACATATATATTATAATAAATAATATATAGAAATCATAATGCTCAATAATATAACTCACACACATAAATTATTACTAAGCTTAATAGCACAGTTAGAATGAAGAAATATAAAAGACATGTAGAATTTTCTGATAACATAAGAATTTATAAATTCATAAAGAAATACTCCAGCAGTGTAAAATACTGGAGTCGGTGAATAGGAGATTTCTTAGTTTGGCCCAATATCAAGATATTTGATTGAAAGCAAATAATGGAAGAACAGCATACAATCCCTTATGACAAAATCTGATACAAATAATTTAATTTTTTTTTTAAATCTCTCTTTTTTTTTCTAAGATTATATATTTTACAAAGGCTGAATAATAGTTTAATGAAATGTTTAAATATTCAATAACACATAGACAATTTCAACGCTCTAAGCAATCTCTTGGTATTAGTAGGAAGCTTTCTTTGTTAAATATTGTTTTTAACAAGTTCAGATTAAAAGATTTAAAACATACCAAACAACTTATCAATCAAACCATTTTTTTCAGGGGCTTCTATGAAGTAAAAATAAAGTTCATGTATAACCACGTATTGGCACCTATATATTTATGTATGTGTTTAGTATATATTTGTTGGGTCTCAAAAAATTGCATTAATTTCATTTACACTTTTTATTATTTCTTCAGGATTTTATTTACTGTGGATTTATAGATAAAAATATATATGTGTTAAGTCAAATTATTTATCTATCAATTTATTCATCTATATCTATTCATATCTTATCTATCTCTGTTTCATATCTATCTATCTTTCATCTCAGTCTGTTCATATCCTTATATCTAATTTAGGTCTATCATTATTGTATCTATATCTATTTATTTCTACTATCTTATATCTTCTATTTATCTGTCTGTTCATATTCTATTTATTTATCTATCAGTCTATTCATATCTTATTTATCTAATCTTCAGTCTGTGCATATTCTATTATTTATCCTCAGTCGTGTCATATCTATTTATCTATCTCCAGTTCTGTTCATATCTATTTATATATCTATTCTCAGTCTGTTCATATCTATCCTATTATCTATCTCCAGTCTGTTCATAATCTATTTATCTATTCTCAGTCAGTCTGTTCATATCTATTGATCTATCTCAGTCTGTTCATTATCTATCTATTATCTATCTCAGGCTTCCATCTTTTATATCATATCTCACATGTTTATATCTATCTCTATTATTCATATCTCAGTCTAGTTCATATCTTCACAGTCATATTTATCTATTTTCTTCAGTCTGTTCATATCTATTTATTCTATCTCAGATCTGTTCATATCTATTTATCTTATCTCCAGTCTGTTCATAATCTATTTATTATCTATCTTCAGTCTATTCATTATCTATTTATCTATCTCTGTTCATTATGTATTTAATCTCTATCCAATATGTTCATGTCAATCAGTTAAAATGCAGTAATTCTATTTAACTAAAAGTATTTATATTGTGTAATGAAAATTCATGCCTATTTGAAAACACCTGTCTATTCTAAAAATGCATATTTATTATTATTGTTTATAATACTTTTATTGTTTATAATAACTTTTTTTTTTAATATATGTTTTTCTGTCATTGTGACCATTTATTTTGAAGTTATTTCGGCACTAACATTGTCTATAACTTTTCCTTGGATCAGAGTAGTATCTGTGCACTATGTCTAGGATAAAATCTTTAAATTTAATCAAATTATATTACAAAATGAGCCGGTTCATCTCAGTCAGCAGAAGCATTCATCTAGGGAATCACAAGGTTCCATGTTTGATACCAGTCCTCACCAACTCAGCACATGAATAGCAGTTTTGGGTAATCTGATCTGTGCAGTAAAGCATATGGAAGTTGATGGTGATAGTGTTGCTTCACCCCCACACACCTCCAATAAAAAAGATCTTCCCTGGTCTAGCATTAACAAAAAGAGACTCCCTTATTAATTTGGCTGGTACCAACAATAAGCTACTCCGCCGACTTTACTTTTTTTTTTATTATTACCAAAACGATAATCTACTATATACTTATATATTTGGTTTTTAGGAAGCGCGTTGGTGTAATGGTTAAAGTCATAGGAAGTGGACTCGTCGCCCCTGAGTTCAAATCCTGGACTTGGTAATTGCATTTCACTTAGCGCTAATACCCTTGGGAAAGGTATGAATCCTACTTCTCCTCCAGCTATGGATAAATAGTACAGGACTGGGCTCTTTAACCTTGGATAGGCAACTGGTCTAGGAGAAGGAAAACTCTGAATTCAAACCTTGGTAAACTCCGCTAAAAATGACCTTGTGTCACATCCTACTCGTGCGGAGGGGTTGGTAAATATATATATATGTTTGGTTTTTCATATTTTGCATTTATTTTGTTGGAAATATTAGATCTTTAAATTCCATGAAATAATTACTATTTTCATCAGCAAATTTTTAGTTTTTAAATATTAAATTATTGTATTTCCAATAATATAGATACCACACTCTAATCCTAGGCAGAGGTACCAGAGTAACACTTTGATCTGAGACAGAGTGTACACATTACATACTTTTGATTCAAGGCAAAAGTACCTATCCATCTAATTATATTATATATATATATTATATATATATATAGTTATATTGACTTATGATTAAGTAGTGAGTCAAGATTTTCATTTTGTAACTTGTCCAACCTTAGTTCAGTTTTTTCAGATAAAATATTTATTATTAAAAATTATATATATGAGTGTTTGAGAATTGCAGTAAATAACTTATAGACAATTATATGGTTTCAAGTAATTATTCCTAAGTAATAATAATACTTTTAAACAATTATGGTTGTAAATATTAATCAATTTTCTTAAGGTGAGAAAATATAAAATTTAACATAAACTATTGGTTGACACAAGAGAAATTTCAGTTTTAAATTCTGTCTTTATTATGCTAACTTAAATCATGAGTGCCCTATGACAAGACATTTAATTCTTGGACCACTGTCAACTTCTTTTCCCTGATATTTTATTGATTTTTATAGTAAAATTTATTTTTTACATGCATAATTATAAGATTGGTTTTATGTCATGCCAATTCCTGTTTGGTTATTTTTTTACCATTGGTTATTTTATGCCAACTCTTGATTGTTATATTTATAACCAACTCTTGTTTGTTATTTTATACCATTGGTTATTTTATGCCAACCCTTGTTTGGTTATTTTATTACCATTGGTTATTTATGCCAACCCTTGTTTGGTTATTTTATTACCATTTTTATTTATGCCAACTCTTGTTTGGTTGTTTTATACCAACTCTTGTTTGGTTATTTTATGTCAACACTTGTTTGGTTATTTTTATGTCAACACTTGTTTGGTTATTTTATGCCAACTGTTGTTTTGATTATTTTATACCATATATTATTCTATTGCCAACTATTGTTTGGTTATTTTCATACCAACTCTTGTTTGGTATTTTATACCATTGGTTATTTCATACCAACTCTTGTTTGGTTATTTTATTACCATTGGTATTTTATGCCAACCCTTGTTTGGGTTATTTTTATGCCAACTCTGTTTGGTTATTTTATTACCATTGGTTATTTTATGCCAACCTTGTTTGGTTATTTTATACCACCCTTGTTTGGTTTATTTTATGCCAACTCTTGTTTGGTTATTTTATGCCAATTCTCTGATTGGTTATTTTATACCATTGGATATTTTATACCAACCCTTGTTTTGGTTATTTATACCAACTTTTGATTGCGTTATTTTTATACCAACTCTTGATTGTTTATTTTTATACCATTGGTTATTTTATCCAACCCTTGATTGTTATTTTATAACAACCTTTGATTGTTTATTTTATAACATTTGGTTATCTCTATTACCAAACCCGTGTTTGTTATTTTATATCATTGGTTATTTTTATGCCAACTCTTGATTGTTTATTTTATACCATGGTTATTTATTACCAACCCTTGTTTGGTTATTTTATGCCAACCCTTGTTTGGTTATTTTATGCCAACTCTTGTTTGGTTATTTTTACCATTGGTCATTTTTATGCCAACTCTTGATTGTTATTTTATACCATTGGTTATTTTTTGCCAACTCTTGATTGTTTATTTTATATCATTGGTTATTTTATACAAAACCCTTGTTTGGTTATTTATACCAACCCTTGTTTGGTTATTCAAATTGTCATACCTAATATCAAAGTGTTCTTAATGATTTTACTATATGAATGCGAGTAAAAATAATTTTATTATAGAAATGCATTGAAAATCACAAGGAAAGAAAATTGTCAATGATCATAAATTAATGTTAGTTTATTTACAAATCAGGCTGTTATATCTATGATGAAAGAGAAAACAAATATTTGATAAATCTGAACAATGTTAAATTTTAAATTCTTTGATTTAATAAAAAAAAGTTAGTTTGTGATCCCATAAATCGAAAAGGAATTCCCTTTAAGATTATTTAAAATCAAATAATGTAAAAGGCTGTTTCTACTTTGCACTGCAGAATTTTAAAGTAATCTTTTGTTCATGTTTAAATGGATCATTTTATTTTTATAGTTTCAGTTAAGCATGGCTTGCTGTATGCTGCTTGCAGAGCTGTCCAATTAGAGGTAAGTACATTTTTATTGCATTTTAGTCTGTAACTAGAAGCGGCTACCAGCGTTGCCTGGGTGGCAGGGGGGTGCAAAAAATTAGTCTCACCAAATATTAAATGCAAAAAAAATCCATGCTGTTACTATTTGATTTTATTTTTTAATCATCTTCACGAATATAAATCAAATCTTTATTATTTTTGCTCAAAATGCAAGATCTGGTGATAGTGAATGTGCATATATATTCTACTTTACTGTTAATTGTTTTATTTTTTTGGTTTCAGCTGGCATACACACATAATAGACAACTGCCTATAGATAGATATAGACATACACACATATACACAACTGTATAGATAGATAATGCTATATCTATACACATATAAAAAGAAACAGACATCTCTAGCTGAAAGAGAACTCTGAAATAACAACCCCAATGTCTTATTCCTTCACAGGCCATTGCAAATTATATATATATATATATATATATATATATATAATTATATATATAAGTTAAGAGTAAGGAAATGAATCCGACGATATAAGTATATATAAAAGGATATGAAAATATTTTATATCATTATTCATAGCTAATATTGAACAATATTTCGATTTAAAAATATTAAAAGTGCACAGACACTATAAAAAGGAAAATCAGTGTCTCCATTTAAAATATTAAAAGTTCACAGACACTCTAAAAAGGAAAATCAGTGTCTCCTATTTAAAATATTAAAAGTGCACAGACACTCAGAAAAAGAAAAATCAGTGTTCTCCTATTTAAAAATATTAAAAGTTCACAGACACTCTAAAAGGAAAATCAGTGTCTCCTATTTAAAATATTAAAAGTTCACAGACACTCTAAAAAGGAAAATCAGTGTCTCCTATTTAAAATATTAAAAGTGCACAGACACTCAAAAAGGAAAATCAGTGGTCTCCTATTTAAAAAAATTAAAAGTGCACCAGACACTCTAAAAAGGAAAATCAGTGTCTCCTATTTAAAATATTAAATGCAAAAAATCCATGCTGTTACTATTTGAATTTTATTTTTTAATCATCTTCACGAATATAAATCAAATCTTTATTATTTTTTGTCTCAAAATGCAAGATCTGGTAATAGTGAATGTGCATATATATATACTTTACCGTTAATTGTTTTTTTTTTTTGGTTTCAGCTGGGCATACCACACATATAGACAACTGCCCTATAGATAGATATAGACATACACACATATACACAACTGTATAGATAGAATAATGCAATATCTATACACATATTAAAAAAACAGACATCTCTAGCTGAAAGAGAACTCTGAAAGAACAACCCCCAATAGTTCTTATTCCTTCACAGCCATTGCAATTATATATATATATTATAATATATATAAGTTAAGAGTAAGGAAATGAATCCGACGGTATAAGTATATATAAAAGGATATGAAAATATTTATATTCATATTCATAGCTAATATGAACAATATTTCGATTTATGAAAATCTTATCAGAGCTTGTTTTTAATCTGGACTCATCGAGAGAGAAGCTGAAAATAATTTGAATTCAAAACGAAAACATTGATGTTCCAAAAAAGCGTACAAGTCATGTGATCGTTTCATGATTAGCACATCGGTACACGTTTCTCGGCCAACGACATAATTGTATATCTTTAGTGTAACAGTTTTTGAAAGAAGGACATATTTCAAATCCAAAAATAAACAAATTCCTTTTTCAAACAGGAAGAGTTTTAACCTGTTCATGGTCAGCCTGTAACGGATTATAAATATTTATATACAATTTATGTACAAGTCATGCGATCGTTTCGTCATTAGCACATCTGCTACGCGTTTTCTCGGCCAACAACATAATTGTATATCTTTAGTGTAACAGTTTTTGAAAGAGAAGAAGACATATTTCAAATATCCAAAATAAACAAAAATTCTCTTTTTTCAAAACAGGAAGAGTTTTAACCCATTCATGGTCAGCCTGCAATGGATTATAAAATATTTATATACATGGGTCAGCTGAAAAGTTCATAGGCTGACCAAATACTCTCATGGAATGTGACCAAATGAGGTTTATTTTTCAACATAGTCCACCTTGTGGTCTACACACTTTCTTCCATCGATGTTGTACTGGTCAAAAAAAAAGTCATCAACAGCAGATTATTAGATTATATGACATTTTCAGCCTATCCTCATATTGTTAACACACTTGAAGTTTATTTCTCTGAATTTTTTAGATGAGGCTTGATGATTAGTATTATTTGATTTATTCGGACTATTGTCCCAAGTTTGAAAAGAAGGTCCCGAGTTCGATAAAGAAGGCCGGAGGGCACATCAGCCGAAACATTGTACAGATAACAATGAAGATGAGGACAATAGTCCCAATAACCAAATTATACTAATTATCAAGCCTTATCTAAAAAATTCAGAGAAATAGTTGAGTTCAATGGCTGAACTCAACGGGTTACGTTTTGCCTAGAAATGGACGTCAAAATAAGGTTACTAACTGTCAGTCAAATCCACAACTATTCCAACGACCAGGCCTGAATTCAAATAATATCATTTGATTTAAATTCAAATCTACTTTCTACACTAACCGTCCAAAACTGACGGCATCAATATGTAAATTCTAATTGTTTTTAAAGATTTGTTTTAGTTTTTTCCTTGCAAGTTTTTCAAACAATTTTCGATGTTATCTGGAAAGGTGTTAATCAGTTGTCTGAAAGTGGTTATCTATTGTTGTCGAATACTGCTCCATTTTTATGTTTAAAATGACTGATTCTACCATTTTTTAAATTCTTTTTTAGGTTGCCGAATCCTCCAACATCTTTGTGATTCCCAATTGAGACATCGTGTGGAATCCATTGTTGCATTTTCTGATGAATTTGTTGGAAGTGTCAAAAAAGTAAGTTTTTTTATTTGCTTAAACACCAAATACAATTGTTTTAACTTGCTCCAAATGCCTTAATTTCTATTATAGGAAGTACAATTGGACACCCTCCACATTAGAATCAAAGAACATATCCACACACGTGCATCCTCTCCACAAACATTTAATCAAATGCAAAAATAAAGACAATAATTTTCCGTTAAGTAGAGACAGTAATACGAAACATTGGTAATCTCAGAATTAGAGAAAGTTTATTAATAGCCAAATTAGGTCCTAGTATAAACAATAGATTAGAGCTAAACACTGAATACATAATTAATTAAAATACACGTTCCTCACAGTATATAGTACATAGTGTGTACATTTCATTATACATATATCAAATGAATATTACATAAATATATAAATAGAAATTGAATAAACGGCTAAATGTCCATCACGCAAAGTGCCGTGACATTTAAAAAAAAGGACACCATGAGACGCGTGTTTTATAACATAAAAAAAAAATAACGACAAAAAAAAAAACGCCGTCCATTTCCGAAAATCGTCTCTGAAGATAAAGTTTTACTTTGAAATCGATAAGACAAAAAATAATATCTTTTTGTTTTATTTTTTTACTGCATTGTAATTGCTTCAAATTAATACATTATAATATTGTTTTAACTTTCATTTATTTTTTGTTTTAATTATATAATAGGACCATATCACCTTAAGGCACCCCTTTTGCGATTTCGATTCGTGGGACATTTTTTCCATTTACACCATCAAAAATCCAGTTAATTGTTTACAGACGATTTTTAGAGTTTTTTTTTTAATTATAAAACTAACCCCTAACCCTAACCCCTAACAAATAACCGGATTTTTACGTTGTAAATGAGAAAAATGTCCCCACGAGTTGAGATCGCGGAAGGGTGCCTTAAGTCATATAGTCCATATAATATATAAGATGTAATTATTTTATCTCTAAAAAGAATATATATGTAGTTGACAAGACTTTCGGACCATGCTGTACATTAATCTACAGGATGGTCAGAAAGTCTTGTACCCCTACATATTGTTTTAACTTTCATTATTTTTATTTTAATAGTATAATAATATGAGATATTGTAATTATTTTACCTCTAAAACAATATGTAGTGGTGACAAGACTTTCAGACACAATCTGTATAATTACAGCGTTGGTCCAAAAGTCTTATTCGTCGGTACATATTTTTTTTTAGATGTAAAATAAATTACGTAACTTATATATTATATTATTTAAAACAAGAAATAATAAAGTTTAAACAATATTTAAGGTGACAAGACTTTCGAACCACCCTATAGATTAATGTACGGCGTGGGTCCGAAAGTCTTGTCATCCTACATATTGTTTTAACTTGCATTATTTTTTGTTTTAATCATATAATATATAAATTACGTAATTATTTCATCTCTAAAAGAATATGTGAAGAGTGACAATACTTTCGGACCATTGTGTACATTAATCTACGGGGTGGTCCGAAAGTCTTGTCACACCTACATTCATTATTTTTTGTTTTAATAATATGATATATAAGTTATGTAATTATTTATCTCTAACAAAAATATGTAGGGGTGACGACTTTTGGACCACGCTGTATATTAATCTACGGGTGGTCCGAAAGTCTTGTCACCCTACATATTGTTTTAACTTTCATTATTCTGTTTTAATAATATAATAGTTTATGTAATTATTCTATCTCTAAAAACAATTCTGAAAAATTAAATTATTTTCTAGAATTTCAGGTTGTATCATGAAATTATCATACATTTTTAAAAGAAAATTGCCTGGGTAGAGGGGGGATTTTTTAAAAGTTAGTCTTGCAGATCCATTATTTTTATCGTGAGTGAGATCCTCACTGGTTGCCCCATAAAAATACCCATGGAAATATATAACAATATAGTAAGAAATTTTTATTCAATGATTTACAATTTAAAAAAAAAAAGATATAAATGATGCAATTAATTCAATCAATCAATTTTATATTTCAAAGCGAAAAAAAAAAATACAAAAAAAAGATAAACAAAATAACATGCAAATGACTTTCCCTTCTGTTACTTTTCAAATTTGAATTTTTAAATATCTTCCCAAATATAAATCAAGTCTCTATTATTTTTGTTCAAAAACCAAGCCCTGGTAATATAATGTGTATATATATTTACTTTATATATGTATAGATTATAATGAATTTTGTTTCAATATGCTAATAGTCACTAAAAAATCAATTTTCTTCACTATTGATATACGTGTGTCATTTTTTTTTTTTTTTGTAATTTTATTTGGTTACAATTGAATTTATCTGACAACAATTTTCTTGTTGGTCGGTTGGATTTTAACGGCATGTCAAACCCTGTTGGGTTATTTTCTTTATTAATACTTAAATTTATTACTTTATTATTCTTTTTTCCAGGATCAGTTATGGCGTTACAATGCCATCAAACAGTCTGATCTTCCTTCGGCTGTTACTGCCAAGAAGACTCGGGAATTTCAGATGTCCTCCACAAGAACAAGTAAGTATTTCTTAATCTATATTACCCGGTGTCGCCTGGGTAGATTGGTGATTTTTTAAGTAGCCCAGATCTATTATCGATCGTGAGTTGAATCGTCAGGGGATGCCCCATATAAATTCCTATGTAAAAAAATAGACCATGCATTGATCCAGTACTCTGAAAAGAAATGTTAATGTCTACTATCTAAATTATTAAATGAAAAAAAAAATCCATGCTGTTATCATTTAAATTTTATTTTTTAATTATCTTCACGAATATAAATCTCTTATTTTTGCTCAAAAACCATGCCCTGGTGATATTTAATGTTTATATATATTTACTTTGTTGTTAATTGTTTTATTTTCACTAGGCTATGTGTCCTGAGTCAGACAAGAAACACCTGAAGAAGGCCAGAGGGTACATCGGCCGAAACATTGTACAGATAACAATAAAGATGAGGACAAGAGTCCGAATAATCCAAATTATCAATCCTCATCTAAAAAATATAGAGAAATTCTTTAATTATATTATTAATCATCATGCATTTCTCAGTATTGCCTAGAAAGAAACAATAAATTTGAAAAATAAATTATTAAACAATATCTTCAGGTACTTCCTGTCGGACTCGGAAGCCTTCTTGAACTCGGGAACCTTCTTTTCAAACTCGGGAATCTTCTTTTCAAACTCGGGAACCTTCTTTTCAAACTCGGGAACCTTCTTTTCAAACTCGGAAATCTTCTTTTCAAACTCGGGAATCTTCTTTCAAACTCGGGAATCTTCTTTTCAAATTCGGGAATCTTCTTTCAAACTCGGAACTTCTTTCAAACTCGGGAATGTCATAATTGAAAAGAAGGTTCACAAGTTTAAGAAGGCTCCTGAGTCAGACAAGAAACACCTGAAGAAGGCCAGAGGGTACATCGGCTGAAACATTGTACAGATAACAATAAAGATGAGGACAAGAGTCCAAATAATCCAAATTATCAATCCTCATCTAAAAAATATAGAGAAATTCTTTAATTATATTATTAATCATCATGCATTTCTCAGTATTGCCTAGAAAGAAACAATAAATTTGAAAAATAAATTATTAAACAATATCTTCAGGTACTTCCTGTCGGACTCGGAAGCCTTCTTGAACTCGGGAATCTTCTTTTCAAACTCGGGAATCTTCTTTTCAAACTCGGGAATCTTCTTGTCATAATTGAAAAGAAGGTTCACAAGTTTAAGAAGGCTCCTGAGTCTGACAAGAAATACCTGAAGAAGACCGGCACATCATCCAAAATGTTGTATAGATTACAATTAAAGATGAGGACAATAGTCCGAATAATTCAAATTATACATAGTTATACTGATATATATTACTGCTGTATGGATGCACCACTTGGACCTTAAGAAAGCGCCTTGAGAATAAGCTAGATGGAAGCTGCACAATAATGCTGCATACAGTTTTGAACAAGTCGTGGAAACAGCACCCCACAAAGAAGTAGCTGTATCGACACCTGCCTCCCATCTCACAAACCAGTGAGTGAGATGGACTAGGCATGCAGGACACAGTTGGAGAAGCAAGGATGAGCTTATAAGCGATGTTCTCCTGTGGAAGCCAGCTCATGGACATGCTAATGTGGGCCACCCAGCAAGGACCTACATTGACCAACTATGGGAGGATACTGGTTGCTGGTTGCTTCCAGGGGCAATGAATGATAGGGAGGGTTGGCGAGAGATTGTCATGGATATCCGCTACTAGCGCAACATGATGATGATGATGATGATACATAGTTAAATAATTTCTATATTTTGCTCTGACTTGAAATCTCAATTCTGAAGAATAATTAAAGTTCCAATTACCGTCGAACTGGGAAGACAAGGCGACAAACGGTTGTAACTTAAATACAAACCCGAATAGTCACAAAGTCTACTGCAGAATGACAGGATATATATAAGACTCCACAATGTCATTCAAATCAAGCAGTCAAGCAGCCAATCAGAACTCAATGAATGGAATGACCTAAGTCACCCAAATTCATGAATGGGTCATTCTTGATTTCTATATATACCAACTGTCTTGGACACTGCTTAAGTTGTACTTAGTTAGCTGCTGTTATTCAAACCAACAGTAGACTAACTGACTTCAATACCTAACAACTATGTAAATACAGGATTAGGTGTTGGTTTGTTATAGAGGGACTGGTAAGTTCTGGTGACTTTAGTATGAATTTTATGATGAATGGAAAATTGTAGTATGAATTGTGTTATGAATGGAAATAGTTAAGTTAAAAGTTAGGACCGAAATGATCAACTCCCCCACCTTCCATTTTAGGCCTTGGGACACATTTTTGTATATATTTTACCAAATAAATGTTGTGCTTAGTTAGCTGCTGTTATTCAAACCAACAGTAGACTTACTGACCTCAATAAATTATTTTCCCTTTTCTTTTGTAGATGAAAAATCTTCTCAAATTCAAATGTGAAGAGGAATACGACGAGGACATTTGTGCCTGCAGAGATGATCTGCGGGACTCATTGCTAGGCTTTCACAAGATACTTATGCTCCACTGTGAAATGCCAACTCTTCAACAGCCTGAAGAGCCTGTTGAGGCAGAACCTGTTGAAGAGGCCCCTGGAACAATGAGGGATCGTTTGAAATCATTGATTTGGAAAGTTAAGAAAGAGGAAGAGGTGAAGGAGAAGCCTTCTGATGAAGAACCGAAAACTGGTAACATAATCTTCTTACTCTTATTCTTTTGATACACACCAATACTTGGCCTTGTGCTGTATTGGGTAATCTGAACATTAGTTACATAAATGAGAGTAACCTCCCCTTGTTTGTTTCCCTTTGAGGAAGTAGTTTGTTTTGGTTGGCCATTTCATTTCAAAAGAAATAAATATAAAATATAAATATATAGATAAAATCAAGACAGGTAATCTGAACATTAGTTACATAAATGAGAGTAATCTCCCTTGTTTGTTTCCCGTTGAGGAAGTAGTTTTTTGGTTGGCCATTTCATTTCAAAAGAAATAAATATAAAATAAAATATAGATAAAATCAAGACAGGTAATCTGAACATTAGTTACATAAATGAGAGTAATCTCCCTTGTTTGTTTCCCTTTGAGGAAGTAGTGTTTTGGTTGTCCATTTCATTTCAAAAGAAATAAATATGAAATATGAATATATAGATAAAATCAAGACAGATAATCTGAACATTAGTTACATAAATGAGAGTAATCTCCCCTTTTTGTTTCCCTTTGAGGAAGTAGTTTGTTTAGGTTGTCCATTTCATTTCAAAAGAAATAAATATAAAATATATAATAATAAAATCAAGACACTGAACATTAGTTACATAAATGAGAGTAATCTCCCCTTGTTGTTTCCCTTTGAGAAGTAGTATCCATTTCATTTCAAAAGAAATAAATATAAAATATGAATATATAGATAAAATCAAGACAGGTATCTGAACATTAGTTACATAAATGAGAGTAATCTCCCCTTGTATGTTTCACTTTGAGAAGTAGTTTGTTTTGGCCATTTATTTCAAAAGAAATAAATATAAAATATAAATATATAGAAAATCAAGACAGGTAATCTGAACATTAGTTACATAAATGAGAGTAATCTCCCCTTGTTTGTTTCCCTTTGAGGCAGCCATATGTTTTGGTCAGCCATTTTCATTTCACCACTGAAAATACAAATTTGTTCGAATCAATACAACTGCATGTTTTAACACGAAAATATCATAAAATATGTTCTTAGTTGTGCTTTTAAATGAACTTAATTGTTATTAAGTACACATTTTAAGATATTTTTGTGTTAAAACATGCAGTTGTATTGATTTGAACAAATAAAACAAATAAAGAGTTTTATCATTTGTGGCTCTTAAGCAAGTTTAGCTACCTCTGTTTTATACAAGAAGCGGCTACCCAGCATCATCTAAGTAAAATGGGTGAAACCTAGTGTATTGATATTTACAAATGCTGGATATGTGTAAGTAGAATTTCAATGCTATTTCTATGTATATTTTTATTTTTAGATATCTTTGAATATAAATCAAATCTTCATAATTTCTGCACTAAAAGCAAGAACTGGTGATATTTAATGTGTATATATATTTACTTTGTCATTATTTGTTTTATTTTCATAGTTTCATCCAGACATGATGATGGCAGCAAACTCATGTTTGAGTATTGGCATTGCTTTATAAAGCAAAAAAAATAAATAAATAGAATTAAAAAAATGAAAATTTAAAAAATAAATTTTTTTAGATAATTTTATTATTTTTAAATTCAACGGTGAGCTGTGTGAAGCAAAAAATAAATAAATAGATAGAACTAAAAAAATAAAAATTTAAAAATAAATTTTTTTAAATAATTTTTTTTTTTTTTAAATTCAACGGTGAGCTGCGTGAATGTGGCTTTTTAGCCCAGCTAAAGTCTTGCACATCTTCCCACACTCACAACAAGTTATTCCAGGGAGCACAGGGTAGTTTATTGGTCCATTTTGCCGATGCATAGTTTGGTGACTAATCAGGCCAGCTCTGCTCAGACACGACCTTCCGCGTTCTTCATACAATAGACCAATTTGAAGCCCTTGCTCATCTACTGCTTCTTGGACTTCCTCTTGTGAACATCTCGTTTTAACTGTTCATGCTGCATACAATTGGTCTCAAATTTGGACAAACATACATGCATACACACCAACTACCCTTTATATATATATATATGGGAGTAAATATGGAAATTAAATCCGACAATATAAAGAAAATTTGAAAAAACAAGTGTTATTAATAATTGATAATTAAATTCATCCCATTTTCGGAACACTTGTTTTTTCAAATTTTCTTTATATATATATATATATATATATATATATATATATATTGATTGATTACCATAAAAGTTATTTTAACATTTTATTTATTTTGATTTTCTTTTGAACAGATTCTCTTCAGAGACTGATAGCTCAGACTATGGTTCGCTGGGGAGAAGAGACATTCATTTCAGATCAGAATTTAGTGAGAGAAATGTTCAGCTTACTTCACAGACAGTATGATGGAGTTGCAGAGGTAAGTTGTTAACGATTTGTATGGCCATTTTAGGTGAAAGCAGTTTTACAGTGGCACAAAGTTTGATCCTTTCTTGAAGTAGAAAGAGTTTGTATCAGTTTTGATCCTTGTCAGCTGATACAGGTTAAAGAATTGTATAATCCTGTCTGTTGGCCCATGTTAAAGAATTGTATGAGACCTTCTGTACATCCAACGAGCAATTGAGTGACAATTTATCAACGCCTTTAAATAGTAAATTAAATCCATGTTTGAGTGTTTTGATTGGCCAATTCAGCCAATGCTGTTTTGGAAGAGTTTATAAATTCAAGTTGTGATCTTCAGTATACCTTATATACCAGAAATAATCTGCCCTGTCAGCTGGGGCATTAGAATGCACTTCTGCAGAGGGGTAAGACTCCCAATGGGGCCACCTGTTGGCCATGGATGGCGACCTGTGATGCTTAAGGATAGAACTCAGGTGGTTGAGCAATCCATGACATGCAATACTCCTCTTTGGCCCTATCTTGGGCTAGACAGGCAGTCAGAGATTTATGGCAAGCCTCAACCCCTTTGTATCATATGGGTGCTAGAAGGCGTGACTGAGGGTCTACATGTCCTGGGAATGACGTTAAACTCTATCTGATGGTGAGGTTCCAGTTCTGAAGGTTTGGGGAATGTGGAGCACCCCTTCATCACCATTTGGTCCACTCTGACCGGAGTGGTAGTACCTGTTAGTGTCCCATCTATGGTTAAATAGAAAAACATGAGTTTATAAACAAAATTGATTATCCATTAAGAATGACTTTAATTCAATACTTTGTCAGCATTAAATGACCCACTGAGGTTGATATGCCATAAAACAAAACAAACCAAAACCAGAAATAACCCAACATAAGTATTTGTCCAACCAGAAGATAAACACAACTTAACTCTTTATCTACAACTGCCATCAGCAATAGCCATATCCCAAATGGTTGACAATTAGTATCATATCACTGATCTTTACTACTGAATAGAAATGTATTCATTCAATTGATTTCTCTTTTTTAACTCTAAATCATTTTTAAGAGCTGCCAATCTCTGGCGGTTTCAGCTTTTCAGGCATTTTGATTGTCGAACAGTTTTTGAGTGCTCTGGTAGATAAAGGGTTAAAAATTACAATCTGGGCTTGAATCCCACTGGGACCGTGAAAAAAGAACCCTCACCCCTGGGTCATTCAAGCGCTCGTCAGTGTACCCAGCTGGAAATGGGTACTTAGCTCTTCTCAGGCTAGCAGCACACATTACAGCAGTACTAGAAACCAGAGAAACCAGTCCCATCTCAGGTGTACTAAAATGGACTGCAGGTGGACATCTGGGAATCATAACTCAGATGTGGCCCAACCCCACCGAGATTGTTAGGGTTAAGAGCCAAAACAGTTGCCTAGGGATATCCGTGTGCTCTTCAGTGTATCCAGTTGGAAACAGCTACTTAGCCCTTCTCAGGGCACAACACACACAGCAGTACTAGAAACCAGAGAAGCCAATCCCACCTCAGGTGTACTAAAATGGACTGCAGGTGGACATCTGGGAGTCATGACTGTGGCCCGATTTCCCAAGATTGTTAGGGTTAAGGGCCAAAAACTTGCCTGGGAATATCTCCTCTGAGGACCACCTGCTGTTATGCTCCCCCTGAGTTTTTTTTTCCACTTATCTGAAAATGTTAGTCAGAAAGAATCATGTCAAACTGTAACAGTATAGATTTTCCCGTTTTAAACTTTTCTTTCTCTAAATCTGATGTTTTTTTAATACTATTTCATTTCAGTTGCTACTAGCATTAGAGAAGGCATACGCCATCAGTAGTGCAAGCAGAGATGACATTAACCAATTACTTAAAGCTTTGGGACATATCCGCTCCTTGCTGTTGGTACAGGTGGCTGTTGATGAAGAGGAGTCAATGAAGACAAGCCTCAAGTACGTACTCTTTTTTTAAACTATTTGTTATTTAAGTTTTTAAGTAAATTTCATTGCATATAAAAAGGTTGTCAACAATTATCATGATAACTTTATCACAGGTAAATTCATTGGTAATCTGTATATTCGCTACATAAATAAAAGTAATCTCTCCTTGTCTGTTTCACTTTGAGGAAGCCATATGTTTTGGTCGGCCATTTTCATTTCACTGTAAATCTACACTGAAAATACGAATTTGTTTGAATCAATACAACTGCATGTTTTAACACAAAAATATCATAAAATGTGTTCTTAATAACAATTAAGTTCATTTCCAATAATGCGCACGCACAATTAAGAACACATTTTATGATATTTTGTGTTAAAACATGCAGTTGTATTGATTCGAACTAATTCGTATTTTCAGTGTAGATTTATGGTGAAATGAAAATGGCCGACCAAAACATACGGCTTCCTCAAAGTGAAAAATACAAATTTGTTTGAATCAATACAACTGCATGTTTTAACATGAAAAATCATAAAATGTGTTTTTAATAACAATTAAGTTCATTCTAATAATGCGCACACACAATTAGAATACATTTTATGATATTTTCATGTTAAAACATGCAGTTGTATTGATTCAACTAATTCGTATTTCAGTGTAGATTTATGGTGAAATGAAAATTTCCTCAAAGTGAAAATACAAATTTGTTTGATTTTTAACATGGTGTTTTTAATAACAATTAAGTTCATTTCTAATAATGCGCACACACAATAAGAATACATTTTATGATATTTCTTGTTAAAACATGCAGTTGTATTGATTCAAACTAATTCGTATTTTCAGTGTAGATTTACGGTGAAATGAAAATGGCCGACCAAAACGTACGGCTTCCTCAAAGTGAAACAAACAAGGGGAGGTTAATCAGATTTATGTAACTAATGTTCAGATTACCGTTTTATGGTGTGTGCATGAAGAGAAAAAATATCCTTTTGGTCATAATGAGAGAAATGTCTTCTTGTATTGTACATTGTTTTATTTTTCATTGCAGAGAACTAATGGACAATAAAGTGTTCTTCCAGCATCCTGACTTGATGCGGGCTTTGTGTGTCCATGAAACTGTTATGCAGCTCATGGTGAACACACTTAACAAGTCTCAGCAGCAACAACAAGCTGCAGCCTCAGAGCAATCTGCCGGAAATAGACAGTCCATTGCAGGAGCCCCCAACATCGACACTGTGGCTCAACAGAGTAAAGTAAGTTGCAAAATTATCATTTATAAATCTTTATTTCTTAGATATATATATAACACATATTTGAGGATTTTAAATACATTAATATGTGCAGTTTTGTGGCAAATCAAACTGAACTAGACTTTAATAGAAACATCGTTAACAAATAAGATGTTATTTAAGATTAGATAATGATTATTTCATAATCTTTGAGAATATAAATGAGGAAAGTGTTGACGTAGTTTTGGTTACAGACAGACAATTACATAATCTCCATAATAATAAGATTATTTTTCTTTGGCGTAATAAATTTTGAAACATAAATGCTTTAGCAAACTTATTAACGTAAGCATATCTGAAGCTCGCTCGTACCTCAAATTTAAACTCTCAGTTCAAAGGAAAAAATCGACCGAATGTCAACCAAAAACTGTTACCCTGAAGTTATCATTTATATGTATCTGTCTGAGATGGAGGTGTGTGGCGTAATGGTTAGAGTCGTAGGAAATGGACTCGTCGACCCAGGATCAAATCCTAGACGAGGCTCTTTACATATCACACAGCTCTAATACCCTTGGGAAAGGTATGCATCCAACTATTCTCCCTCCAGCTATGGATAAACAGTAGAGCAGACTGGGCTCTTTAACCATAGCTAGGTAACCAGTCTAGGAGAAGCAAAACTCTGAATTCAAACCTGTTAAACTACGTGTACGAAATTGACCTTGTGTCACATCCTGCTGGTGCAGAGTGATTAGTAAATATATATATTATAAGAAATAATATTACCTTACACAATTACCTCCCCTTGACCATTGCCAGACAGAGAGAGTGGGCCCTTTAGCCATCACCTGATAGGAAACCTTGTGTGATTGGCTAGGGGCCCTTGACGGCAACCAATCAAAACACACATTACTAAACTTAGTTTAGCCGCCAACTTTGAAGATTGATACCACCAGTTTTCTCTTTTCGCTGCAACCAGCCCCGAAGAACGACGTGCTTTATGAAGCCAGCCTACGAAGGAGCCGGTGACGCATATAGTCAAACAAAGCAAGCTAGCAAGAGACACTTCTTACCAGAGACAGATAAGTTTCGCAAGAGCATTATTTTGCAAACCCCCTATACTATTCAATTGTGCAATTATAACACATTTGTAAACCTCACACACATTTTGTATCTCAATGTCAGTACTCTTGTATGATTGCACAACTTGGACTTTAAGGAAACTCTTGAAGAAAAGGCAAGATATTTCTCACCAACTCATCGTATGATTTGGGGGATTGTCTAACTTTAACATAATCTACACTTAAACAGAATTCCAGAAAAATTGAAGTGGGTGGGTGACATGGCATGGATGATTTAACATGGAATTACCCTATTATTATAGACTCCCTCGCTGACTGGCTGATACCGACTTTAGGACGCCCCTACGACTTTACTTTACTTACATAACATAAACTAGCACATACCAAAATATTGCATAATCTAACCATTTTTTTTTTTAAATTCTTATCTCATCATTTTTCTCTTATAATTTGTTTTTTTTATTTTCTGTTTCTCTTTGTAGCAAGATGCTGCAGCAGAAATGGTTGTGATGTGTTGTCGCTTCTTGTGTTATTTCTGTCGCATCAGTCGCCAAAATCAACGTGCAATGTTTGAACATCTCAGCTACCTATTAGAAAATAGCAGCATGTTGCTAGGTAAGTAATTAAAACCTTTGCAAATATAAGTAAATCCTAAAAAGAAAGAAAAAAGAAGAAAGATGTTTATTTTCACACATTTTTTACAAAAAAAAAAAACGCACACACAACAAATGATTAATGTGTGGAGGATGATCACTAATTATGAATGAGCCTATTCTAGTAGAGACCACCTTTGCTATTTCAGGTTTAAAATATTTTAACAGATATAATTTTTTAAAGAACAACAAAGGGTATTAACTCTTAACATCCTGTTGAGAATTCTCTAAATCCAGAGCCCCATTCTTATAAGGATTTACCAAAAAATAACTAAAAATGGTCTTTTCATCTAAAGTTACCTGTTATTTCCCTTAAATCAAAGACTTCTAAACATGGTTAATATTACATTTAAACAAAGGCTATCATTTGGGGTAGATTAGGAAAATAAATGTGACTTCCGGCTGGGTGGAATGAGGTGATATAGGACGTTAATTCTAAATATACAGTAGAGACTGGGTCTCTTTTTTGTTGGTATTTGATAACTTCTCTATCTTTTAAACCAACCAATAGTAATTCATCCATTAAAGTGAGACGAGTCTCTTTTGAGTCGTTGATTGCTGCTTCATTGTGTCAATGATTGGCAGAACTGAGATTTTCTTTTTTAACCCTTTTGGTGTGGAGAGCAACTCAAGTGACCCCAAATATACTTAATGCCTGAGGGTGAGATCCAACTTTTGTCCAAATTTTGATCTTGTGCAATATACACCCAGAAAGTACCTTTTGGTCGATATACCCTGGCATAAGAATGTAAAAAAAAAAAATACTTTGTTTCTTTTAAGACTTTAGTAAAACAGTTGTTTTTAGAAGTATCAGTGAATGAAAAATTTTGTTATAGACACACTTGTGTGATATACACATCCCCACCATCATGAAAGATTCAATTTTTTTCCTTCAACATTTTAATTGCTTTTCAGAATGTACAGTATTATCATAATTGTAAAACTTCAATAACTTTTTTATTTTATGGTCAAAAGTGCATTCCAGCCATTAAATTTGTAACCAACTGGTCAAAAGTGCATTCTAGCCATTAAATTTGTTACCAACTGGCCAAAAGTGCATTCTAGCCATTAAATTTGTTAACAACTGGTCAAAAGTGCATTCTAGCCATTAAATTTGTTACCAACTGGTCAAAAGTGCATTCTAGCCATTAAATTTGTTACCAACTGGTCAAAAGTGCATTCTAGCCATTAAATTTATTGTCAAATAATCGAAATGCATTCCAGCAATTAAATTAGTTACCAACTGGTCAAAAGTGCATTCTAGCCATTAAATTAGTTACCAACTGGTCAAAAGTGCATTCTAGCCATTAAATTTGTTACCAACTGGTCAAAATTGCATTCTAGCCCTTAAATTTGTTACCAACTGGTCAAAGTGCATTCTAGCCATTAAATTTGTTGTCAAATAGTCGAAATGCATTCTAGCCATTAAATTAGTTATCAACTGGTCAAAAATGCATTCAAGCCATTAAATTTGTTACCAACTGGTCAAAAATGCATTCTAGCCATTAAATTTGTTGTCAAATAGTCAAAATGCATTCCAGCCATTAAATTAGTTATCAACTGGTCAAAAATGCATTCAAGCCATTAAATTTGTTACCAACTGGTCAAAAGTGCATTCTAGCCCTTAAATTTGTTACCAACTGGTCAACAGTGCATTCAAGCCATTAAATTTGTTGTCAAATGGTCACAAGTGTATTCAAGTCATTAAATTTGTTACCAACTGGTCAAAAGTGTATTCTAGCCATTAAATTTGTTACCAACTGGTCAACAGTGCATTTTAGCCATTAAATTTGTTACCAACTGGTCAACAGTGTATTCAAGCCATTAAATTTGTTACCAACTGGTCAAAAGTGTATTCAAGCCATTAAATGTGTTACCAACTGCATAAATATTGATATGTAATCTAAATTGTCTCCTTTTTTTTTTTTTTTTCTTTTTAAGCACGTCCATCTTTACGTGGCTCATGTCCACTTGATGTGGCCTATTCCTCCTTGATGGATAACAACGAATTGGCCCTTGCTTTGCGTGAGTCCAATCTTGAAAGAATCACCGTCTACCTATCGCGTTGTGGTCTCCAAAGTAACGCTGAATTGCTGGAGAAAGGATATCCTGACATTGGCTGGGATCCAGTTGAAGGAGAGAGATACTTGGATTTCTTCCGATTCTGTGTCTGGGTAAACGGTAAGTTTGGAGAATTTTCCAATCATTTCCTCCTAATGTAAATAAATAAAACAGTTCTCATGTTTTGCAAGATTCCTATGAAAAAAAAATTACTATTTCTCTAAATTTTTAGATGAGGCTTGATAATTTGTATTATTTGGACAACTGTCTTAATCTTTATTGTTATCTGCACAACTAATAAGGTTCCCGAGGTCTGACAAGAAATACCTGAAGAAGGCCGCAGGGCACATTGGCCAAAACGTTGTGCAGATAACAATAAAGATTAGGACAGTAGTCTGAATAATACAAATAATACAAAAAAAAATATTTACACATATTTCTAAAAGTTACACTATTTTGTTTTTAAGGATTAGAACCTGATTTAATTTTTTTTTTTTTTTTTGTGGGAGTTCATTTCCATTTTTAAAAAGGCAGAAAAATCCTTGTAACCTAGTTTGGTTAGCTTTTGTGTCAGTGGCCTGAAGTATTGGGCACTCAGTGAGAATCAAACTCACTAACACTATCATAAACTCTATAACACTACCTGAATTTCTCTGAGTCCACCGCCCTGTCAGCTGGGGCGTTAGAATGCACCGACTGCACCTCTGCAGAGGGGTAAGACTCTCTCAATGGGGCCACTTGTTGGCCGTGGTTGGCGACCCATGATGCTTAAGGATGGAGGCTGAGGGTCTACATGTCCTGGGAATGACGTTAAACTCTATCTAATGGTTCCAGTTCTGGGGGTCTGGAGAATGTGGAGCACCCCTTCATCACCATTGCTCTCTGGTCCACTCTAGCCAGGAGTGGCAGTACCTATTAGGGTCCCATCTATGGGTTAAATAGAAAAACAGGAGTTTATAAAAATTGAGTATCCATTAAGAATGAATTTAATTCAAAACTTTGCCAGCATTAAATGACCCATTGAGGTTGATATGCCGTAAAATAAAACAAACCAAACCAAATCTTTGAGTCCAAATATTAAAACCAAATTATCTTTCCATCATTTACAGGTGAAAGCGTTGAGGAGAATGCGAATTTGGTTGTGCGTCTTCTCATCCGTCGGCCCGAGTGTTTGGGCCCAGCATTGCGAGGTGAAGGAGGTGGTCTACTCAAGGCCACACGAGATGGTATTAAAATGTCAGAACAAATTGCAGCATCGAAAGACACTAACGCATCCAACCTGCTCACCGTCATCAATGATGATGATGATACAGGTGGAGAATATCTGTTCCAAAGGTAAGACATTTGATTTTGTTGAAAAAAAAAACATATTCTGTACAGTGGGTGAAAAAAAAATTTTTTTCAAAAGATTGCAATAAGTTTAAATATATAAAATATATAAAAATATTAATAACCCTAATAAGATCTCATCTCCCATATTTGACAGCATATAAGACGCACCCCAATTTCAGCAGGTCAGATTCAGGAAAAAAATTTTTTAGTGTATTTAAGCATATATTGTTGAAAACAGTCTAGCTGTGCATTACACAAGCAGAAACATAGCTGTATAAAAACAATTTGGCAGTACAGGCGAGCAATAATGATAATAATAATAGTAGTATTTGTAATTAATTGTTATACAATTTGACGGCATATAAGATGCACAGTTATATAAGACGCACCCCAATTTCAGCAGGTCAGATTCAGGAAAAAAAAGTTTTTAGTGTATTTAAGCATATATTGTTGAAAACAGTCTAGCTGTGCATTACACAAGCAGAAACATAGCTGTATAAAAGCAATTTGGCAGTACAGGCAAGCAATAAGTATACACGTCAGCTGAGTTAGTGTATTTAAGCATATATTGTTGAAAACAGTCTAGCTGTGCATTACACAAGCAGAAACATAGCTGTATAAAAACAATTTGGCAGTACAGGCAAGCAATAAGCATACACGTCAGCTGGGTTAGTGTATTTAAGCATATATTGTTGAAAACAGTCTAGCTGTGCATTACACAATGTTACAGAAACATAGCTGTATAAAAGCAATTTGGCAGTACAGGCAAGCAATAAGCATACACAAGACATCTCAATAGTAGGAAATAATAATAAGAAAATTAATAATTTCAAACTTCACCTACGATGTATAAAACACAGTGCAATTTTTTGAGCTAGAATTTTGGGAAAAAAGTGCGTCCTATATGCAGTCAAATATGGTATATATTAATACGGTTCTTTCTAAATCTTCCTGCAACACCCTCTGGTTAAAAATAGACCATCCAAATTGTTCAAGTTGCAATGCAAAAATGTAACTCCAGATTATCTAGTGTCGCTTTGGCATTAAATAACCCAAGACGGTTGATATGCCACTAAACAAAGAAATCAAACCAAACCATTTTTATTAGCTTTTTAAATGAATTAGATCTTCCTGGTCAATTTTAAATCAAAATCTTTGATGTACACCTCTATAGAACCCAAATTACTATACATTTAATTAACCATTGAAATTAATTATTGAATCTATTATTGAGACAGTTGTTTGTGTTAATATTGCAATATATAATTTTAATTAAACTTAGTTTAAAAAAATATTTTTCAACATTAAATGTATAGTAATTTGGGTTAATTTGGTTTTTATTTTTTTTAAGCAATACATAATTTAAAACAACCTTAATCCCCTAAAACCGTAACCCAATTCACAAAATGTTAATTCATAGACTGTAGTTAAACTGTCATTGGGGACCACCAAAAAAATTTCCGTTTTAATTTTCCGACCATCTTCAGAAGTCAGCCAAAAAACTTTGCATGAAATAAAGAAAATGACATTACTTTTTGACTCGGCCTTGTATATATTAGATTTTTTTTATAATTATCATTGTATCATATATGCATATAAATTTAACCTTATTATTTATGTCTCTTTTCCAGCAAATATGACTTCAGTACATTGCCTCCTGATGATGATGAAGATTACATTGACATGGGAGGTGCAATTCTGAATTTCTACTCTAGTCTAGTTGACTTACTGGGACGCTGTGCACCTGACGCGGAAACAATCAAAGCAGGGAGAAGTAATTCACTCAGAGCTCGTGCCATTCTTCGCAGTTTGGTATCGATGGAGGACTTGGAAGGGGTACTTGGACTACGGTTCATCCTGCCAACTGGATTCGGTACACTGGAAGGTTGGTTCCATTTTTACAAATCAAATTCATGTTAAATTTTCATTTCCATTTTTCAACTCTCACACACACACACACACACACACACACACATATATATATATATATATATATATAAGGACACGTAAAAGCGAATTCATCTTTTTAGAAATTTTTTTCCATCATTTTCAAGATGAATTCGCTTTTGCGTGTCCTAATAAAATTCTGTACTGCTAAGAAACTTTTCATATATATATATATATATATATATATATATACATACATATGAATAACAAGGTATTAAGAGGAAGTTTTCATATTATATCTTCATTAGGAATTGTCGTTACATTATACAATTTTATTTTCTGCCAGTATTATATATATGCTATATTTGGCTAGATTATAAATATATTATTATTTATCTCAAATATTTTTTTTCTGTTTTTATAGAAGGTGTACCAGTCCCCTTGCCTCCTGGCCTGCTCCCTGCTCACAAAGCAGCTATTGTGCTGTTTTTGGAAAGAGTCTATGGTATCCCAGATCGTAATGTCTTCTTTAAACTACTGGAAGACGGGTTCTTGCCTGATCTAAGAGCTGCCACTACACTGGATGAGGTAAATTGATCTAGAATTTGATCCCTTCTTATTTACATATTTATTGTTCATTATGGTTTTGTTTCTTTTTTATCTGATTCACTGTTCATCTATCTATCTATTGATCTATCTATGTATCTATCTATATATATATATATTATATATATATATATATAATATATATTATATATATATATTGTGTGTGTGTTTATCTATCTATCTATCTCAGTTCGTTCATATCTATTTATATTTCTCACTCTGTTCATCTCTCTCTCTCTCTCTCTCTCTCTATATATATATATATATATATATATATATATATATATACACACAAACACTTTAATGCAATGAACACACATGTGAGATCGACTGCTATTAATCGGTGTCTCGATTAATTCAGTGGATTTAACCCTGAAGATCCTCATGGTGAAACTCGAGTAGGTTATCTCTTGTACCCATTTCATAATATATATATATATTATGAAATGGGTACAAGAGATAACCTACTCGAGTTTCACCATATATATATATATATATATATATATATATATATTATTGTTCATATCTATTTATATTTCTCACTCTGTCATCTATCTATCTATCTCAGGTTATTCATATATATATATATATATATAATATATATATATATAAAATATGGCGGGCTAACAGAAACAAATGGACTATAAAACGAATCGGCCTGTTAGAATTCTGCCTGCTTCGTGACATATATTAGTAGGTCGTGGTAGGACACATTCAAGCCAGGTAGGCCACATACAATAACAGAATCAAAAAGTTAGGCCACATACTATAATGCAAAACCAACCAACCAACCAAGTTTCTTTTCTAAGCTCATCTATTGAATCATTCAAGCTCAGCTGAGTAAACCTTTTATGATAGACTCAATTCTTGTAGATTTATAAGTAGATCATTTTTTTCTCTGTTTATCAAATATGTTTTAGCACTAGTGAAAAGGGATAGACTCCCTCATACCAACATGCTGATTTTACTTTACTATTATTAGCTAACGAAGTGCCTAGGAATAAGCTATTTTCGTCACAGAGGACCTCCCAGGAGCAAGGAATGATAGGGACAGTTGGCGAGAGATTGTCATGGATATCCATGCTGCTTACACAAGATGATGATTATTATTAGCTTTAGATCTTTGATTCTGAAAACTCATCTTCTTTTTTTTTTTCTTTAGTTTTTTGAAATGAAAAATGATTCACCGCCCTGTCAGCTGGGGTGTTAGAATGCACCGACTGCACCTCTGCAGAGGGGTAAGACTCCCCCAATGGGGCCACCTGTTGGCCATGGGTGGCGACCCGTGATGCTTAAGGATAGAGCCCAGGTGGATGAGCAGTTCATGACATGTAATACTCCACTTTGGCCCTATCTTGAGCTAGACGGGCGGTCGGTTGGTCACGTCAAGCCCTAGCACCTATATGATTTTCCCAACCCTATTGCCCTTATGGCAAGCCCCAACCCCTTTTTATCATATGGGTGCTAGAAGGCGGTGGCTGCGGGTTTACATGTCCTGGGAATGACATTAAACTCTATCTGATGGTGAGTTTCCAGTTTTGGAGGTTTGGGGAATGTGGAGCACCCCTTCATCACCATTGCTCCCTGGTCCACTCTGACCCGGAGTAGTAGTACCTGTTAGGGTCCCATCTATAGGTTAAATAGAAAAATGTGTTTATAAAAAAATTGTATTATCCATTAAGAATTGATTTATTTCAAAATTTATAATTATGACCCGAATAAAACAAAACAAACCAATTCACTCCCACCTTTTACATTTTTGTTTTCTTCTTTCATCTTTCTCTCCAGGTATCTACCCTCGAAAGTGATATGGCATTAGCCTTGAATCGTTACCTCTGCAACTCCGTCCTACCCCTGATGACATCTCACTGCAGCTTCTTCAGGGATGCTGACCACGTGTCAGCATTGTTGGATAATACATTGAATACTGTATATAGATATACCAAGTGCCGTTCTTTGACAAAGGGACAAAGGGATGTTGTATGTGATTTCCTGGTGGCTTTCACACGGTAAGTGTCTTCTCCCATCTCAATATTTTTCCCTGAAAAGGTTCAGTTTTTATGAAAAACTCAAAAATTATGATAGTCTTAAGTTGTCCAAATTTTCTTAAATTTTGACTAGTTTTTCATCTCATCTTATTTTTGTTGCTTTTTTTTTTTTAATCACAAATCAATTTAGATATGTATTATTTAGAATTTTTGCATGTGTCTCAGAACTTTTTGGAATAAAATTAATCAGAAAAGTTTATTTTGTACAGAAAGTTTCAATTAGATCACCTCTCATTCATCTTTCTAATAAAGTATTTAATCTTAATTTCTTCAGTCTCTTCCTGTAACTCTAATCTTTTACTCTTTTTATTAGTTTTGTCACTCTTCTTTGTATACCCTCCAATCTCTCCCTGTAACTGGAATCTTTTACTCTTTTTTTAGTTTTGTCACTCTTCTTTGTATTCCCTCCAATCTCTCCCTGTAACTGTAATCTTTTACTCTTTTTGTTAGTTTTATCAATCTTTGTATACCCTCCAATCTCTTCCTGTAACTGTAATCTTTTACTCTTTTGTTAGTTTATCAATCTTCCCCTCCAATCTCTCCCTGTAACTGTAATCTTTTACTCTTTTTATTACTTTTGTCACTCTTCTTTGTATGCCTTACAATATGAATATTATCTTAATTAGAATCAAAATCAATAATAATATCTATTGAAGCAGATGTATCATAAATCAATGTTGCTGTAGATGTATTAGAAATTTCTACCATAATTAGAAATTACATTAATTATATTTAAAGTTTCAATTAGATCAACTCTCATTCATCTTTCTCATAAAGTATTTAATCTTAATTTCTTCAGTCTCTCCCTGTAACTCTAATCTTTTACTCTTTTTATTAGTTTTGTCACTCTTCTTTGTATACCCTCCAATCTCTCCCTGTAACTGTAATCTTTTATTCTTTTTATTAGTTTTGTCACTCTTGTTTGTATACCCTCCAATCTCTCCCTGTAACTGTAATCTTTTAATCTTTTTATTAGTTTTATCACTCTTCTTTGTATACCCTCCAATCTCTTCCTGTAACTGTAATCTTTTACTCTTTTTATTAGTTTTGTCACTCTTCTTTGTATGCCCGACTGTTGTTCTTATAGAATAGAAGAGTCACTTACTGTGTATGGCCCACGTGGATGGGTCTATAAAGGGCTATGTATACACATTAATGGACAGAGAGACCACTCATTTAGTGCATCTTTGTGGATCCCAGACCAACTGGATTTAAAGTCAATGACCATTAAGCAAACAGTGTGAATATAATATAAAATTAGTCAAACATTGAAATAAAAAAAGGCAACAAAATAAGATGAAAATAAAGACAGGTTAAAAAAAAACAAAAGTATTTAAAACTACAAGGATTGGCTGAAAAGTTCATAGGCTGACCAAGATACTCTCATAGAATGTGACCAAATGAGGTTTATTTTTCAACACAGTCCCCCTTGCAGTCCACATACTACTGCCATCGGTGTTGCAGTGCTTGTATCCCATTGATCAAAGAACTGTAAATATGATACCATCACATGAACTTTTCAGCCTACCCTTGTATAATGATATTTTTTTTATTTTCAATTTTTTTCTTAGTCACACTGGAGTCTATTCTTATAACAGTTTCTTATTTTTATTGTTCTTTACCAAACATAAAAATTTACCTGTTTTAAAATTCATTTCTTTGCATTTTTTAAATGTCTAGTATACTTTAAACAGATATAATCCACTTTTGTTTTATTTCCTTTATTCCTAGAGAAGTTCATTTATAAAATTGAACTCTACTTTTTCTTCAAATGTCAAACATTTCTTTTATTGCTCATCTTAAAGCTTTCTAAATCTCAGCTATCTAAATTGTTTTATCTTTCTCAAAACCTGAATTATCATCCTTTTTTCTTCAGCTATCTAAATTATCCTGTTTTGCTCTTCTCAAAACCTACATCATTATCCTTTTTCTTCAGCTATCTAAATTGTTCTATCTTTCTTAAAACCTACATTATCAGACTTTTCTAGAGCTATCTAAATTTTTCTATACTTCTCAAAATCTACTTTATCATCCTTTTTCTTTAGCTATCTAGATTGTCTGTTTTACTTGTCTAAAAACCTACATTATCATCCTTTTCTTCAGCTATCTAAATTATCCTGTTTTGCTCTTCTCAAAACCTACATTATCATCCATTTCTTTAGCTATCTAGATTGTCTGTTTTGCTTATCTAAAAACCTACATTATCATCCTTTTTATTCAGCTATTTAAATTTTTCCATACTTCTCAAAATCTACATTATCATACTGTTTCTTTAGCTATCTAGATTGTCAGTTTTGCTTATCTAAAAACCTACATTATCATCCTTTTTCTTCAGCTATCTAAATTTTTCCATACTTCTCCAAATCTACATTATCATCCATTTTCTTCAGCTACCTAAATTGTCCTGTTTTGCTCTTCTTAAAACCTATATTCTTGTACTTTTTCTTCAGCTATCTAAATTTTCTCATACTTCTCAAAATTTATTTTATCGTCCTTTTTCTTTAGCTATTTCAATTGTTTATCTTGACAAAAAAAAAAAATATTAAAAAATTACATCATACAAATATATACAAATCATTTTTTTCATTAGCTTGTGTGTATGTGTGTATATGAATTGTTTAGTCTCAAAAAATGGTGAGCGTGTTATATATATATATATATATATATATATATAATATATATAATGCAATATAGAATGAATGGAGAATAAATGAGAAAAGTATTGGCGTAAAAAGATGCTCAATGCTAATAAAGTAGAGCAGATTTACAATCAATAATTATGATATTATGGATATTAACTCATAACTATAAGTTTCATGCTTATGCAATCTTCAGATGAGTCAAATGGTTGAGATTTAAAAAAAAAAAAAAAAAGATCTCAACCATTTGACTCATCTGAAGATTGCGTAAGCATGAAACTTAAAGTCATGAGTTAATATCCATAATATCATTATTATTGATTATATATATATATATATATATATATATATATATATATAAAAGGAGGTGCTGAAAAGTTCTTGGCTCAACCAAAAAGGGAATTATTTTTTTCTTGTTCTTGTTTTTTTTTAAACTTTTATTTGAAATGTATAAACAAATTTGTGAAACAATGTAGCAAGTGTGTTGAACTGCAGCATGAATATATGGAATAGCATGTATGTTTCATGGCTCCCAAGGTCATTCCCTTCTTAGTGAGGCTGAGAACTTTACAGCACTCCCTTGGGTGTTGAAGTGTGTGTACGTGTGTGCATATATATATATATATTATATATATATATATAATATATATATGTGTGTGTGTGTGTGTAGATATAGAAAATATGAAAAAAAAACAAATATTCAGAGGATGTGAATGAATGAATAATTCTGCCTATGATCGAGTGTTTCAGTTTTCATATGTAGTAACCATCATCAGAGCAATATTAAGGAGTGATATCATTAAGTTCCTTCAAAAGTGTTATATTTTTAGATCAAATAAAAAAAGGAAATAAACACTTCTTCTGAATATTTGTTTTTTGGGGTTTTTTTTCACATTTTTCATACTTACTCACCATCAGATTTATTTCCATTTTCCTTATATATATATATATATATATATATATACAAGGTGTGTCAAAAATGTACCGAGATTTTTGTACTTTTTGACACACCTTGTATTCTGAAAAAAAATTAACATTCCATTCATTGTTCATTTCTATCTTGGTAAATACAGCTTCAATCTCGATACTTTTATAACACACTTTGTATATACACACACACACATACACACACACACACACATATATATATGTATATATATATATATATATATATATATATATATATATATGAGAAGAAAACATTTTCAAAAATATAACAAACACAGGATGTTATGCTCAGGGGAAACAATTTTATGTGTCAATACTTAAGTATTTCGGTATTAAACCATCATCAGGACACTGTTAAGGAAAAAAAATTAATGGTTAATAACATCATATTCACACATTCACTATACACTTAACATTTTTCATTTTGTCCCTCACAAAAACATTCCTTAACAGTGTCCTGATGATGGTTTAATACCGAAATACTTAAGTATTGACACATAAAATTGTTTCCCCTGATCGTAACATCCTGTGTTTGTTATATTTTTGAAAATATTTTCTTCTCATATTGTTGGATTAATTTCCTCAGCGTATTTCCATATATATATATATATATATATATAATATATATATATATATATATAACAAAATTATTCTATAAACTGTGTCCAGAGTTATTACAAGTAATCTCCACAAAAGAAAAAGAAACAAAAAAGTGATTGATCACAATTTCATTTCTCCATTTGTTATTTTTTTGTTGTCTTCTTTTCTCTTTCAGCCAAATAACACAAGGAAACTGGTATAGTTTATAATTAGTCCGTTCTGATGCACTTTGACACAATATGATCCAATTGTCTAATGGTTGAATAGTGAATGTCTTTCTGCCTCAAAGTTATCTGTTGTACATATGTGGGGTTAAAAAGACAAGCACAAAAAAACAACAGAATTAAATAATTTTCTAGTTAGTATGATCAAAAATCCAGAATAACAGATTATTCCTTAAGGAATAAAAGAATTAGTTTCAGAATTGATAATGATTCTAAAAAGTGATGTGAGGTGGGGGGCACATAAGCAACAGAACTAAATAATTTTCTACTTAGTATGAACAAAATCCGGAATACAGAATAAAAGAATTAGCCTCAGAATTGCTTAGCGATTCTAAAAAGTGTTGGAATGGTGGAAAAATTACCTTCAGAAGAATACCCTTATAAATTCAGTCTTTTTCGAAAAATATTTCTTGCTAGATTTTCTCATATCAAATTACATAGTGTTTTATAATATAAAATATTATTGACTTAGAATGCAGTTACTACTGAAAGTTTACTACATTAAATGTTCTCTCTATCTGATAAGAATATAAACATTTGATATTTTTTTACTATATTTTTTTACAACTGACATCTTACTTATAACTAGCATTATTTTTAACTCTTTGCCAACCAAATTTCCCCTACGACTGTACCAAATTTTCTTATGATGGGATATTTCAAAGTTCCATATCTGTTCACCTCAGAACACATTCTATTCAAATAGTCCTATAATTATCATTATTATTATTGTAATCTGAGTCCTTCTGTTCAATTATGATATAATATTAAAAAAATTCTAAATTATCTTTTTTTAAATTGCAAGGATAGATAAATAGATAATTAGAAAAATTTTTCTTGGTATTTTTTAAATGTATGATGGGATATTTCAAAGTTCACTGTATTCACCTCAGTACTCATTCTATTCATATAAAGTCCTATTATTATTGTAATCTGAGTCCTACTGGAGAGTTCAGTGTATGACAATTATATACAGAGCAATATTTATAAATTTGAAATAGGAGTTTCAAAATTACACGCACGCACACACACACACACACACACACACACACATCTATATATATATAAAAGAAGGTTTGGTATGTGTCGACGTATAACTCAGAAAGGAGATGTCACTCAGATTCGAAATCTTGCATATACCTTAATATCCCTGTAACTAAGAAACACACCAAATTTGGTTATTGATTTCTCATGTATATATATATATATATATATAAGTCGATAACATTATATGTAATTAGCTGAAATTTTATCTGAAATTTTTCAATGTATAATGTTATATATTATCTATCAATATTCACAACTTAATTAAGTGCATTGACAAAGAAATAGATTATATTGACAAATAGATATTGGTTACTTGAAATAATGTTTTTTACATCATTAGGCTTCAGGCATACCTGATTGATATATATATATATATATATATATATATACACATATATATATACACACACACCGGGTTCGCTCAGTCGGTAGAGCGTTCGGCTAGAAACCACAAGGTTCCTAGTTCGATACCGGTCCTCGCCAACTCAGCATATGAGTAGCACAGGGATCTGTGCAGTAAAGTAAGGAGCTGATGGTAGGTGTGGCGTTCCACCTCAGATGCTAAAATAATCTCCTTGGTCTAGCGCTATTGAAAAGGGGATAGACTCCCTCACTAATTGGTTGATACCGACTTTAGGCCGGCCCGACGACTTACTTATATATATATATATATATATACAGGGGTACAAAAGTATGTATACAGTTATAAAAAAGGGAAAGCACATACATTACATTACTCATTGTATTTATTATACAAACAAACAAATGTTGCATATAGATGTAATAAGAAGCACATGTAGTAAAAAGCTCTAATCCTTCAGGTACTCAAATTGCTTGCCTTCAGAGTTCACACACACCTCTAATCGAGAACAGACACTCATGCACACTCTGGAACAAAATTACCGGCCATGGTTAAATTGCCAATTTACCCGAAGTGAATAAAAGGAAACAAGTAAATGTACATGCATTTTTATTACTTAAGATAGGTCACTTTCTCTTCAGTATAATGTGACACTAATTTCACTGATGTGACACTACTCTATACCTACTTTTGCACCACCCTGTGTATATATATATATATATATATAATTGTATTTTGGCAGCATTTTCTCTTTTAAACATGTTTGGTTGAACTCGAGTGACAATTCCTGTTGTACGAGTTTCTGTTCAATCCTTTCAAGGTGTCTGGCCATCTTTTTGGTGTCAGAGTGGAACTGGTGTAGCAATCCACCAAAGGTCTCTCTACGAGCGCTTTTGGCATGTCAATCTACTACCAATTGTTACTACCTCCCACTATCAATTCCTATGCTACTGCTCATTTTCTTTAAAAACGAGACACCAGGAAACATACCATCAGTTTCCAACCTGAAGATGGCAGATTGACATGCCGAAAGTGCTCGTAAAGACACCTTTGGTGGATTGCTATACCAGCTCCACCCTGACACCTTGAAAGGATTGAACAGAAACTCATACGACAGGAATTGTCACTCGAGTTCAACCAAACATATATATATAAATGATTACAAAAGTTTCCAGCATTATCTATTATTTTAAATGTTTTCTACCATGAATTCAGCCTCTAATTTACAAAAAGCACCTGTTGTTAGAGTTTAGTTATTATACCACTATTTAGTACATGGATGCATGCCCTCCTGCAATATAATATATGAGGTACTATAGAAAATATAATAGAGTGCACAAATAACAGTTACCATGTTTATTCATGTAACATATTTAACAAGATACATATATATATATTGCACAAAGACGTTCCCACATTGACAAAGTTCTTCCTCATATGAGGGTGTTTCTTAACAGTTGAAAGCGGGCAGATATTAAATTTCACAGATACTACCTCCTACTCCAAGGCAGAAGTGCCTCGGATTGACTCTTTTATCAAAGACAGTATAAGAGGTTCACTGAGTATTAACTCGGGTTCTTATAAAACATTGGGTTACCTAAAGGATAAATACCCAATGTTGAACACTTTGGTTAGGAAAAACGACAAACACGTTAGTTACATTTATAAAGCTTTAATATAACATGTATAGAGGAACGAAGTTCCCCAGACTATAAAATATCACAAGAGTTCCAACATACACAGTAATGTTCACGTACAAAATAGGTGGAAACCACTTACTGTGAGTAGTGTCGTATCTGTGGCGTCTGGCATGCACCATAGGTGTCTGCTGGAGAGAAGGCACAAGCACGTCCAGGCTTGTTCAGTGGCATCAGAAGAAGAGGGTTCCCTCCTTGGGTTCCTGTGTCACGTAACCACACTAGGGTCTCCAAACACAGGAGATTTACCAAAACCCTCAGAAAAGGGAGACTGCCCTTACAACAGGATGCATATTTATCCTAGTATTTTATTTTGCCTCCTCACAAAGGCAAATTTGACACAATGTTGGTTTGATGTATGATCCCATGGGAGCCTGGGGAAAAAAATTTTTCCTGTAACCTGTATCATGAAGACATCAGACTATCCTGAACATCTCCTTATATTGCAATGGTAGCTACTGATCTGGAGTTAGAATATCCAGGGGAAGAATCTCCTTATTTTCTGTCATGCTCCACCCACAGTCTTAGATCTACGTGTTGTATCTGTACTGACCTGAAAACTAAGTAGCTACATTCTGATCGATGCCGTTATAGTATGTGGCTTACCTTTCTGATTCTGATATAGTATGTGGCCTACCCGGTTTGAATGTGTCCTACCTCAGTAAGAGTATATTTATAGATATAAGTAGTAGGCAATTTATTGAAACTAATTATTTTTCACATATATTCAATTTCAAGAAATGTAATTCAGTCATAAGCTGTATATAGTAATTAAGAATAATTAAAATAAGAATTCATCCATAATTTATATGAATCAGAGATCTGTTTAATTCTAAAATATTCTAAAATTCTGAAATAGGGTTAGGGTTAGGAGTTATCATTATAACTTTATAATGTGCTTTTATGGTAGGCCACATACTATAAGAGAGACATGATTTCATAGGCCACATACTATAATGGTACCTTCTGATCTTTGGCAGAGGGCCAGAGAGAAACTCTTTGATCCTAAGCAGAGCACAGATACTTTGGTCAAAGACTAAAGTGCTAATTTATGTGTACTATACAACTTATTATTTATAATCAAATTGTAATATAATTTTATGCTAATAATTTAATATAATTTTATAATATAACATTGTTTATACTGTAATATAATTTGTATTATTTAAATTTTTCAGACTGTCATCCTCATTTTTATTGTTATATGCACAACATTTTGGCCAATATTCTCTTCAGCCTTCTTGTCTAATTCAGGAACCTTCTTATTGAACTTGGGATCCCAATTCTGATATGAAGGCTCCCAAGTTTGATTAGAAAGTTCACAAGTTAGACAAGAAACACCTAAAGAAGACCAGAGGGCACATCAGCCAAAACATTATGTATAAAGCAATAAAACTGAGGACTGTCCAAAAAATCTAAACAATACAAATTATCAACCCTAATCTCAAAATTCAGACAAATACTGTAATATAATGTTACAGAGATGCTGATAGGTACGTGTCCTGCATCACTGATGCACAAAAATCTAAAAGGATGCAGTAAAATCATATCTATGCATCCCAGTGTTTTTCTTTTTTCTTCCCTCAGCATTTCAAGCTAACTGTAAATACATTTCAATAGTTTCTTAGAAACAAATTACACAGGGTAGGTTACAAGGTAGGAGTTAGACGGTTTTAGTTGGGACCCATAGAATTTCCTGGGAGACTCATTCAAAGCAAATATGTGTGTCCCAGGATGCACTAAATCAAAAAACTATCAGCATCACTGATGTTATATTGTATTATCCCAAAATTGTTTTTAACCTTATAAAAACATAGGGGAGTTTCTTTTTAATATTATCAAAGTCAAATGGCATGGACATGTTTGTAAATTCTAAAAATATGATAATAATGTTGCTTTTTCTGTTCAGTGTTTCATGTGTGTCAATATTGTCATTAATTTATTTGGTAAGAGTCTGTTCAGTGAGGTTGTTTTTTCATAATGATCACTTGCCTATATTTACTGTGTGTCGCTATGTGCAGGTTCCTGACACAGAGTTATTTTTTTTTTTTTGTGATTGTAGATTTTTTTCATCTTCCATTTTTTTTATTCTATCCTCATATTTATTTATTTTTTTTGTGATTGTAGACTTTTTCATCCCTTTTTTTTTTTTAAATTCTATCCTCATAATTTTTTTGTGACAGATTATTTTTTGTGACTGTAGATTTTTTTTTTTTTTTGTGACTAGATTTTTTTCTATCTTTTTTTTTTTTGTGACTAGGTTTTTTTTTATGACTAGATTTTTCTTTTTGTGACTAGATTTTATTTTTATTTTTTTGTGACTAGATTTTTTTTTTTGTGACTTTAGATGATTTTTTTTTCGTGACTAAATTTTTTTGTGACTAGATTTTTCTATCTTTTTTTGTGACTAGATTTTTTTTTTGTGACTAGATTTTATTTTTATTTTTTTGTGACTAGATTTTTTAATTTTTTTTTTTTTTTTGACTTTAGATTTTTTTTTTTTTCGTGACTAAATTTTTTTTGTGACTAGATTTTTTCTTTTTTTTCTTGTGACTAGATTTTTTTTTATGACTAGATTTTTTTTTTGACTAGATCTTTTTTTTCTTTTTGTGATTAGATTTTATTTTTATTTTTTTGTGACTAGATTTTTCTTCTTTTTTTTGTGACTGTAGATTTTTTTCTATCATTTTTTTTTTTGCGACTGAAGTTTTTTTTTTTTTTTTTTTCCATCCTATTTTCTTTTCTTTTTTTTCCCCTCGTGCTGTAGATTCCTACGGCTTAACCTGCAGCTTCCATTTTATCTGTTGTTTCATCATCAATGTCAATTGCAGTCTGTTCCTCCTGCTAATAAATTTCTTCATCTATTTTTCTTCTACAGTGATTTTTTTTTTTTACTTGAATGTGTCTATATTCCAGAAAAAATCTTTTTATCTATATCTAGGAGTTGCTACCCAAAGCTTTGAATAATTTGACCACAAAAAAAATAAAATCTCTTACTTTCTTAACATCTGATATTACGGTCAAGTCATGCTGAAAGCACTGGTTCTTACTAATTCACTGAAGTTAAGCAGCGATAAACCTGTAAAATTAAGCAACAGCAAGTGCTGTAAGCAGCCTGAATCCTTTGTTAATCAAAATGACTTGATTCGGCATTAAATGACCTGAAAGAGGGTTGATAAGCCAGTTCATTACTTAATTGGGTGACCACTTAAGCAACAGCAGATACTGTAAGCAACCTGAGACCTTTGTTAATCAAAATGACTTGATTCGACATTAAATGACCTGCAAGAGGGTTGATAAGCCAGTTCAATATTTAATTGGGTGATCACTTAAGCAACAGCAGATACTGTAAGCAACCTGATTCCTTTGTTTATCAAAATGACTTGATTTGGCATTAAATGACTCGAAAGAGGGTTGATAAGCCAGTTCAATACTTAATTGGGTGATCACTTAAGCAACAGCAGATACTGTAAGCAACCTGAATCCTTTGTTTATGGAAATGACTTGATTCAGCATTAAATGACCCAAAGAGAGTTGATAAGCCAGTTCAATACTTAATTGGGTGACCACTTAACTCTTAACATCCTATACCGTCTCATTCCACCTGGCCAGAAGTCACATTTGTTTTCCTAATCCAACCCAAATTGTAGCCTTTGTTTAGATATAATATTAAACATTTAAAAATCTTTATTTTAAGGAAAATAACAGGTAACTTTAAATGAAAAGGCCATTTTTAGCATTTTTTTATAGATCCTTATAGGAATGGGACTCTGGACTTAAAAAAATTCTCAACAGGATGTTAAGAGTTTAAGCAACAGCAGGTACTCTGAATAACCTGAGACCTTTGTTTACCAAAAATGACTTGATTCTGCATTAAATGACTTGAAAAGGATTGTATTGCCATAAAACAAAACAACCAACCTAAGATTTAGTTACCAAGACTGAAATTAACAATAAATGGTGCTTTAATTTTCTTCAAGTTAGTCACCCTTAAATTTTGACACACTCACTTCAGTGAGTTTTCCATTAGTCAAAGTTTGAAGCTGTATTGTACATTTTTTTCCTTTTTTTTTTTTTTTTTTTTTTAACAAAAAGACTGTGAGCAAAACTTTTCTTGCGAATCTAATAGCGTGACTGTAGTTTGAACTCACTTACTAGGGTGTTAAAGATCAGCACGTTAGCCACTACACCGCAAATACTCCCCCCCCTCTAATGAATTGAATTATTTCCCAATTAGTATTAATTTGTGTGTCGTTCAAATTACACAATCTTTTGGATAGCATCTGCTATATATTTCAATCATAATAATTACCCATTTTTTTGTATTATTATTAATCATTCTTGTATTTTGATGATGTCAAAAAAAAATATAATTATTCAATTGGCAAAATCTGTTACAAATAGTTTCATTGTGTAATAAATGTGAGGATATATCTATCAATAATGGAGATTACCTGTAACCAAAACTATGTCACTGCTTACGTCATAATTATTAGAATTGTCAATACCTATCTATTAATAATGGAGATTCAGTCTCTATTTACCTGTAACCAAAACTATGTCACTGCTTACGTCATAAATATTAGAATTGTCAATACCTATCTATTAATAATGGAGATTCAGTCTCTATTTACCTGTAACCAAAACTATGTCACTGCTTACGTCATAAATATTAGAATTGTCAATACCTATCTATTAATAATGGAGATTCAGTCTCTATTTACCTGTAACCAAAACTATGTCACTGCTTACGTCATAAATATTAGAATTGTCAATACCTATCTATTAATAATGGAGATTCAGTCTCTATTTACCTGTAACCAAAACTATGAGTGGTAGTGCCTATTAGGGCCCCTTCTATGGGTTAAATAGAAAAATGTTTTAAAAAATTGAATATCCATTAAGAATGAATTTATTTCAAAACTTTCTCAGCATTAAATGTTATCCTAAAGATGTGAATATATCCTAATTATATTTGCAATATACTGGAGTCCAAACTTTATCTATAAATAATGGAGATTCGGTCTCTATTTACCTGTAACCAAAACTATGTCACTGCTTACGTCATAATCATTAGAATTGTCAATACCTATCTATTAATAATGGAGATTCAGTCTCTATTTACCTGTAACCAAAACTATGTCACTGCTTACGTCATAATCATTAGAATTGTCAATACCTATCTTCTATTAATAATGGAGATTCGGTCTCTATTTGTCTGTAATCAAAACTACGTCACAGCTTACACCACAATCTCTAAAATCGTCAATACATAGAATAAAGAACAATTAATATTAAGGGACAGTTTAGCTCAGTCGGTAGAGCGTTCGCCTGAGACCCACAAGGTTCCTGGTTCAATACCGGCCCTCGCCAACTCAGCGTTGGTAAAGTGAGGAGCTGATGGTAGGTGTGGCGCTCCACCTCAGATACCAAAAACAATCTCCTTGGCCTAGTGCTAGTGAAAAGGGGATAGACTCCCTTGCTATCTGGCTGATACCGACTTTAGGCCACCCCAACAAGATTTTTCTAATATTAATAAGATAAATAAATGCTGTTCTTTATAATTCAACATTGACTCTTTTCCGTTGTAATAAATAATATATATATATTATTTAAATAAATAAACTATATGAACTATGAAATTATAATATGGAAAAGATTATTTGCGAAATTTGTAATCAATTTTTAAAATTATTTTTTACTCTTGCCCTTTTTTCAGTAACAAGAAGTTAACTAAACATTTACAAATAAATAAATACTTACAATTTTGTGTAAAATTTATGTATAAAATATTCAAAATAATTATCTAATTAATAATTAGTATATATACACTTTAGGATGAATAATTAGTATATATACAATCAATCAATCGTATATATACAATTTATGATGAATAACTCACAATGCTGTTTCACAAGTCCACTATATATATATATATATATATATATATATATATATATATATATATATATATATGTATAAGAGGATCACTGTATTTTGTAAAACCTGTCTGATGCGACTAGAGCTCAAAGAAATTTTTTTTAAATATTTTTGACTTTCTGGTTGAAATAAATTATAACGGGATGACAGTTTAAGTTTTTCTTTCTTTGAAAGTTATATATATATATATATATATATATATATATATATATATATATATATAAATTTTAAAATTTGAATCAATACCTAACATGAAAACTTAATATTCTCACATGCCATTTAAATCTCTAAACCTTTCAATCTCTAAAACTATAAACATTAATACACTTTTCTTTTATCTTTGTTTTTCACACTGCCAAATATTATCATGATTTTTATAAAATCTCTATTTTGAATTTTATCCTATTTTTCTTTAGTTTTTAATAAAAACAAAACCCTGCACAATGTTTTCATACAGTATCTTGTTGACTTTTCTTCATGCAGATATAAACATTTACAATTACTCTATATAACAAACTTCTTTATTTTCTTTCCTCCCTATTAGCCAACTCCGTCCACCAATGATGACAAAACTGCTGAGAAAAATGACTGTGGATGTCCCAGCATTATCCGATAGTGCTGTTGTACCACTCAGGGTGAGTAGCACCATGAATTTTGTTTTTATCATTTGCTATTTCTCTGTAATTATTTAATAATCTTATATTTAATATTTAATATATAATATTTTTAATATCTTATTATAATGGAGATTGTGTGTTTTTCTGTCTGTAACCGAAACTATATTCCTACTCAAGTCACAATTCTCTTAGTTATTGACATCACATTCTCCATGATTTTATTTTTATCTAAACCTCAATTATTAATAAAATTGTCTTACATTATTAATACTGTTAACTATGTCTACATACTGACAACATGCAATTATATTTATATATACAACAAAATAGCGGTTTACAGTGTAAACGGGAAGGCTAATTTGCATATTAATATTAAAAAATCGAATTTAATAAATATGTGTTTAGTATTATTGATTTCTAATTGTTTGGTTTTATTTTAATGAATATAAGCAAAAATCTCTTCAATGAATCTTAAATGAAATCCATTAACAAGATAAAATAACTGTCATTTTATTCTTTACTTCCTCTTATAACTAAATACTTAAATTAGAAAAAATAACAATGAAAGACGAGAGTGATGGAAGAGTAAGTTTCAGTTGTTCCATTTTTTTTATTATACTCCCTCTGTTTCAAATCTTTTATTATACTCCCTCTGTTTCAAATCTTTTTATCTGTATTCTTATTTAGTTTCATTAGCCTTTCTAATTTAATATGATATTTTATTACATTAAAACTTAAATACTTGCACCCGGAGGGTGCATATATTTGCTAGTAATATATAATACTAGCTAAAGTACCCGGTCCATGACCGGACTAAAATGAAATTTGGATCACCAGGGAGTGAGAGAGAAAGTGGAAGACAGTAGTTAGAGAGGGGGTAAGAGGAAAATAATTCTTGAAACTAAAATCATTGAGAATTTGTATATTTCAGGATTTGTATTTTCTGTTTTATAGTTTAAAATTATTTCATATTATTATACAACAAATTGAAAGTATTCGTTTGTATATTTGTTTGTTATTGTTTTAAATTTTTTGTACGTGACAACAAATCACATTTAGTTCTTAATTGCATGTTGAGTTTAAAAAGAAGCTGAGAATCGAAAATTTAAATTCTTCGTATTGCAATATCTATTTTTGCTAAAACCTAAGATAGTATTATAGGGACCACCAATTGATCAGTTTAGGCCATCTTGAATAAAACGGAAATATTTTGTTATTATTTATAATTAATTGATTTTTCATAGAATTTAAAAAAACTCTTATCGTAACTTGTTTTTAGCTACGTTAATTTTCAGTTGATTTAACAGTGCAAAAATGAAAACATTGTTTTTCAATCATAATTTTCATTATTTCCGTAAGCTGAAAAAAAGTTAAAGAATCATCAGGAGTTTATTTAATATTTTTTCTTTCAAATGGAAAAAATTTTTTCAAGAAAATATTAATTTTTCTGCAAGTTTCATAGTGTTAAATATAGGGGGGGGGTAAATTTCACAGGGTAAAATTGGTGGTACCTAGTATTTTAAAAACATTGTTTAAAAACGTTTTGGTGGACCTGATTATCTGGACTCCCCCCCCCCCCCCATCTATTTTTTTTCCCTTCAGTTGATTATTATCGATTACACACCAATCTATCAGATTGAAAAAAAAAATTCTTAAAAGTTCTTTATTATTTGAGTATTCACGGGTGCTCATTTCCTCGTATAAGTTTATAGTAAATTGATCCCCCATATCGGAACCGCTTGAACGGAACCCAAATTATTTATTTATTTTCCCATTAAACTACCCCCCCCAACCCTAACCCCTATCCCCCTAGTTAAAATTAAGTTTTATTACAAAATTTATATTAATTACAAAACATCAATTTTCATAAAAGTTCAAATGTCACCTATGAAATCTCTATTTAAATATGCCAATTTTTCAGAACTGAAAAGTTGCACTATAAACTCAGCGATGTTTATTGACTTCACAATAAAGAGTAAAATCATAAAACTTAAAATTTAATTTGTAAGGCAAATTCTGAGGAATATTTTAAATTGTATTTTGAATAATAATTTAAATGTTGGTTGTTAGTTGTTTTGTTTTATCAACTTTTCGGGTAATTTACTAACGAATCATGTCATTTTAATAAACAAAGCGCTTACAATTTTTCGTACTTACATATAATTTTTTTTTTAAATGTTCCAATAACTGGATATTGTCAGATAAACTTGAAATAAATTTCGTCTTACAAATAATTGACTACTTATCTCCAGTCGGACCTTCGACTAAAGATAAAACACCGGATTTTATCCATATTAGTAACCTTTGCTTTTGTTTTTTTTTTATCGTGGTTTGAGAAAATAATTAGTTAACGAACCAAAAGAAAAACAGTTTCTAAGGAAATTCGTCAATCTTATTGTTATTTTTTAACCCTTTAAAACTCTAACAATAAAAATTAAATAAATAAATTAAAGAATTAAAAGTCATTTTATTCGAATGAAAATCTTAGTTTAATTTATACAAATATGTAACCGTACTTACGACGTAAACTGATTTTCATGATACTGTTATTTACGGATTAAAATATTTTTTTAATAATGTAACCGTAAAGCGTGCATTTTGATTTTCTACAATTTTTATGCATTACAAAAATTAAAATTAAAATGAGTGTACTGTACAATTTAAGAATATGGACAAACTCGCTGTAAAAAATAATTTAATCTATAAAAACACATACAAATTACATATTCAGAAAGACTAAGAGATTCCGAACTGCCGTATTCGTATTATCGCCTATACGTAGTATTTTTTTTTTTTAACTCGCTGTAAAAAAAAAAAAAAATCTATAAAAACACATACAAATTACATATTCAGAAAGACTATTTCATCTTATTACTAAAGATATAAATATTTTAAAGATTTGATCCTAAATAGGTAAGAGATTCCGATCTGACTGATATAGACTGCACTGCTTGTATTGCAATAATCATAGGCAGCGTGGCTATCCGAAGCCATTTTTTAATTTTTTAACTCGCTGTAAAAAATGATTCAATTAATAAAAACTCACACAAATTACATATTTTGAAAGAGTATTTTCTTATCTTTCTAACAATATAAAAATTATTAAAGACTGGACCGTAAATAGGCCATAAATTCGGAACTGAACGGCTTAGACTGCAAAATTAATTCATTAAAATCAAAACTTCGCTGCTGTTATCGCTTTAACAATAAGCAGGCAGAGACAATATTTTATTATCAGGAGGGGCTGATATACGGACAGTTCCACAAATTGGGTGATTTTGGATTAATTAATCGATTAAATCCCTTAATCAATAAAAATCAATAACCAAATTTGGAATTTTTCTTAGTTAGAACGATATCAATGTGTATGCAAGATTTTGAATCTGAGTGACCTCCCGTTTTTTTGTTTTACGTCGACACGTACATACCAAAATCTCTGTTTTATATATTAGATATCTAATATATTATATTCTTATATTATTTGCTATTTCTCTGATTGTTTTGTGTCCAATTGGACACATAGCATAGGGGATAAAAGTGTTAGTTAAAACAGTTTTAAGTGTCAGTTATCTCTAAGCTGCAGGTTCAATCCTAGTCAATGGTGACAGTAATATAGAATAATAATTAACACAGCTTAACACCTGTGCTCCGACTATAGTAAGCGGAATGAGAACCGGATACCCCGTGGATTGAATAAAGGGTTGGGTTCAAAGTTCCATGATGACTCCCGATTATGACAAGAAGGTTCCCGAGTTCAAAAAGAAGGTTCCTGAGTTCGAGAAGACCCTCGAGTCTGACAAGAAATACCTGAAGAAGGCCTGAAGGCACATTGGACGAAACATTGTACAGATAACAATAAAGATGAGGACAATAGTTCGAATAATTCGTGCTGTTGATTGGCTGAGGTATAAACCAAATGACCTCGCTTAGTCCATAAATCTATGTGGTGTACCTTACATATCAAAATATTCCAACACAAGACATGCTGGATACTGCTGGAGAAGTAAGGATGAACTCATAAGTGACATTTTTCTGTGGACACCTACACATGGACACACCAGTGTTTTTACTGCCATTTGATTTTAGCTTCAATAAGAATATCATCTGCCCTTACCTGATATTTAAGTTTGAACTCTCTTACTGATGTGAAGTCAATCAATCTCGCTTAGTCTATAAATTTAAGTGGTATATTGTAGCACATCTTATGTCACCAAATATATTCCAACAAAGACATTGTTGTTTTTGTTTTTTTTGTAATTTCTTATTGTTTTTTATTTGTTTGCAATTTCAGTTGTTGACATCCCATTATGAAAGATGCGGCAGTTACTATGGTAGCCATGGTGGCTGGGGTTCATTTGGATCGGCGAGTGAAGAGGAACGACGTCTCACCATGGTTCTTTTCAGTGGCATCTTTGATTCCTTGGCTCAGAGGGTAAGAGACAAAAAAAAGTTTTTTTTAATTCTTTGCTTTTATTTCCTTATACCAGAAAAATGCCCCCTCTTATCACTCATAGTTTCCCAAGACAAAAAATGATGTTTTATCAATGTTTCAGATCGTTGTTTACTAAGCTAAGCTTAGATGTGGCACAAGGCCAGAAGTATGTGGTGCCCAATGAGAATCAAACTCACTAACAATGGTCTGTAAATCAAGCTTGCTAACCATTACTCTACGTGATATGGCTTAAAAATATTTTTATCTGAATGAAGGCACAAGGCCAGAAGTATGTGGCGCCCAGTGAGAATCAAACTCACTAACAATGGTCTGTAAATCAAGCTTCCTAACCATTACACTACGTGATATAGCTTAAAAATATTTTTCTCTGAATGAAGGCACAAGGCCAGAAGTATGTGGCGCCCAGTGAGAATCAAACTCACTAACAATGGTCTGTAAATCTAGCTTGCTAACCGTTACACCATGTGATATGGCTTGAAAATAGTTTTATCTGAATGAAGGCAAAATTATAAATGACTGAAAGTTGTGTGGTGAGATATTTTTCTGACTTCCCACCAAGCCAATATAAATATGAAGTAATTTTAAAATTGGGCATCTCAGGCACTGAGCAATTAACCTAACACTCACCCCATTTCTTAGACGTGGGTGCAGCTGCTGGCTGGGGTGAAGGCCCACTGGGTCTTAACAAATAGCCTTAATCTCACTCACTCACCCTGAAAGGTAGGTGAAGTGTATATGTATTTTCACTACTTCCCACCAAATCAGGATCAACATGAAGTCCTTTTACAGTGGGGAGCACTGCATGAATTGATCAATACTTTGTTGGCATTAAATGACCCACTGAGATTGATATGCCATAAAACAAAACAAACCAACCCAAACCTGGGGTGGCAGTGCCTATTAATGCCCCTTGTATGGGTTAAATAGGAAAATGTTTTAAAAAATTGAGTATCCATTAAGAATGAATTTATTTCAAAACTTTCTCAGCATTAAATGACCCACCAAGGTTGATATACTGTAAAACAATTTTTTTTTTTTTTAATTCTTGGTCCCATCAGTATTTTGTTTCATGTGCACCTCAGGTGCTGATCAATTAACCCAGCACTCACCCTGTTTTTTTGTTTTTTTTATCATGAACATTTGTCATTAACCTAAAATGTGTGTGTGTGTGTGCACTGTAATAGTTATCATCTTAGGAAACCAGTCCAGGAGAAGGAAAATTCTGAATTCAAACCTGTTAAACTGTCCTTGTGTCACATTCTACTCATGCAGAGGGATGGGTAAATATGTGTGTGTGATATATTTGATCCAGTCTTCTACCAAATCATTTTTTACGAGAAGGAAAACTCTGAATTCAAACCTGTTAAACACCCCGTCTAGGAATTGACCTTGTGTCACATCCTACTCGTGCAGAGCGATGGGTAAATGTGTGTGTGTGTTATTTGACCCAGTCTTCTACTAAATCGTTTTTAGTCAGAAAAGGACTTGTTCATTTGTTAGTTTCTAATTTTTCTACCTTTCCTTTCCACAGGGGTATGACCCAGAGCTTTTCTCAAGAGCTCTACCTTGCTTATCAGCAATTGGTTGTGCTATGTCACCTGACTATTCCCTGACCAATCAAGATGGCCTTGATTTAGTCCAAGGTGCTGGAGATGCTGAATATATTCCTAACCCAGTCAACACCAAAAGGTAATTCTTTCATCTCTCCTTGTTGAATTTGATCATTAATCAAGTTTAGTTTCCACTTGACCTGGTGTAATAAGTAATTGAGAGTTACCTCCCCTTTGGAGAAATCTCTAGTGAATACTAGACTATATAAATTCTCAGTAAGCGTACTAATTATTCTAAGTTGAATAAAGCTTTCCGAAGTTTATCGTGTTATCATTTGACATTACACCTGGTGTCAGTAAATTGTTGAATTTGATCATTAATGAAGTTTAGGTTCCACTTGACCTGGTGTAATAAGTAATTGAGAGTTACCTCCCCTTTGGAGAACTCTCTAGTGAATACTAGACTATATAAACTCTCATTAAGCGTACTAATTATTCTAAGTTGAATAAAGCTTTCCCAAGTCTGTCAGTGTTATTGTTTGACATTACACCTGGTGTCAGTAAATTTCACTCAATTCAAATGCTGAAACCTCATATATTGTTACACAAGCATTTTTTTTTATTAAATAAAATATATGAGCAATTATTAATAAGTAATTACCAATATATTTGTAACAAGTTTATATTTATCATAGCATTTATTGTTGAATTAATTTTGTTTATTTTACAACTATTTATTTTCCCCTTTTTCCAGTATAAATCTGAATCCTGCTCTTGAAGCTGTCATCGCCAAATTTTCAGAGCATTATCATGATTGTTGGGCGGTCAAGAAGGTATGTATAATTTTAAACATTGTTGTTGGCATCCTTCTGATGAAATTTTTATCGTAAAAATCATTATCCAATGCATTTTTATAGTAAAAATCATTGTTGGAGTTATAGAAAATAACCCATACAACTTTTACTGTTTGATATTTTTTTTAAAGTGAAAAATCAACCTACCCTTAATATAACAATATGTTTACTGTTATAATTATTGATAAGATTTAAATAAACTTTTTTTTTCTTTTGAATTCTTAATTCCATTCTATAAAGTTCCTTCATGACTTTCTTCTTGATTTCAGGTTGACCAAGGCTGGGTTTTTGGAGCAGATTATGATGAAGATAAAAAACAACATCCCATGTTAAAACCATACCAACTCCTTACTGAAAGAGTAAGTAATCTTCAATACTCTCAACAAAATGTGGTAATTCTGAACATTAGTTACATAAATGAGAGTCAGCCATTTTCATTTCACCACTGAAAATACAAATTTGTTCGAATCAATGCAACTGCATGTTGTTTTTACTCTTATTCTTCAATACTTGGTAATCTGAACATTAGTTACATAAATGAGAGTAACCTTCCCTTGTTTGTTTCACTTTGAGGAAGCCGTATGTTTTGGTCGGCCATTTTCATTTCACCACTGAAAATACGAATTTGTTCAAATCAATACAACTGCATGTTTTAACACGAAAATATCCTAAAATATGTTCTTAATAACAATTAAGTTCATTTCAAATAATGCGCAAGCACAATTAAGAACATATTTTTCTGTACTTTTTTCCTTTTCAACACATATCAGCATCTTACTATCTTTTTTTGTCTTTTCAAAACATGTTCTTTCTAATACTTTTATCCTTCCCAATACGTATTTTCTTTCTATACTTTTTCTTTATAACACATATCATATTCTTACAATCCATCCTATCTTTTCAAAACATATCATTTTCTTACTACCTTTTTTCTTTCCAACTCGTATCAGCATTGTTCTATCCTTTTTTCTTTTTTTTCCAGGAAAAATACAAATATACAGAGCCGGTCCGAGAATCGTTGAAATGCACTTTGGCGCTCGGATGGGTTCTGGATTGTGAAGACAGTCGTATCTTACAAAGCGGTGATGGTATAAAAAGAAGGGCCTCCAAATCTAATGTGGTGAGTTTAATTCTTGTTTTGAAACAGTATTAAAGGAATATTGTTCTATAAAAAGAAGGCTTGTGTCATAAGGGAGCAATTCCAACTAATGAGAGTAAAAGATTTTTTCTCTTTAAAAAAAGAGTTTAAAGTAAAAAAAAAACTTCATGAACAAATCAATATATTACGGGGAAAATCCAAAGACATCTGTGAAGATCTTTTCAAATATGTAGACCAGAACAAACTATATTACAAATATCAATAACAAATATAATATAATTATGTAATTTTATATATAAAGTTTTATATATTAAATATAATATACAACACGTTTTGATATAAAGATATAATTTATATTATACTAACAGCGGCTACCCGGCGTCACCTGGGTAGAGGGGGATTTTTTAAGTTAGTCCCGCAGATCCATTATTACTGAATCGTAAGTTAAATCCTTGTGGGATGCCCCATTTAAATCCCTATGCAAAAAAATAGACCTTGCTTTGATCCAGCTACTCTGAAAAGAAATGTTAATGTCTACTATCTAAAATATTAAATGAAAAAAAAAAATGGTGTGTGTCTGTGTGTGTATGCTTATGGTGTATGTGTATATGTGTATGCTTATGATGTGTGTGTATATATGTAATATATATATACACATCATAAGCATACACATGCACACACCATAAGCATGGACACGCACATACACACACCATAAGCATGCACACACACACACACACACACACACACACCAACATATATTATATATATATATATATATATATGTGTGTGAAGAAAATATTTTAAAAATATAACAAACATTTTATAACAAAAATATAACAAAATATTTTCTTCACATATTGTTGGATTAATTTCCTCATCGTATTTCCATATATATATATATATATATGCGTGTGTGTGTGCATGCTCATGTTATTTATATATGTATATAAATGTATGTATTTTTTTAATATATAGCTTTATATTCATGTGTATTTTTTCCTTTATTTTTGCAGCATGACCAGGGGTATAGCCCTCGCCCCTATGATTTACGTAATATGACCGTTACAAGAGAAATGCAGGTATAGTTATGAAAGTTTACATACTTTTATTTATTGGATGTATTGTATTACATTTTTTGTGATTATTTTTTTTAATGTTTTATTACAGAATCTTTCCTCAAAATTTACAAGACAATAAAAATCAATCTTGGCTGTCTAATCACAATATATTTTTACATATTCTCATTCAAATATGTGGTTTCAGCCCTGGACCGGTTAAGTAATTAATGGCGTAGATCCCAGAAAGCTACCCCCCCCCCAAGCAATACCTGCGCCATTGATTTAAAGGGGCAGGGCTGGATTTATTGCCCAGTGCCCGAGGCGCCCCCTTTGAGGAGGAATGCCGACAGGATCAATGCATTTTTTGCACCTACCATCCCATGAGTCTCGGCTCGTGTGTGGTCCCACATTAAAAAGATCTTGTGTCACACTCGCATATGTGGGATGCAAGGTATATACCTATTCTAACTGAAACATTTAAAAAGAAAATAAATAATATTAGTAATACTAAAAAGTATTTAAAAATCTCAGAAAATCTTGGTGCTCTAATCATAATACAATTACTTATAATCATTGTGATTATTATTAAATATAAGAATATTATCATAAAATAAATATAATATATATAATATATAATATTTTATAATAATATATATGATAGTGAATAATAATAAATAATATATTATATAATAATAATATATAATAATATATATAATAATGAAATAATAATAAATAATATATATAAAATAATATATAATAATATATATAATAGTGAAATAATAATAAATAATATATTATATAATAATAATATATAATATATAATAATATAAATAATAATAATAATATATTATATAATAATAATAATATATATAATAAAATAATAATAATAATATAATTATATAATAATACTATATATATATATATAATATGAAATAATAATAAATAATATATTATATAATAATATAATATAATAGTGAAATAATAATAAATAATATATATATATATAATATAATAATAATATATAAATAATATATAATATATATATAATAATAATATATAGTGAAATAATAATAAATAATATATTATTAATATAATAATAATAATAATAATATATATATATAAATATATATAATATATTAATAATATATAATTAATATATATAATATAGAAATTATAAAAGATAATATATAATGATAATATTAATACAATATGAAATTATTGTGATTATTATTAAATAATAAATTTATTAAATCCTTTATATATATATATATATTTATTATTAAATGATAAATTTATTAAATATTAAAATATTAAACAATATTTTTTACATATTCTAACTCAAACTTTTTTTTTTACCAATCACAAAAACGGTACTTTTTTTTTAACCAATAAAAAAACAGTACTTTTTTTTTAACCAATAAAAAAACAGTACTTTTTTTTTAACCAATAAAAATTACTTTTTTTTTTAACCAATAAAAAACAGTACTTTTTTTTTTTTTGACCAATCACAAAAACATTAATTTTTTTATCTTTTGTGTATCCCAGCATTCCTTCTATATAAACTATTCACAGTATACATCCATGTCTATATATGTAAATGTATATATATACATTTGTGCCAATGCAATCTTTTACAGCATATACCAAGATTCAGACCTCGTCCATATGATCTTCATAATGTGATGGTTACAAGACAAGTGCAGGTAGTATGGGTGGATATGTAAACATAATAATATAATTGCACTATTGCATCACAGACTATGAAATAGAACCAAAAAAGATGTCAGTGATATGGATATATATATATATATGTTAGTAAATGGATGGTTAGTTGAATGATTGTCATTGTCATAAACTATATTTTCTCTCTTCTTTGCACATTTTCTTTAACCTATTATTATCATCATCTACGAGGGTGAGTCAAAAAGTAATGCCATTTTTTTAGAACAGGTATAATTATCATAAACAGGAACATGTATCATACAAAAAAATCTAGCTGGTCCTCTATGGATCACATCCATACTTCTCCACATAGTCACTGTTTCTCTCAATAGGAATGTTCCACCTTCGAATGAGAGCATGTATCCCTGCCCGTAAAATTCTGTTGACTGTTCTTTGAGCCACTTCTTCACTACACATTTTGTTTCCTCATCACTGGAATAATCACTATCATCTCTTCAGCCTCATGAATGAGGGTTTGAGTTATTTTTTAAACTTAGTTTAGTTGTGGCACAAGGCCAGCATTATAGAGCACCTATGAAAATCAAACTCACTAGAGATTATCTAGCCTAGTTCATTGAAAAATATTTTTTTTTATATGCTACTAAAGGAAATATTTCTCTCCCTACTTAAATTAAACATTTAGGACGATATGACCTTTAGGAACCCCTTTTGCTTTACTGATTCATAAGTACATTTTTTCATTTACACCGTCAACATCCGGTTGTTTGTTAGGGTTAGGGGTTAGTTTTATAATAAAAAAACTCTAAAAATCGTCTGTTAACAAACAACCGGTTGTTGATAGTGTAAATGAAAAAATATACTTATGAATCATAAAAAAATGTACATATAAATTCATAAGTACATTTTTCATTTACACTGTCAACATCCGGTTGTTTGTTAACAGTGTAAATGAAAAAATGTACTTATGAATCAGCAAAGCAAAAGGGGTGCCTAAAGGTCATATGGTCCAATATTTATTCTTGCACTTGTGGGTGGTGCTGGTCTCCCACTGTAGAAACCAGCAATAATCTCACATCACGTATGGATTTGAAGCACTTTTGGTATCTAGTTTTCATCACCAAAATATCTTGTTGGAATCTTTCACCATGTTCATCACTTACTTTGCCCAGATGTGGTGGGGGGAAAAATCCAAGATGAGAATGCACTGCCATTTCATTCTTTGTCGCACTGTTAACTTGTTGTTTTTTTTATTGTGTTACATAATTATTAGATTCCTAATACTTATGTACAGTAGTGTAGAAACCAAAATGGCTGTTATAAGTTGCAGCCCACGGCCCTGAAGGATTGAATGACAAGGCTTGACCTCATTCTGATCCTTCCAGCGATACCGTGAGAATCAGTGGAGAAGACCCTCTTCCGGTTTAGATTAGAAAGAGTTTTAGTCAGATCGGCCAAGACCACGACGGTGTTATGCACGGTGCCGACTCAATCTGCACAGGTAGTCTGGTGGGGATTTTAGAATAAAATATGATCTAAGTTAAATCGAAGTCTTGTGTTATTATCTAAAAACTACCAATGACACAGGGCTTCTGATAAAGAGAAATCCCCAATGGAAGACCAGACATGAAGTCCCCAAGACGAAGTCCAAACACTAGAAGAGACGCTAGAAGAATAGAAGTAAGAAAGTAAGGAAAGAGAGTATACAACAATTGCATCAGCACCATCTTCAGGTCTATAAGACCCAAGAAAGGTCTGTACAATCAATATAGAATGCACTGACTGCACCTCTGAAGAGGGGTAAGACTCCCCCAATGGGGCCACCCAGATAGATGAGCAGTCCATGACTTGCAAAACTCCACTTCGGCTAGACAAGTGGTCGGAGAGGCGCCCTCCGATCAATCAGTGGAAAAAAATCTAAGATGAGAATGCATTGCCATTCTATTCTTTGTTGCACTGTTAACTTGTTTTTTTTTTTTACATCAGCACCATCTTCAGTTCTAAAAGCCGCCCCTTGGATCGGGGGTCCAGTGGCTTCAGCCCTGGACCAGGGCTACAATTAACAGCATTGATCCCAGGGGGCTATCCCCCCAGGCAATACCTGCCTCCTTGATTTAAAGGGGCAGGGCTGGGTTTATTACCCAGTGCCTGGGGCACCCTCCTTGAGGAGGAATGCCAACGGAATCAATGCAATTTTTCACCTGCCACCCATGAGCTTCATTTTGGGGGTGGTCCCACATCAGTAGGGCCTTGTGCCTAACCCGTACACGTGGGGTACGAGGTAAATACTTCAGCTCTATAAGACCCAAGAAAGATCTGTACAATCAATACAAATGTATCCCGTACTGCCAGTTCAAATGGGTTCATTTTACCTCTGAACTTGTCAAAAACAGCAGAAGAGGAAGAAAATAATTTATTAGTTTACTATTATTAAAAAGTATATTTCTTTTCAGGAAAAGAAATGAAGACATTCAGCAATATAAATATTTTAGTTGACAAGGGACATAGCTGGAAACTTAGAAGGGAGGGGGAGTCCCATTGTAGTGTAATGGTTAGCAAGATAGTTTTGCAGAACCATTACTACTGAATTGTCAGTGAGTCTCTTAGGATGTCTCATACTTGCAACCTGGGTCAGTTGAGCCAGCTCCACCCAACGAATTCACCATATCTTGAATGCAAATGCTACACCATGATGTCCAGAGTTGTCAGTAGGGCTGCTGTGATAGAGATGATAGGATACATCAGCCTGCAGGATCTTGATGATGCAGCAGTTGCTGTCTGGTAACCGTATCTCTGAGAAGCAGGCGACATCAATGCCATACTGATGAAGGGAGTGCATTGTAAGAGTTCTGGAGATCTGAAGAACCCAGTCATTAATATAACAAATGATTGATGTTTTATGACTTTATTAATTCTAAGGCTGATAGTAATCTGTGGGTGAACTTGTCGGGGAAACACTTGACCTCCGGGTCACTTCAGTAGCAAGTAGAACTTTCTCAGTTCCTGTATTTACATGTTCACACCGGTGCCCAGTGTACATCGAATAGACTGAAGTGACAGCAAATTCTTTCTCAAACTTTCTGACATATCTTAGTGTCCTCACTAAATTTCAAATGGGCTCATGANCACTGATTGATCGGAGGGCGCCTCAGTCCTAACCACCACGTTCTAGCCACAAGTGGAGTTTTGCAAGTGAGCATTGCGACTGCTCATCTATCTGGGTTGGCCCCATTGGCGGAGTCTATACCCCTCTTCAGAGTGCATCAGTGTCATTCTATATTGATTGTACAGACCTTTCTTGGTCTTATAGACTGAAGATGGTTGCTGATGCAATTAGTTGTATACTCTCTTTCCTTACCGTTTCTTACTTCCTATTCTCTCTACGTCTCTTCCTAGCGTTTGGACTTCGTCTTGGGACTTCGTGTCTGGGCTTTCCATTTGGGGATTTCTCTTTATCAGAAGCCCTGTGTGCATGGTTAGTCTGTCTTGATAATGAACACAAGACTTTCATTTGAACTGTAGATCATATTTATTCTAAAATCCCCACCAGCTACCTTGCGCAAGATTGATCGGCACCCGTGCATAACACGACTTACCACCGTCGTGGTCTTGGCGATCTGACTAAAACTCCCTTTCTAATCTAAAAACCGGAAGAGGGTCTTCTCCACTAGATTCCTCACGGTATCAGCCTGGAAGCGATCAGAATGAGGTCAAGCCTTGTCATTACATCCTTCAAGGCCGTTGGGCTGCAAACTTATAACAGCCATTTTGGTTTCTACACTAGCTGGTACAATAAGTATTAGGAATCTAATAATTATTAACCACAATATAAAAAAAAAAACGAAGTTAACGTGCGCACAAGAATGAATGACAGTGCATCTCATTCTTGGATTTTTCCCCCCCACCAAATCGTGGGCAAAGTAAGTGATGAAACATGGTGAAAGATTCCAACAAATATTTTGGTGATGAAAACTTAGATAACCAAACAGTCTTTCAAATCCAATACGTGATGTGAGATTAGTTGGCTGTTTCTACAGTGGGAGACCAGTCATTCACCCACAAGTGCTAAGAATAAATATTGGAACCATATGACCTTTAGGCACCCCTTTTGCTTTTGCCTGATTCATAAGTAGACATTTTTTCTAGTTACCGTTTTGTGATTCGTCAAAAAATAAAGTATTAGTAGAAAATGGTAAAAAAATTGTTTAATATTTTAATATTAATAAATTTATCTTTAATAATAAATATATATATATTAAAGGATTTAATAAATTTATTATTCTAATAATAATCACAATAATTCATATTGTATTAATATTATCATCTATACTATTATCTTTTATAATTTCTCTACTATAATATATAATATATATTATTATTATATAATATATTATTATTATTATTTCAACTATTAATATATAATTATTAATATATTATTCATTCTATAATTTATTGGTTAAACAACACCGGATGTTTGACAGTGTAATGAAAAATGTACTTATGGAAGTTTATGTAGCATTTTTTTTATGATTCATAACGTAATTTTTTAATTACACTGTCAACATCCGGTTGTTTGTTAACAGACCGATTTTTAGAGGTTTAAAAAAAAACAAAAAAAAACTAACCTCCTAACCCTAACCCTAACCCCTAAACAAACAACCGGAATGTTGATGGTGTAAATAAAAAGTCCTTATGAATCAGTAAAGCAAAAGGGGTTCCTATAAGGTCATATGGTCCTAAAGTTTAATTTAAGTAGGAGAGAAATATTTCCTTTAAGTAACATATAAAAAAAAATAGTTTTTCAATCTTCAATGAAACTCCTAGGCTAGATAATCTCTAGTGAGTTTGATTTTCACTAGCGTGCTCGTAAATGCTGCCTTGTGCACAACTAAACTAAGTTTAAACAAATCAACTCAAACCCTCATCATGAGGCTGAAGTGATGATATGATTCATTCCATGTGATGAGGAAACGAAAATGATCGTAGTGAAGAATGTGGCTCAAAAGGAACAGTCACAGAATTTTACAGGGCAGGGATACATGGCTCTCATTCGAAGTGGAGAACATTCCTATTGCAGGAAACAGTGCTACGTGGAGAAGTACGGATTGTAGATCAATAGAGGACCAGCTAGATTATTCGTATGATACATGTTTCCTGTTTATGATAATTATACCTGTTCTAAAATATCTGGCATTACTTTTTGACTCAGCCCTCGTAGATGATTATAATTAATAGGTTAAAGAAAATGTGCAAAGAAGAAGAGAAAAGTATAGTTTTAATGACAAATGACAATCATTTCAACTAACCATCCATTTACTAAACTATATATATAATATATACTCCATAATCACTGAACATCTTTTTTGTTCTATTTCATAGTCATGTGATGCAATAGGCAATTATATTATTATGTTTACACTATCCACCCATTACTAACCTGCACTGTCTTGTAACACATCACATCATGGAAGATCACATGGACGAGCGTCTGAATCTTGGTATATGCTGTAAAAGATTGCCATTGGCACAAAGATGTTATATATAATACATTTACATAGATGACATGGATGTATACTGTGACGATGGTTTATATAGACAGGTAATGCTGGGATTTAACAAAAAGATTAAAAACACGTATGTTTTTGGTGATTGGTCAAAAAAAAAAAAAGTACTGTTTTTTTTATGGTTAAAAAAAAAGTACTGTTTTTATTGGCTTAAAAAAAAAGTACTGTTTTTTATTGGTTAAAGAAAAAAAGTACTGTTTTTGTGTTGGTAACACAAAAAAAGTTTGAGTTAGAATATGTAAAAAATATTGTTTAATATTTTAATTTTTAATAAATTTATCACTTTAATAATAATATTAATATTTAAATAATTTAATAAATTTATATTTATATAATAATCCACAATAATTCTTATTGTATAATATTATCATTATAATTATTTTTATTATTATATATTATATTATTTTATATAATATTTTTATTATCATTTTCACTATTAATAATATTATAGTATATATTATCATTATAATATAATATATTACTATTACTATTTCACTAATATATATATTTATTATTATTATTATTAATATTAATTATATATTCACTATTATTTTAAATTTTATCATATATTCACTCATTATACTATATATACTATATATATATCATTATTATATCACTTATCATTATTATATATGTATTATAATTTCACTACTATTATATATCACTTATTTATAATATTATTATATAATATATATCTGTATTATTATTCACCTAATTATAATCATATATTATATTAAGTATTACATTATAAATTATTATTTATTATTTCACTATTATATATATCATCTATTATATTAATGAATAATTATTATATTATATAATTAATTATTATTATTTCATTATAATATATATATTATCTATTCATATTATTATATATATATTATATATTATTTAATATAGTTATTATTATTCAACTATTATATATAAATTATCATTTATTATTATATAATATATTTATTATTATTCTACTATAATATATATTATATCATATATTATTATCTAATATAAATTATTATTTATTTATTATTTTCACTATTAATATATTATTATATATTACTATGTTATTATAAACATATTATAATATCTATATATATACTTATATTTATATAAAGTATTCTCTATATTTAATAAAATCACATTATGATTTATTAATTAATTGTATATGATTAGAGCACCAAGATTTTCTGAGATTTTAAAATACTTTTTAGTATTAGCTAATTTATTTATTTTTCTTTTAAATGTTTCAGTTTAGAATAGGTAAATACCTTGCATTCGACATATGCGAGTGTGACCACAAGATCTTGTCTATGTGGACATCCACACTCGACCGCAGACCTCACTGGGATCGGTAGGTGCACCAAACAATCGTCACTTGATCCTGTCGCATTCCTCCTCAAAGGGGGCGCCTCGGGCACTGCGGCAATAAATCCCAGACCTGCCCCTTTAAATCAAGGCGCAGTGTTGCTTGGGGGGGGGGGGTTCCTGGGATCTACGGCCATAATTACTTAACCGGTCCAGGGCTGAACCACATATTTGAGTGAGAAATATGTCAAAATATATTGTGATTAGAACAGCCAAGACTGATTTTATCTGTCTCGTAAATTTTGAGGAAAAGATTCTGTAATAAAACATTAAAAAAATAATCACAAAAAAATGTAATACAATACATCCCAATAAATAAAAGTAATATAAACCTCATAACTATACCTGCATCTCTTGTAACGGTCATATTACGTAAATCCATAGGGGGCGAGGGCTATACCCCTGGTCATCGCGCAAAAATAAAAGGAAAAAATACACATGAATTAAAGCTATATATTAAAAAAATACATACATTTATATACATATATAAATACATAAGCATGCACACACACACACACAACACACACACACATATATATATATATATATATAATATATATATACTATATGGGAAATACGATGAGGAAATTAATTCGACAATATGTGAAGAAAATATTTTGTTATATTTTTTGTTATAAAATGCTTTGTATATTTAAAAATATTTTCTTCACATAATATAATATATATATATTATATATATATATTATATATATATGTTGTGTGTGTGTGTGTGTGTGCATGCTTATGGTGTGTGTTTTATGTGCGTGTCCATGCTTATGGTGTGTGCATGTATATGCTTATGGTGTAGCTTATGAATGTGTATATATATATACATATATATACATATATACAACACATCATAAGCATATAAACACATACACCATAAGCATACACAACATACACACCATTTTTTTTTTTTTCCATTTAATATTTAGATCGTAGAACATTAACATTCTTTTCAGAGTAGCTGGATCAATGCAAGGTCTATTTTTTTGCATAGGGATTTAAATGGGGCATCCCACAAGGATTTAACTCACACGATTCAGTACTAATGGATCTAGCGGGGGACTACTTTAAAAATCGCCCCCCTACCCCAGGTGACGCCGGGTAGCCGCTGTTAGTATAATAATAAATTATATATTATATCACAACATGTTGTATATTATATTCTGACGGCTCTGTGAGCTGGCGCATTGCATGCGACTTGGACTCAGCTCGTTTTTCAAACTGAAATAACCGTAACGGCCCGCGTCCTGATATTGTCATTCTGGTCGTTAATCAAAAGACAAGTTTTTATCATTGGTTGACAGTTCCATTTGCAAGAAAATCTGGATTGGGCCCATCAAGTGGAAGTTGGAAAAATATGAAGACCTACATGAACAATGCGCCAGAAACCGGATGGATCCCACGGATGTATTTGCCATTGAGGTCGGATGTCGGGGGTTTTTGCCAACTCAACCTCGGCATTTTTGTCTAAACTTGGACTTTCTCTAACCAGACAAGAGGAAATACTTTAAATAGATCCAGGAGAAAGGCTCCTAACCGCAATCAGCGTGGATATGGGCAGTCCTATTTCTGGTGACATCAAGCCGACAACGTCTGGTGGTATCGTGCAGTAACTGCTGGGCGCTCTGGGTTAGTGGTAATGATGCTTTCGGCCCCAAACCTGCTGAACCCAAGAATCATCATCTGATGAAAGGCCTTTGTTGGTTGCAATGCTACTGTGTAAATAGCAGTCATTGTTAAGATTATTATTTTTTTTTTAATATATAAAATTATATATAAAATTAACATAATTATATTATATTTGTTATTGATATCTTGTAATATAGTTTGTTCCCGGTCTAACATATTGAAAAAGATCTTCACCAGATGTCTTTGCGATTTTCCTGCGTAATATATTGATTTGTTCTGAAGTTTTTTTTTATTACTTTGAACTCTTTTTTTAAAAAAGAAAAAAATCTTTTAACTCTCATTAAGTTGGAATTGCTCCTTATGAACACAAGCCTTCTTTTTATAGAACAATATTCCTTTAATACGTTTCAAAACACAATTAAACTCACCAACATTAGATTTGGAGGCCCTCCTTTTTATACATCACCGCTTTGTAAGATACGACTGTCTTCACAATCAGAACCATCCGAGCGCCAAAAGTGCATTTCAAACGATTCCTCGACCCGGCTCTGTAATTTGTATTTTTCCTGGAAAAAAAGAAAAAAAAAAGAAGTATAGAACATGCTGATCACGAGCTGGAAAAAAAAAGGTATTTGTAAGAAAAATGATGTTTTTTGAAAAAGATAGGATGGATTGTAAGAATATGATTGTGTTATATAAGAAAAAGTATAGAAGAAATACATATTAGGGAAGGATAAAAGTTTAGTAAATAACATGTGTTGAAAAGACAAACAGGATAGTAAGATGATGATATGTTGTTGAAAGGATAAGTACAGAAAAATATGTTCTTAATTGTGCTTTCTGTTTTGTATGTTTATTTGAGAATGAATGGGCTTTGGGAGGTAGGTTTGTTGTTGTTGATTGTTGTTTTTTATGATTGTGGGTGGGTGGTGGTGTGTGTAATGATGTATGTGTGTTTTATTTGTTGTTGTGTGGTATGATTTTCGTGTTAAAACATGCAGTTGCTATGATTTGACAAATTCGTATTTTCAGTGGAATGAAAATGAATGGCCGCTAAAACATACGGCTTCCTCAAAGTGAAACAAACAGGAAGGTTACTCTCATTTAGTATACTAAGGTTTCAGATTACCAAGTTATTGTGTGTATTAAAGAATAAGAGTAAGAACAACATGCAGTTGCTTGATTCGTCGCGACAAATTTGATTTTCAGTGGTGAAATGAAAATGGCTGCCAAAACAACGGCTTCCTCAAAGTGAAACAAAACAAGGGAAGATTACTCTCATTTATGTAACTAATGTTCAGCACTATACCACATTTTGTTGAAGAGTATTGGATTACTTACTCTTTCCAGTAAGGGAGTTGGTATGGTTTTTAAACATGGGATGTTGTTTTTTCTCCATCATATCTGCTCCACAAACGCGCCTTGTCACCTGAATCAATAAGAAAGTCATAAAGGAACTTTATAGAATGGAATTAAAGAAATTCAAAGAAAAAAGTTATTTAATCTTATAATAATTATACATAACTATTGTTATATTAGGGTAGGTTGATTTTTCACTTAAATATCACAGTAAAAGTTGTATGGGTTTTTTTCTATAACTCCACACATGATTTTTCTATAATGCATTGGGATATGATTTTAACTTATTTCAATCGGAAGGATGCCAACACATGTTTAAAATATAGCATACCTCTTGACTTCTTGACCGCCCAACATCATGATAATGCTCTGAAATTTTGGCGATGGAAGCTTCCAAGAGCACAGGATTCAGATTTATAAAATACTGAAGGAAAATAAATAGTTGTAAAATAAACAAAATTAATTCAACAATAATGCTAGATAAATAATTAAACTTGTTACATATATTGGTATTACTTATTATATTGTATATATTCTAAATAAAAAAAAAATGCTTGTATAACAATAATTGAGATTTCACGCATTTGAAATTGAGGTGAAATTTACTGCACCGGCTGTATGAACAAACAAAACTGTACAGAGCTTGGGAAGCTTATTCTACTTAGAATAATTGGTAATGCCTTAACTGAGAGTTAATATAGTCTATGTTTCACTAAAGTTTCTCCCAAAGGGACGTAAACTCTCAATTACTTATTACAACCAGGCAAGTGGAAACTAAACTTGATTAATGATCAAAATTTAACCAGGAGAGATGAAAGAATTACCTTTGGTGTGACTGGGTTAGGAATATATTTCAGCTCTCCGCCTTGGCTAAAATCAGGCCTCTATCTTGATTGGTCAGGAATAGTCAGGTGACATAGCACAACCATTGCTGATAAGCAAGGTAATGCTCGGTTGAGAAAAGCTCTGGTCATACCCCTGTGAAAAGGAAAGGTAGAATTTAGATAACTAACATGAACCAAAGTCCTTTTCTGCTAACGATTTGGTAGGACTGGGTCCAAATACAACAAGAAAAAAATCTAGATGAGAATGCTATTCCCATTCTATTCTTTGTTGCACTGTTAACTTGTTTTTTTTTATTACATCAGCACCATCTTCAGTTCTAAAAGCCGCCTCTTGGGGCGGGGGTACAGTGGCTACGGCCCTGGACCTGGGCTACAATTAACAGCGTTGATCCCAGGGGGCTATCCCCCCAGGCAATACCTGCCCCTTGATTTAAAGGGGCAGGGCTGGGTTTATTACCCAGTGCCTGAGGCGCCCCCCTTGAGGAGGAATGCCGACTGGATCAATGCAATTTTTCACCTGCCACCCATGAGCTTCATTTTGGGGGTGTTCCCACATCAATAGGGCTTTCTGTCTAACCCTTACACATGGAGTACGAGGTAAATACTAGCACCATCTTCAGCTCTATAAGACCCAAGAAAGGTCTGTACAATCAATATAGAATGCACCGACTGCACCTCTGCAGAGGGGTAAGACTCCCCCAATGGGGCCACCTGTTGATCGTGGATGGTGACCCATGATGCTTAAGGATAGAACCCAGGTAGATGAGCAATCCATGCCTTGCAAAACTCCACTTTGGCCCTTACTTGGGCTGGATGGGCGGTCGGAGAGACACCCTCCAATCAATCGGCTGGTCACCTCAAGCCCTAGCACCTATATGATTGCCCCAACCCTATTGCCGTTATGCCAAGCCCCAACCTTTTTTTATCATATGGGTGCTAGAAGGCGGTGGCTGAGGGTCTAGATGTCCTGGGAATGATGTTAAACTCTATCTGATGGTGAGGTCCCAGTTTTGGAGGTTTGGGGAATGTGGGGCACCCCTTTGTCACCATTGCTCCCTGGTCCACTCTGACTCGGAGTGGTAGTACCTGTTAGGGTCCCATCTATGGGTTAAATAGAAAAACTGATTATCCATTAAGAATGAATTTATTTCAAAACTTTGTCGGCATTAAATGACCCACTGAGGTTGATATGCCATAAAACAAAACAAACCAAACCAATACAAATGAATCCCGTACTGCCAGTTCAAATAGGTTCATTTTACCTTTGAACTTACTGTTATGGCATTCAACCTGGGTCAGTTGAACCAGCTCCACCCAATGAATTCACCATATCCTGAATGCAAATGCTACACCATGATGTCCAGAGTTGTCAGTAGGGCTGCTGTGACAGAGATGATAGGATACACCAGCCTGCAGGATCTTGATGATGCAGCAGATGCTGTCTGGTAACCGTATCTCTGAGAAGCAGGCGAAATCGATGCCATACTGATGAAGGGAGCGCATTGTAAGAGTTCTGGAGATCTCAAGAACCCAGTCATTAATATAACAAATGATTGATGTTTATGACTTTATTAATTCTAAGGGCTGATAGTAATCTGTGGGTGAACTTGTCGGGGAAACACTTGACCTCCGAGGTCACTTCAGTAGCAAGTAGAACTTTCTCAGTTCCTGTATTTACATGTTCACACGCGGTGCCCAGTGTACATCGATGAAGACTGAGTGACAGCAATTCTTCTCACATTTCTGACAATATCTTAGTGTCTCACTATTTCAATGGGCTCAATGACCCACTGAGGTTGATATGCCATAAAACAAAACAAACCAAACCAATACAAATGAATCGCGTACTGCCAGTTCAAATGGGTTCATTTTACCTCTGAACTTACTGTACCTGGGTCAGTTGAGCCAGCTCCACCCAACGAATTCACCATATCTCGAATGTAAATGCTATACCATGATGTCCAGAGTTGTCAGTAGGGCTGCTGTGATAGAGATGATAGGATACATCAGCCTGCAGGATCTTGATGATGTAGCAGTTGCTGTCTGGTAACCGTGAGAAGCAGGCGACATCGTTACCATACTGATGAAGGAAGCGCATTGTAAGAGCTTGTGTTTCTTCAAGTTTTAGTATTTGGACATTCCAGCATGCAAAATGATGAAATTCTCTGTGACAGAACATACTAGCTTGCTAATTAGACAGTCGCATTAGACAGGATATTACCAAATATAAAGGAACACCAGGGAACAACCAAAGGATCATACCCAATATAAAGGAACACCAGGGAACAACCAAAGGATCATACCCAATATAAAGGAACACCAGGGAACAACCAAAGGATCATACCCAATATAAAGGAACACCAGGGAACAACCAAAGGATCATACCCAATATAAAGGAACACCAGGGAACAACCAAAGGATCATACCCAATATAAAGGAACACCAGGGAACAACCAAAGGATCATACCCAATATAAAGGAACACCAGGGAACAACCAAAGGTTTCTTAGCTAAGGACTACACTCTGCTTAACACAAGGGATCTCTACTGGACAGTGCTCTTGCTTGAAGCCAAAGGATGGCCACAAAAATCGTAACATGTTCAGAGTCCTATGTGCAGCATAGACAACCAGATGCTCCACACATCCAGAGTGTCCATCCTAAGCTGTTGTTTAGAACATTTCTATGTATTGGAAAGGGTTTTACTATAGAAATGCTTGGAAAGGGTTTTACTATGGAAATGCATTGGAAAAGGTTTTACTATAAGAATGCATTGGAAAGGGTTTTACTATGGACAGTGGATGGGTCAGTTCTTGCAGAAGACGTAGCAAAAGTTGTATTCGAGATTGCAGGTGAATTTGTCAAAGTAGCATTGAGGGAATATAAACCCGTAACATGTTCAGAGTCCTATGTGCAGCATAGACAACCAGATGCTCCACACATCCAGAGTGTCCATCCTAAGCTGTTGTTTAGAACATTTCCATGTATTGGAAAGGGTTTTACTATAGAAATGCATTGGAAAGGGTTTTACTATGGAAATGCATTGGAAAAGGTTTTACTATAAGAATGCATTGGAAAGGGTTTTACTATGGACAGTGGATGGGTCAGTTCTTGCAGAAGACGTAGCAAAAGTTGTATTCGAGATTGCAGGTGAATTTGTCAAAGTAGCATTGAGGGAATATAAACCCGTAACATGTTCAGAGTCCTATGTGCAGCATAGACAACCAGATGCTCCACACATCCAGAGTGTCCATCCTAAGCTGTTGTTTAGAACATTTCCATGTATTGGAAAGGGTTTTACTATAGAAATGCATTGGAAAGGGTTTTACTATGGAAATGCATTGGAAAAGGTTTTACTATAAGAATGCATTGGAAAGGGTTTTACTATGGACAGTGGATGGGTCAGTTCTTGCAGAAGACGTAGCAAAAGTTGTATTCGAGATTGCAGGTGAATTTGTCAAAGTAGCATTGAGGGAAATAAACCCGTAACATGTTCAGAGTCCTATGTGCAGCATAGACAACCAGATGCTCCACACATCCAGAGTGTCCATCCTAAGCTGTTGTTTAGAACATTTCCATGTATTGGAAAGGGTTTTACTATAGAAATGCATTGGAAAGGGTTTTTACTATGGAAATGCATTGGAAAAGGTTTTACTATAAGAATGCATTGGAAAGGGTTTTACTATGGACAGTGGATGGGTCAGTTCTTGCAGAAGACGTAGCAAAAGTTGTATTCGAGATTGCAGGTGAATTTGTCAAAGTAGCATTGAGGGAATATAAACCCGTAACATGTTCAGAGTCCTATGTGCAGCATAGACAACCAGATGCTCCACACATCCAGAGTGTCCATCCTAAGCTGTTGTTTAGAACATTTCCATGTATTGGAAAGGGTTTTACTATAGAAATGCATTGGAAAGGGTTTTACTATGGAAATGCATTGGAAAAGGTTTTACTATAAGAATGCATTGGAAAGGGTTTTACTATGGACAGTGGATGGGTCAGTTCTTGCAGAAGACGTAGCAAAAGTTGTATTCGAGATTGCAGGTGAATTTTTCAAAGGAATATCAAGGGAATATAAACCCGCATGTATGAACTTACTTTCAAGCATCAATTGTATGATCTCAGTTCCAATGAAAATGCTTGTTTTCAGTTTTCTATCACTTTTCTATGCACCAAATTTTATTTTTACGTGTTATAATCTTGTTTTCAGTCTAGCGATTATCTTCCCTTGTTTGGATGGGGTAAAGATTGGCAAAGGGTTATCTTCCCTTGCTGCCAGGGTTTGCCACTAGGAGGCATTGCAATATGGCTATTTAAGCGCAGTCCAAGGAAAACTAACTCTCTCTTCTATCTGTGACTCGACAGATATGCACTAGACAAATTATGTTCCCATCCATTTGGACTTGTGGAGGGTTTGGCTTCCTGCTGTTAATTCCATTTCGAATTTTCCATAGCTTTTGTGAGAAAATCTATGATTCTGTTGGATATTTTATTGATTTTTAAACATTCAATTATCCAAGATTGCAGGACCTGAAGTCAATCCATGCAATGTATATTTTTCCCACTTTGTTTTAGCCTTGTGGTGATTATCTTCCCTTGTTGGGTTGTGGTCGAGATTGGCAAAGGGTTATCTTCCCTTGTCGCCAGGGTTTGCCACTAGGAGGCATTGCAATCTAGCTATGTAAACACAGCCCCGGGAAAACTAACTCTCTTTTCTATCTGTGACTCGACAGATATACACTAGACATGTTGCGTCTCTATCCACTTGGACTTGGGAATGCTTTGTTCCCTCAACTACAGGCTTATACGTGTGTCTTTAAGTGCCCCCTTTTTTATACTCTCCATATCAGTTTTCTATCACTTTTCTATGCACCAAATTTTATTTTTAGTTGTTATGATATGCAACAATCATAGATCATTGCAAAGTTCTTAATGAAACCAAATTTGATGTAAAAAAGGTGAAAATGACTTAGGCTTTAGTCACCTGTGGTAAAAGATAGGAGGGGAAAAAAATTTTTGACAGGTGGTTGTTATTACAAATCTCAGATTAAACAGGTATTATGCTTAGTTGCTATTATAAAACTCTGATTAATGAAAGTTTAATACTACTATGTATATCCTTTTCTTGAGTCTATCTAATGGCTATTTTTTTCAATACGGTCAAATTGGGTTATATCTATATCTATCTATACATATGTAAATGGCAGTTGGTGTGTATATATGTCCGGATGAAACTATGAAAATAAAACAATTAATGACAAAGTAAATATATATATACATTAAATACCACCGGTTCTTGCTTTTTGTGCAAAAATTATGAAGATTTGATGCATATTCATGAAGATATCTAAAAAATTAAAATATACATAATAATAATAATGGATTAGCAAGACTAACTTGCTAACCATTACACCAGTTTTTTTTTTCCCCCTTTTTTTTCTTTTTTTTTTTACTTCTCCCTCTTCTAGTTTCTTATATATTTCTTATACAATACAAAATATTATATAACCTATGGGGTTGCAAGAGGTTTGGGTTTTAAAGGTTTCTGGATATTCTTGGTGCGTGTTCTTAGGGCTTTTTGCTCTAACCCCATCTCATTTGGTGGTCGCGCTGAAAAAGAAGGAATTCAAGGAACAAAAAGGAAAGAGACAAAGGCAGAAGGTGGTTTTATGACTTAGGCTTTATTCCTGGTCATAGTCGCCTGTGGTAAGGGAATATCTCCCTGACCAGTAGGAGTGACTAGACCCAGTTACGGCCTAAACTCGAATGGCCGAGATATTCTCTTGGTGGTCAGAAGATGGTCCCTTTTCTCGCACATGCGTGGTGGGTTCTTCTGGTGAAGGTCCATGGGAGTTTTTTTTTTTTTTATTTTATTTTAGTTTTATTTTAAACCCCACAAACCGCTACAGATTCATAAGATAACAAACTATTTCTTTCAATATTGTCAAATTGGGTTACATTTCTTATATATATTTATTATATATTGTTATACAATACAAAATATTGTATAACCACTACGGATTCATAGGATAACAAAACGACTATTAATTTTGATTTACCATAGATCAAAATACCTAGAGAAATTACGTATAAACCTTTCTTTCGTCTCATCAATTTACCTTTCTATATCCCTACTCATAATTTTCTATCACTTGGGTATTGTAAAATTCTAAAAGTACACCAATGATATGACCACCATTGCTATTAGTCATAGTAGTATTTTGTTGTTACTTGTTGTGATAGATGTTGTAGTAGAAGTCAGTAAATTAATAATGGCATGGTACCTGTGTAATCACACTTGTCTAGGTAAGTAAAATAATCTTTTTCAGCTTTTTGATTTTCCTAATTGTTTGTTGTTATCTATATTGGCTTATTCCAGCTCTTTTTCAAGTCAGTAAAGTTAAGCAATGTTCAGCTTGGTCATTTGTCAATTGGGTATGCTAGGTTTTTTTTTTTTTGGTTTTTTTGTCTTTCTTCTAATGTTTTGCTTCGCTCTGCAAAGAATTGCAATTGAGTAAACAGTACCAATTGCATAAAACAATACTGTTAATGGTAATATATTCTAGAGCAAGAAATAAATATGATTTTTTTTGCAATATATGGATATATTTAATTGTAGATACATAAAGATAAATCTTAAGTTAATTTATATCATTATGCAAAAAATGCCAAAATATAATTATTTTTCAATATATTGATATATATTAATTGTAGATACATAAAGATAAATCTTAAGTTAGTTGATATCATTGCAATATATTGATATATTTAATTGTAGATATATGATAATTCTTCAGTTAAATGCTTTGTATCATTATGCAAAAAATGCTAAAATATAATTATTTTTCAATATATTAATATATATCAATCATACATAAAGATAAATCTTAAGTTAATTGATATCATTGCAATATATTGATATATATCAATCATAGATACATAAAGATACATCTTAAGTTAATTTATATCGTTATGCAAAAAATGCTAAAATATAATTATTTTTCAATATATGGATATATTTAATTGTAGATATATGAAGATAATTCTTAAGCTAAATGCTTTGTATCATTATGCAAAAAATATGATTATTTTTCAATATATTGATATATATCAATCATAGATACATAAAGATAAATCTTAAATTAATTTATATCATTATGCAAAAAATGCTAAAATATAATTATTTTTCAATATATTAATATATATCAATCGTACATAAAGAAAAATCTTAAGTTAATTGATATCATTGCAATATATTGATATATATCAATCATAGATACATAAAGATAAATCTTAAGTTAATTTATATCGTTATGCAAAAAATGCTAAAATATAATTATTTTTCAATATATTGATATATTTAATTGTAGATATATGAAGATAATTCTTAAGCTAAATGCTTTGTATCATTATGCAAAAAATATGATTATTTTTCAATATATTGATATATATCAATCATAGATACATAAAGATAAATCTTAAATTAATTTATATCATTATGCAAAAATGCTAAAATATAATTATTTTTCAATATATTAATATATATCAATCGTACATAAAGAAAAATCTTAAGTTAATTGATATCATTGCAATATATTGATATATATCAATCATAGATACATAAAGATAAATCTTAAGTTAATTTATATCGTTATGCAAAAAATGCTAAAATATAATTATTTTTCAATATATTGATATATTTAATTGTAGATATATGAAGATAATTCTTAAGCTAAATGCTTTGTATCATTATGCAAAAAATATGATTATTTTTCAATATATTGATATATATCAATCATAGATACATAAAGATAAATCTTAAATTAATTTATATCATTATGCAAAAAATGCTAAAATATAATTATTTTTCAATATATTAATATATATCAATCGTACATAAAGAAAAATCTTAAGTTAATTAATATCATTATGCAAAAAATGCTAAAATATTATTATTTTTCAATCTATTGATATATATTAATTGTAGATATATAAAGATAAATCTTAAGTTAATTAATATCATTATGCAAAAAATGCTTAAATATGATTATTTTTCAATATATTGATATATATTAATTGTACATGAGGATAAATCTTAAGTTAATTGATATCATTGCAATATATTGATATATATCAATCGTCGATACATAAAGATAAATCTTAAGTTAATTTATAGCATTATGCAAAAAATGCCAAAATATAATTATTTTTCAATATATTGATATATATTAATTGTAGATACATAAAGATAAATCTTAAGTTAATTTATATTATTGCAATATATTGATATATTTAATTGTAGATATATGATAAATTGTAGATAAATCTTAAGTTAAATGCTTTATATCATATATAAAATATCTATAAAATATATAGATATAAAATATCTATCTATCTATCTATCTATATATATATATATATATATATATATATATATATATATAGTGTTGTTATGAATCCAATGGGAGAAAATTAAATATCTAAAAAAAAAGGTCTGCAAAAAGGATTGTTTTTTTTTTGGTTTTTTTTAAATTATTATTATCTTACATTTGTGACACATGTTTCAGATCTTCTGATATCTTCTTCAGGCATTAATTAACCATATTCTAGCAACCCCCAGAATATGTTCAATTAATGCCTGAAGAAGATATCAGAAGATCTAAAACACGTGTCGCAAATGTAAGATAGTAATAAAAAAATTTTTTTAAAACATAACCCTTTTTGCGGACCTTCTTTTTCATAATATATATATATATATATATATATATATATATATATATATATATATATATAATCATATCTCAATTTGTATATTGATATATTTATTTGTAGATACATGAAGATATATCTCAACAGTTAAATGCTTTGTATCATTATGCAAAAAGTACTATAATATGGTTATTTTGTAATATATTGACATATTCAATTGAAGATGCATAATGTAAAGAAAAATCTTGACATTCCTTTAAAGAAATAACTTTCTCTTCTAAAAACCAAAATAAAATGACAAAAATAAGCACAATGTTAAAATCTGAATATTAATATTAATTTACTATGCACTGTTAATGGTGTTTTTATGTCTATCCACTTTCAATTTGTGATTTGATATTTCATTATATTTCTATCAGAAATTCAAAGTTTTCTATCATTTATTTAATACTTCTAATAGTAGACTGTTAATATCATAATGGAGATTATATGTCTTTGTTCCCGAGACTGTCACCGCCAACATCACAATTCCCTTAGTTATTTACATTATACTCTCAATGATTATTAAATAATCATTGTTTAATCTTAATTAACATCTTGATTATTAATGATGTCTCTGAGTCTAGCTGAGTGTATGTTTGCCTCATAACAGCCCATGTTATTAAAAATAATTCTGCAATGAAACTATATATGATTAATGAATAGATACTTAGTGTTATTAATTTCTAATATTATTCTTTTTATTATCAAACATATTAAAAGGAATCTTATATATAATTTTAAATAGAAATCAATTAAAATAAAATTAAAATAATCTTTTTATATGCCTTCTTATTTAGTTTTGTTAGTCTTTCTGATTTGATATATTTTATTACATTAAAACATAAATACTTGTGCCCAGAGGGTGCATATTTTTTCTAGTATATTTAATTACTTCAGCAGCGGCACAAATACCAAGTGCTGGATCTGATGATCACATAGGAGAGAAACTGACAGTTACCAAGCACTGTTGACTCAAATGTCTATGCTATTCTAACTTAGATAAATATGTTCTATCACTGATATATATATATATATATATATATATATATATATATATCATTCAACAAAGAGGTCCAGGAGAAAGCGACGGCAACAGAACACTAGCATACTAACATCTTCAGGGCCGGTCTGCCTCCACATGCAACATCTGTGGTTGGGCTGTTTTTCGTACATTGGCTTTCACAGCACAGAAAGAGCTGTAACTTCAGGGCATGAGAAATATATAGTCTTCAGAGACTACAGTGCTGATTATGATGATATATATATATATATTATCTAATCTTAGATTATATAATATATATATATATATATATATATATATATATGGGAGTAAATATGGAAATAAATCTGACAATATTAGGAAATTTGAAATAACAAGTGTTTCAAAATTAGATGAATTTATTCATCAACGCTTAAATGTTTCGGTTTCTTTAAACCTTCATCAGGATGTATTAAGGGGTGAAGAAATTGATGAATGTTTTATAGATGACAGGAGATAAAAAATCTTTATAAAAAATTTTTTTGTTGTGAAAATCATATTTTTCAACAAAAAAAATTTTATAAAGATTTTTTATCTCCTGTCATCTATAAAACATCCATCAATTTCTTCACCCCTTAATACATCCTGATGAAGGTTTAAAGAAACCGAAACGTTTAAGCATCAATGAATAAATTCATCTAATTTTGAAACACTTGTTTTTTACAAATTTCTTAATATATATACATATATATATATAATATATATAATATATATATATATATATATATATAAAAGATTTTTGAAGGCAATTTACAATGCAATATGTGTTGAAAAATTATATTTATTTAAAAAATTATATTTAAAACAAAAAAGTTAAATAAATATGATTTTCAACACATATTGCATTGTAAATTGCCTTCAAAAATCTTTATATTATACATACACACAATGCTTCAAGGATACTATAAAAAAAAAACCTTTATATATATATATATATATATATAATCATCTAACTTGGGCAAAAAAAGAACTGCCCTGGTATCTTGATATCTACAACAAAATACAGTTCTTTTAATCAAATTATAATTTTATCCTTAAATTTTTCCTCTTTATGTTTTTTTAATGAAATTCTGAACACAAAGATACTTATACATTTTATTTATTTTATTTTTAAAGACTCTGGCAGAAAGAGTGGCAGAGAATACCCATCAAGTGTGGGCTAAACAGAAGAAAGAGGATCTGGAAGCTATTGGTAAGTAATCAATATTATACTTTAATGAAATGCAGTAAAGAGTTACTGAGTAAAACACAAAATGCTTTCAAAGGAATTAGACTTTAATGAAATGCAATAAAAAATTTACTGAGTAAAACACAAAATGCTTTCAAAGGAATTAGACTTTAATGAAATGCAATAAAAAATTTACTGAGTAAAACACAAAATGCTTTCAAAGGAATTAGACTTTAATGAAATGCAATAAAAATTTACTGAGTAAAACACAAAATGCTCTCAAAGGGATTAGACTTTAATGAAATGCAATAAAAAATTTACTGAGTAAAACACAAAATACTTTAAAAGGGAATAGACTTTAATGAAATGCAGTAAAAATTTACTGAGTAAAACACAAAATACTTTAAAAGGGAATAGACTTTAATGAAATGCAGTAAAAATTTACTGAGTAAAACACAAAATACTTTAAAAGGGATTAGACTTTAATGAAATGCAGTAAAAATTTACTGAGTAAAACACAAAATGCTTTCAAAGGGATTAGACTTTAATGAAATGCAGTAAAAATTTACTGAGTAAAACACAAAATACTTTAAAAGGGAATAGACTTTAATGAAATGCAGTAAAAATTTACTGAGTAAAACACAAAATGCTTTCAAAGGGATTAGACTTTAATGAAATGCAGTAAAAATTTACTGAGTAAAACACAAAATACTTTAAAAGGGAATAGACTTTAATGAAATGCAGTAAAAATTTACTGAGTAAAACACAAAATGCTTTCAAAGGGATTAGACTTTAATGAAATGCAGTAAAAATTTACTGAGTAAAACACAAAATACTTTAAAAGGGAATAGACTTTAATGAAATGCAGTAAAAATTTACTGAGTAAAACACAAAATGCTTTCAAAGGATTAGACTTTAATGAAAAGTAAAACACAAAATACTTTAAAAGGGAATAGACTTTAATGAAATGCAGTAAAAATTTACTGAGTAAAACACAAAATGCTTTCAAAGGAATTAGACTTTAATGAAATGCAATAAAAAATTTACTGAGTGAAACACAAAATAGGTCTAAATATAACCTAGATGAGTAGAGGGAGAGAAAAATATATTTTATCTATTTTCTTTCTTAATAATAAAAACGTAATAGTCCATTATTTAGCCGAAGTGACAACACTCATGAGAAATAAGAATTTGGTAGATAACCGACACCTGATAATCAGGATTTACATTTTTGCATTTCATCTTGGATGATTTGGATGATCTCATTTTTAATCAGAGGCAAGATGATAACAGACGGAAAATTAAGGAAACACCAGTATTAATATATTATATTATATTCACTCTGAAAATCAACTCTTCAATTTTCTCCTACAGGTGGCGGAATTCATCCACTTCTTGTGCCATATGATAACTTGACTGATCGTGAAAAGAAGAGAGACAAAGAACATGCACAAGAACTCCTTAAATTCTTGCAGTTTTTGGGATTCAGAATTGCATGGTAAGTGGGTATTCAATGTTCAAAATACGGTAACCATATTTTTTTACATATTTGAGAAGTATTTGAGACCTTCCTTCAATTTAAAGAATTCTTTGTACTTTGCTTCAAATTTTTTTACAAGTGTTACAATTTTTTTCTTCAATGCTTTTACATTGGTGTAATGGTTAGAGATCTAGGCTTGCAGACCATTGTTAGTGAGTTCAATCCTTACTTGATGCCCCATACTTCTGACATAGTGCTAAGTTCAGTTTAATAAATAATATCAATTTCTAACAATTTTTATACTGAAATAACTTGCAATGCATTTCTATGGTAAAATCATTTGCAATGTCTTTCTTTAGTAAAATATTTTGCAATGCATTTTTATAATAAAAATTTCCCAATTACGACAAGAAGGTTTCTTAAGTTTGAAACGAAAGTTCCTGACTTTGACAAGAAATACCTGAAGAAGGTCAGAGGGCACAATGGCCAAAACATTGTACAGATAGCAATGAAGATGAGGACAGCAGTCCAAATAATACAAACAATCCTATTTACAACATATGGTGTAATGGTTAGCAAGCAAGATTTGCAGACTGTTGTTAGTGATTTTGATTCTCATTGGGCGCCCCATACTTCAGGCCTTGTCCCACATCTAAGCTTAGTAAATAAGTAGGCACCTCATGTGGTGTAATGGTTAGCAAGCTATATCAACGGATCATTGTTAGAGTCGTAGGAAATGGACTCGTCAACGCGAGTTCAATTCTTGGACGAAGCCGTTGGCATTTCACATGACGCTAATACCCTTGGGAAAGGTATGAATCCAATTCTCCCTCCAGCTATGGATAAATAGCTGGGCAGACTGGACTCTTTAACCATGGCTAGGTAACCAGTCTGGGAGAAGGAAAACTCTGAATTCAAACCTGTTAAACTCGCTTAAGAAATTGACCTTGTGTCACATTCTGCTCGTGCGGAGGGGTTGGTAAATATATATTAACGGATCATTGTTAGTGATTTCGATTCTCATTGGGCACCCCATACTTCTGGCCTTGTGCCACATCTAAGCTAAGCTTAGCAAATAAGTAGGCACCTCATGTGGTGTAATGGTTAGCAAGCTAGATTAGCAGACCATTGGTAGTGAGTTCGATTCTCATTGGGTGCCCCTACTTCTGGCCTTGTGCCACATCTAGCTAAGCTTAGTAAATAAGTAGGCACCTCATGTGGTGTAATGGTTAGCAAGCTAGATTAGCAGACCATTGTTAGTGTGTTCGATTCTCATTGGACGCCCCATACTACTGGCCTTGTCCCACATCTAAGCTAAGCTTAGTAAATAAGTAGTCACCTCATGTGGTGTAATGGTTAGCAAGCTAGATTAGCAGACCATTGGTAGTGAGTTCGATTCTCATTGGGTGCCCCATACTTCTGGCCTTGTGCCACATCTAAGCTAAGCTTAGTAAATAAGTATCATGTGGTAATGGTTAGCAAGCTAGATTAGCAGACCATAGTGTGTTCATTCTCATTGGACGCCCATACTACTGCCTTGTCCCACATCTAAGCTAAGCTTAGTAACCTCATGTGGTGTAATGGTTAGCAAGCTAGATTAGCAGATCATTGTTAGTGATTTCAATTCTCATTGGGCACCCCATACTTCTGGCCTTGTGCCACATCTAAACTAAGCTTAGTAAATAAATATTTACAATATATGTAAAATTAAAAAATCTTGCTGATTCACTGTTTTTTAAATTATTCTGATACTAATTTTTGTTTTTCCATTCTTCGTTTTTTTTCCCCCCTAATTCAGTGGCAGTGATATATCAAAACATGCTCATGAGGCATCTTCAAGACATGGCAAAGATGCTGATGGAAATGCTCTTGGTTCTTCCACCGAAAAGCGCTTTGCTTATAGCTTGCTGCAGAAGCTTCTTGAATATCTTGACAAGGCGTCGGTAAACATGCAACAGACAAAGCCTAGCAGCCGCTTCAGTCGCAGAGAAAGCTATTCTCAAGCAACAGAAGATGTCAAATTCTTTGGCAAAGTGAGTATTTCTAATTATCTGAAAATTTTCAGTATTTTATTATTTTCTTTCAAACTCGACTTTGTTGCCTATTTCAACTGGTTGGCTCTCCAGACTTCCTCAGGTGTACAGTATTGACCATGAATAAGTAAACTCCTAATAATTCTTTTATAATAGATTAATTTTCTTCTAAACCAAAAATGACAAGATTTGATTATTTCCTTTGGAAGATTATATAATCCAAGCAGATATTATAATCTATTATTTATTAAACTCTACACCATTGAAACTCTTTAACTGTGTAGAATAATCAAACTAAGTTCCAATTACCATCGAATTGGTAAACAATGCAACAAGTAGTCATAACTGAATACAAATCTATCTTGCTGCAATACTACTCCAGAATGCCAGGGTATTTATGAAGCCCCATAACATCATAGAAACCAAGCAGCCAATCAGGACTCAAGGAATGGAATTACCCAAATATATGAATGGACTATTCTTGATTTCCATAAATACCAACTGTCTTGGGCACTGCTTCAGTTGTGCTTAGCCAGTTGCTGTTGTTCAAACCAACAGTATACTGACTTCAATAAACTGAAAATAGAAATTGTAACATCTTGATCTATAGAGCTTGTATTCTAATTGTCCTTTTCTATTCCATATTCAAAGATGTTTATGACACATCCTACAAATCAAATGGGAATCAAACAGTCCTGATATTGAGTTTCTGCAAAGAACAAATTTACCAATATAGAGTCTATGTTCATTGAAAGCTGGCACTATTAGTCTAGTCATTTATCCCTATGTAAGATTTTTTTTGTTTTTTACTGAATACTGGTAAAAAAAATTCCATCAAAACTGAAGCCAAGGATTGTTTGAAATCATATCTGGTCAAATGCAAAAAATTTTCTCAGAAACTTTTTTGCCTAAGGTCAAAACTACATGTATAAATGAAAGAATGCTGTCCAAATAGACATATATATATATATATATATATATATATATGTTTATATAAAACATTATTATTATTGTTATTAATTAATTTATTATATATATATATAATATATTATTATTATTATTATTATCATTTATTGATATATATATTAATATATATATATATATATATATATATTAGTTATATCAATATATATATATATATATATCAATAAACAAATTTTTTTTCCTTCCATTCCTTTCCTCCTTTTAGTCTTCCATCCATTATCATTGTGTAGATCGCTATGATAAACTTTACCATATTATATAAATTTGCCTGTACCAAAAATTTATTTATATATATATATATATTTAATTAATGCTTTAAAAAGACCTAAAAGATTCATTGTATGGAAAAAAAAATTTTATTATGTTTTTTTTTTGTTTTTTTTACAATATGGGTGGATATATGCTGGTCACTCCAGCCTGGAGTGGTCAAGCTGTGAATATGAACAGAATTGAGGAAGGAAGGAAGGACGGAAAAAAAAAAAAACGGACAAACAAACAAATAAACAAACATAATTGATGATTGCTTAGAGACAGAACCACTCCTGCTGTTTCTTGAATAAAAACAAGTTGCATGCTGACTAGTTTCGATCCTAAAAAAATCGAAACTAGTCAGCATGCAATTCGTTTTTATTTTCCCTTTACCCCCCCCCCCCGCCTTCTATTGTAAAAAAAAAAAAGAAAAACATTTTTTTTTTTTTTTACATACAATGAATCTTTTATGTCTTTTTAAAGCATTAATAAAATTCTGTAACCCCCCAAAAATTTATATATATTTAATTATACTTTTTTTCTCTCTTTCAGGTGGTTCTTCCCTTTGTAGAACGATATTTCCACGCCCATCGTTTATATTTCATTGCCTCACCAACTTCTCCAAGTACATCAGGCATGGCATCAAGTAAAGAAAAAGAGATGACAGCAACGTGAGTATCTGTTTTTTTTTGGGGGGGGTGGGGGTTAACTTTAGAATCAGGATTCTGGTTAAATAGGTATATTTAACTTTCCTGTTTGAATTTTCTGGGATGAGGAATTACCATTATTATACACTGATGATGATGATGATGATGAGTGCCCACCTACCATCAGTTCCTTACTTTACCACACAGATCTTGTGCTACTCATACGCTGAGTTGGCAAGGGCCGGTATCGAACCAGGAACCTTACGATTCCTAGTCAAGTGCTCTACCGACTGAGCTAAACTGGCCCTTGATTATAGTGATAGTGATATTACTGATTTTACTTGAACTAGTGTCCTCCTCTTCATTGTTATAGTCATTACATTTTCCCTTGTGTCACATCCTGCTCATGCAAAGGGGTTTGGTAAATACATATAAACGTAAGAAATTTTCTAATATCTAGGCATAAATTAATCCCAGATGGGTTGACATGCCATTAAAATCAATTATTCAATCCTAGTTTGACCTGTATGCTCTCTAGCCTTACTCTGATGTGCATTGCATATATATATTTACCAACCCATCCGCACAAGTATGATGTGACATAAAGTCAATTTCATAAGTGGAGTTTAACAGGTTTGAATTCAGAGTTTTCCTTCTCCTAGACTGGTTTCCTAGCCAAGGTTAAAGAGCCCATTCTGCCCTACTATTTACCCATAGCTGGAGGGAGAATTGGATTCATACCTTTCACAAGAGTATTAGCGCTATGTGAAATTCAAACAGTTTCATCCAGGAATTGAACTCTGGTCAGCAAGTCCATTTCCTATGACTCTAACCATTAGACCACGCACATCCATGTACATTGCATATAGCAGTAATAGAGCATTCCATTGTGGTGTAATGGTTAGCAAGCTAGTCTCACAGATCCTTTACTATTGAATAGTGAGTTCGATCCTCGTTGGAGGTCCCCATCAAGAATCTTCATGTAGAAAAGACCTTGTGTTAATCTGGCCTGGTGGAAGGTCAAGAAAATGTTTTTTTATTTTTTGTATATTGCAATAATAAAAAAAAATTAAATAATATCAGATGCAATGTGTAAAATAAACATCATGCTCACCTCTAAGGGAAGGCTGTTACTAGCATCCAGTAACCAGACAACAAAAAAAGAGATTGTAACCAAATATGCTCTGTATTAATTGCCTGAACACAGTCAAATATTCAGTATATATGGATGAAAGTGTCCACTTTAAAACTAGCAGTCAATGAGGATCCAGGAAATGAACTTGACCCAAATACACAAGTGGAATAGTCCAACCTGCTATTTAAACCACCTACCAAGTCTGGATCCTCATAACATACTCAGCTTGCAACACAGCTGTTACAATGCCATATATCCTCATTGGGTATATACACAAGAGTTCTTATATAGAGAGAGTAGAGTATCAGCATAGAGACATCAGAGAGAGAGAGAGAGAGAGGGAGATATTAGACAGATACATAACTTACTTGGTTGTTACTTTCTACTTTGACCATTTGTGATCCCTAGTCCTCTTTCTATCTCACCAAGTCGCCATGCTGGATTCTACTTTGTCTAGTCTTCTCTCTGGCCATGATGTCTACGTCTAGTCTGGTTTCTCTTGTTAGTTCTTCATTTTCTTGTCTGGCCAGTTTTCTAACTAAAGCATGCGTTTGTCATGCAACAACTGATCAACAAGACTTGTGGCTTTTTAAAGTTTTATTTGTTGTTTCCTAACTCATCATATGGAGCTGACAGCTGGGATGAAACACGTCTGTCCTACCCGGGGTTTGGCTGGCAACTGACTAACTAAGTCAAAATCACGTGACATGCGAGATTTCAACTGTCCAGTAGTTTTCCATTCCATGATATGAAAACACTGCCGCCACCCCCACCCCCCGCAGAATTCTCCTACAGGATGTTGCCAATAATCTATGCTACCACATAGATTATGCAACACAGCTGGATACTAATCACTCAACAAATCTCTACACAACGTACACTAGAAAAAATTTGGTGATCAAAATAATAAAGATAAAAATACCAGTCCTAATGAAATTTATCAAATAATATTTATTTTAAAAGTACTTGTTATTTAGAAAACTAATCACTGTAATATCTTTTCTTCAGACTGTTCTGCAAACTGGCCCAAGCCCTTAGAAGCAAAATCAATGCATTTGGCCATGATGTCAATATTTCAGTGAGGTGTTTACAAGTGTTGGTCCAGGCAGTAGATGCCAGGTAAGTGATTAAATTAATCTCATTGTTGCATATCTTCTTTCTTATTATAATGGAGATTGTGTGTTTTTCTGTCTGTAACCAAAACTATACCACTACTCAAGTCACAATACCCTTAGTTATTTACATCACATTCTCCATGATTTTATTTTTATTTAAATCTCAATTATTAATAAAAAAATTTACATTATTAATACTGTTGACTATAGCTACATACTAATAACATGCAATTGTATTTATATATACAACAAAATAGCAGTTTACAGTGTGAATGGGAAGGTTATTTGTATATTAATATTAAAAATTTGATTTTAATAAATATGTGCTTAATATTATTGATTTCTAATTGTTTGGTTTTATCTTAATAAATATGAGCAAAAATCTCAATAAATCTTAAAAGAAATCCATTAACAAAAAGAAATAACTGTCATTTTATTCTTTACTTCCTATTTTAAATAAATAGTTAAATTAGAAAAAATTAGCAATGAAATACGATACTGATGGAAGAGTAAGTTTCAGTTGTTCTATTCTTTGATCATACACCTCTCTGATTCAAATCTTTTTATCTGCATTCTTATTTAGTTTCATTAGCCTTTCTAATTTGATATAATATTTTATTACATTAAAACTTAAATACTTGCACCCGGGGGTGCATATATTTGCTAGTTGACATAATGACAAAATAATAAACAATACATTAGGATATGTTGATTTTTAACTTTTAAAAAAATATCAAATACAGTTCCAGAATCAACCTACCCTATTGTACATCAGGGTAGGTTGATTTTTAACTTAAAAAAAATCAAATACAGTTCCAAAATCAACCTACCCTACTGTACATCCTACTGTACATTAGGGTTGGTTGATTTTTAACTTTAAAAAAATATCAAATACAGTTCCAAAATCAACCAACCTTACTGTACATCCTACTGTACATTAGGGTTGGTTGATTTTTAACTTTAAAAAAATATCAAATACAGTTCCAAAATCAACCTACCCTACTGTAGATTAGGATAGGTTGATTTTTAACTTTAAAAAAAAATATCAAATACAGTTCCAAAATCAACCTACCCTACTGTACATCCTACTGTACATTAGGGTTGGTTGATTTTAACTTTAAAAAAATATCAAATACAGTTCCAAAATCAACCTACCCTACTGTACATCCTACTGTACATTAGGGTTGGTTGATTTTTAACTTTAAAAAAAAAATATCAAATACAGTTCCAAAATACCTACCCTACTGTAGATTAGGATAGGTTGATTTTTAACTTTTAAAAAAAATATCAAATACAGTTCCAAAATCAACCTACCCTACTGTACATATAGATATTTTTTTGAATAAGGTTTATATCAAAAATGTATTTTCTTTCAAATATTATTGATTTCTTTCTTCTTTTTTTCCCCCCCAAAGGTCAGTGGTGAAGAACAGTCCAGAGATAATCCGTGCCCATTTCTTACCATTCTTCAATAATGCAGCAGCAGATTTGGCTAATTTAATGGACAATCTTAACCGAGGCCGTTTCAGCCATGTCAAGGGCACTATTACACGTGGTGCCACCAGTCTTAACTATGTCCATATGGTACTACTTCCAGTCCTTTCTTCATTTTTTGAGCATCTTGGACATAACAGCTATGGAAATGATATACTTGGTATGACTTTTTTGCTTTTTACTTTTCTGTGTTTTTCAACTTACAAATTGTATAACAATAACAGGTTAATAAAATAAACTATCTTATAACAGGATACAGTAAGTAAAACAATATTCATAATAATGTTACAAACAAAACATAAAAGTTTATGCTTAAGGATGAGCCAGACCTGGAATTATAATCAGACACTATTGAACAGGCACACACACATAAGCACACACAAACACACACACACACACACACATGCAGAGAGTTTGGAACAGAACCAAATGACAGCCACTGGAACGACTTCAGTTTCGGAGATCTTCTAAGTAGATGAGATTTTTATCTCAAAATAAGAATTTTTAAAAATAAAAAAATTAAAAACAGACAAACCATAGTTAACCTTATTTTTCTTTACACTTGCATTGTAATAGCCTTCAAAACCAAACACCAAACCAATATAAACACAATGCTTCAAGCAAATTATAAAACCCTTTTATAATGATATTATTTTATATGAAACAACTTTCTATTAACTTCACTGCCTAGTGTAGATCTAAATGATAAGTCTATGCCTTTGTGGGTTTAACCTAGCCCTAAAATCTTTTTATTTCAAAAGCATACCTTTTGCAATATTATGGGTTTAAAAATTGATCTATGAGTGTAACGAGATAATGAAGGTCCTGACTTTTGTGAGCTAGAACTACTATATTAGAAAAGGAGGAAGAAGAAATAAGAGATGATAAAGGTTTAAAAAATAGTGATGAGCATGAACGATGATGTTGAGTGTCAATTGTGGTGACATGGAACAACGAAGAAAGGTACCGGTCTCTTTTGCTTTCCGCCGTCGTAGGGTACTAATGTGTCATACGAACCTCGAGACGAGCACGATAATAAAGGCTAGCAGTTGTGACTACATATTTCTCGCGTTGTAATTTTTATCAACAAGATGACCGCCACGTGCCGAATACCCCTTTATTGCCATTACTCCCAGGTCCACTCTGAGTGTTTACCAAGTCAGTTGCCAGAGACCAGAGTTTCAACAAATTTATTCACAGGGCAGCAAGACATTCAGAATAAGATTTTTCTCTTCTCCTCATTAAAAATTGAACAATTATATAATAATAAAAGAAAATACAATATATTAAAAATAATAAACACACCTTTTCAATTTATATATATATATGTGTGACTAATTTTTTTTCTTTCTTTCTTTCTTTTCTTCTTGCAGTTGGTGAAATTCAACTAGCATGTTACCGAATACTGAATGCCCTTTTCTCTTTAGGAACCAGTGGGTCAGCGTTTATACACAGGTGTGTTGATCTTTTCAAAATCTTTTAATTAGATATTTATACAATGATAATTATTTTATAAGAGGTGGGGTTAAACCAGATATATCACTGATATCAAATCAATATCATCATCATTATTCTTATAATCATCTTGTTAGAATTTATAAATGTGATATCAATTATAAATGGCATTTAGATTCATTTTATGGGAGCAGTTTAGAATATAAACTTCAGCCACACATTATTTTTAATATAACTATTATTTTCTTTATTATGATTATTTTATTTATCATAATTATCTTTGATAAATTTTTTTATTATTATGATTATCATAATTATCTTTATTATTATAATTGTTATTTTATTATCATCATTATCTTTATTATGATTATTTTAATCATTTTCTTTATTATAATTATCTTTGATACTTTTATTATTATCATTATTATTATTATTATTATTATATTATTATTATTATCTTTGATTATTATTATTATCTTATTATTATTATTATCTTTGATAATTATTATTATTATTATTATTATTTTTATCATTTTTATTATTATTATTATTATTATTATAATTATTATTATTATTATCTTTGATAATTATTATTATTATCTTTGCTTATTATTATTATCATTTTTATTATTTTATTATTATTATTATTATTATTATTATTATTATTATTATTATCTTTGATAATATCATTATTATTATCTTGATAATTATCATTATTATTATCTTGATTATTATTATTATTATTATTATTATTATTATTATTATTATTATTATTATTATCCTCTTTGACTATTATTATTATTATAATTATCATTTTTGTCCTAATTATCTTTATTATCATAATTATTATTTCATTATCATTATCTTTGATAATCATTGTTTTTATTATGATTATCTTTATTATCATAATTACTATTATCATCTTTATAATAATAATTATTATTTTATTATTGTTTTCTTTATTATTATCTCTGATAATTATTATTTTATTATTAGAATTACCTTTATTATAATAATCATAATTTTCTTTATCATTATTATTATTTAACATAATTATTATTTTATTTTCTATGATAATTATTTTCTTTTCTTTATAATAATTATTACCTTTATCTTATTATTATTATTATCTTTCTTGAATTTCGCTTTTCTTTGTTTTTAGTATTTTCATTTGATAATTATTATTTTTATTATTATAATTATGATAATTGTAATGTCCTAATTATCTTTATTATAATTATTATTTTATGATTATGATTATCTTTATCATAATCATTTTCTTTTTTATAATAATTATTCTTATGATAATTATCTTTATTATAATCACTATTATTATCTTTATTTTTATAATTATTATTCTATTATGGTTTCCTTTATTATTATCTTTGATAATTAATATTTTTGTTATTAGAATTAACTTTATTATAGTAATCATTTTTATCATAATCATCTTTATTATCATCATAATGTAATTATTATTTTCTTTGCTATGATAATTATTTTATTTTCTTTATCATTTTAATAATCATTATCTTGATTATTATTATCTTTCTTGAATTTATTTGTTTGTTTTTAGTATTTTCATTTAATTATTTTAATTTCAAAAATTCCAAACAATATGTTAACATTTTTTTTTTTAAATTTCAATGTGGGAAATTATATATTTAACTATAAAATGGATATTCCTTAAAATAGATTTTACTGATAGTTTAATAGGCCAATAAATATATTTGTTGAATTTTTCTACTGTTGTTTTAATCCTAATGATTGATATTATTTAATTCATAATTTCTTTTAGTGAATACAATAATTGAATAATTTGAATAATAAAATATTTTTATATTTTAATAAAGCAATAGATATTTGTTGATTTTTTTATTTTTATTATATAATTATCATTTTATATCTTTATTATTATCATCTTTATCATAATCATTTTCTTTATTTTAATAATCATTCTTATAATAATTATCTTTATTATAATCACTATTATTATCTTTATTGTTATAATTATTATATTTTAATAAAGCAATAGATACATTTTCTGAATTTTTCTGTAGTCAAATTAGTTTTAATGTTTTAATATTTTTTTAATTTAAAATAATTTATTTTGGTTAATTTATTTGTTGGGTAATTGAATTATAAAATGTTTCAATTTATTTATTTATTTATTTATTTTCCGTGATAGATAATGTCTCACAACTAGAGCTGCATAACAATTTTTCATAAAAATAATTTGCACATTGAAATTTGTACAGGGGTGGACTGAGCAGTTGGGCATCTGAATAGCACCTGAGGACCCAATGTAACAAAAGTCAAACTTTTGAAGTGGTCAACAATTGATTAATATATTATCAGAGATGCTGATAGGTACATGTCCTGCGTCCCTAATGCACAAAAAATCTAAAAGTACACATTAAAATCATATCCATGCATCCCAATATTTTTATTTTTTATAAAGAAAAGAAGCATTAACGGCAGTATATATTAGACTTAAAACTAAAGTTTGCAAAATATAAAGAAATGAACACAAGCGGCAATACTCCGAGGTTTGTAATATGGAGTTAACCGCGAGTGTGGCAGACAGGTTAAGAGTCAAAGAAATAAAACGAACAACTAGAAATATGAATAAAAGACTGTATTACAGAATAACAATAGGATTGCAAACTTTAGTTCGTTTGCGCAAATAAATTTGTCACTTATCTGGTGTATCCTGAGATATGGGGTATTAACGGAGACCTTGCTACAGCCCTCTGTTCCGTTCGGATATGATGGACTTCTGTTTTGCGTCCGACTCCGTAGTTGTCTGTTGAAGAATAGGAGCGACCCTTATTTAGGTCTGTCCCCAGTGCTAGCTGGATCAGAAGAGGGAGGACGAGTCTGCTTATTTGGCTTTGCGCCAAAGTATGCTGGCTCGTGATTGGTTGGTTTGAAACAGAGGCTCGCAGACAAAGGACGATAACCACCATACCCCAGAATTCTCCATATTTTTCTTCCATTTCAAGCTAACTGTAAATACTTTTCCATAGTTTCTTAGAAACCAATTACACAGGATAGATTACAAGGTAGGATTTAAATGGCTTTAGTTGGGACCCATAAATTTTCCCAGGGACTCATTCAAGCAAATACGTGCGTCCTAGAATGCTCTAAATAAAAAAAACTATCAGCATCACTGTATTATAACTAAAATGTTTTGTTTTTTTCTCTATAAAGCTTTGGACTTCAGTTAATATAGTATACAAGTTATGTCCATACAGGTATTCCTAATGTTCGAAATAAACATCCCCAATAATAAACACAACACTCTCTATTTATCATACATGGATCTTTATAATCAAATATTAGATATATCTGTGTGAAATGGATAGGTGGGTGGGATAATTTAAAGGGCTAACAAACCTTTTTGTGCCCAGGGGCCCAGATAACTGTCAGTCCACCCTTGGATCCATAAAAATATTTTTCAAGTAAAATTTTGTCTGGGTGTATATATGTTTGTGTGTGTATATATTATATAGCACATGCATGTGTACATAAGTGTATATATATATATATATATATATATATATATATATAAAATAGAATTAAACTGAGAAGAGTGAGTGCATATTTATATAAATGTGTGTATATGTATGTATGTGTCTGTATATATATATATGTATATTTGTGTGTGTGTCTGTGTATATAAATATACATACATATGAATACTTGCAATTTTACATCTTATTCCTTATGTGAAGAGAATTTTTCTAAATTTCATCTAAATATAGCTTCCCATGAAAATAATCCATTTTATTTCAATATGGATTATGATCAACAATAATTACCTCCCCTTCCTTCCTTCCATCCTTCCTCGCTTCCTTCCTTCATTCAACCAATACAAATTTATTTAAATATCACTAGATCATTAATTTTAAACTTTAAATATTATTCATTGATTCATATGAATTTATTTTTATATATCATTATTTTTCTACTGAGTCAAAATAATTTTCATTTTCTTGTTATTATTGTTGTTCTACTTGCCATGCTATTCTTGTTATTTATGATTAATTAAAAGCAAATCCCCCCACCCAGAGTACTTGGGAAAATGCCTCTAATAAATGAATCAGGTAGTAAAATAACCATCAGTTAATCTTTGAAAATAAATAATGTATGACTTATAACTCTTGCTACTTGGTGACTAAGGTGTGTATTTCCAACCAGAAAGCTAAAACTCAGATTTTCAAAGCCATCCTTCCTTGAAGGACTGGCACAACAGTCTTTCTAACCATCTCATTAAGCCTTATACATGAATCAATATATTATAACTAAAATCTACATTATAGAATATATTATAGCTAAAATATACTTAATACAATGTATAATAATTAAAATGTACATTATACAATGTATTATAACTAAAATGTACATTATACAATGTATTATAACTAAAATGTATATAATACAATGTACTATGACTAAAATGTACATTTTTTATATTATCATTAAAATGTACATTATACAGTATATTATTACTCAAATGTACTTTATACAATGTATTATAACTAAAATGTACATTACACAATGTATTATAACTAAAATGTACTTTATACATTGTATAATAACTAAAATGTATACAATATAAGTAAAATCTACATTATAGCATATATTATAGCTAAAATGTACTTAATACAATGTATTATAATTAAAATGTACATTATACAATGTATTATAACTAAAAATTATATAATACAATGTACTATGACTAAAATGTACATCTATGTATTATAATTAAAATGTAGATTATACAGTATATTATTACTAAAATGTACATTATACAATGTATTACAACTAAAATGTACTTCATGTATTACAACTAAAATGTACTTTATACAATGTATTACAACTAAAATGTACTTTATATAATGTATTACAACTAAAATGTACTTTATATAATGTATTACAACTAAAATGTACTTCATACAATGTATCATAACTAAAATGTACATTATACAATATATTATAACTAAAATGTATACAATATAAGTAAAATGTACATTATACAATATAGTATAACTAAAAATGTACATTATACAATATATTATAACTAGAAATGTATATTATACAATATGTTATAGCTAAAATGTATATTATACAATATATCCCAATTAAAATGTTCATTATACAATATATTATGACCAAAACGTACGTTATACAATATATTATGACCAAAATGTACATTATACAATATATTATTACTAAAATGTACATCGTAGTAATAAGTTAAGCTGAATAAATGTTAGGATCCAATCTATGAGTTAAATAAAAAGAGTTTTAAAAAATTGAGTTTTTAATTCAATACTCACATAGAATGAATAAAACAAAACGTTATTGGCATAAAATAACCCAAGAAGGGTTGATAATGCATAAAATCCAACCAACCAACTAACAGTTGATACTACAAAGCAGTCATTATATACTCTTCAAGATTATATATATATCACAACAGTAGTAAAAATTCTTCATCTCAAAGTTCAAATAATTTGATTTACTTGGTAGTAAAACAAAACAAATATCCTATGATTTGAAGTAGAGAAGTGTCAGTATGGCTCTAGATCATGGGTCGGCAACCCTTTGGAGAGAAGGGGGCCAATTGGCTATGCAGTGTCTCAGTGATGGGCCAGTTGGCTATGCAGTGTCTCAGTGAAGGGCCATGGTATTGAATATAATGCAAATAAATTTTCTCGGACTCAAACCGCTCTGTCCAAAATGCTGTCTATTTTTTTAAGGTTTAAATAAAAATCTTTGCCTCTGGTCTTTAATGGGTTAACTTGAATCAAACTACTGTATTTCTATTCGATACTAATTGGATAGTAAGAGTCCAGCTGTTAAGTTGGCGAGCCAGGTGAAAACCATATAAATTCCCTGTATTTCTTGACGAAAAGTGGCTAACATGCTGCTTGGAAACCAATGGTAACAATTGCACCTTAAATGTATTGTACACTATAATGAATAAATAAATAAATAAATATATACATATATATATATATATATATATATATATATATATGTGCAAATGTAACAACTATTTTTTTTTTTTTTGTAGAAATCAAAATAGATTATTTTTTTAAAGTTTTCTTTCTTATAAATCTAATCTGTGAATCAAATGAGTAAAATAAGTCTTTTTTTTTAAGCAAATTATTTACAACAACATACAAAAATATCTCATTCTCTATAAACATATGGCGAGTCCCAGTAGTGTAGTGGCTAACACGCTGGACTGCAACATCATAATAAGCAAGTTCAAACCCCAGTCACGCTATTACATTCACTTTATTAACCTCCTCATTCCCTCAGCTATGGGTTAAATAGTCCTATTACTGTCCTTCTACAAGGACGGGTTTGGCATTAAATAACCCAGGAAGGTTGATATGCCATTAAACAGAGAAAGTAAACTAAACTATAAACATAGATGCATGTAACAGCTTCATTTTATTATTGCATATAATATTATTTTCTCTTTACTCTTTCACAAGTCATTTGAATTTCAGTGAATGTTTTTGTTAAGTTTTCAAACATCAGTTTTTTACATACATGCCTGCTCTAAAATTTATCCTATCCTTTTTTTTCTCTTTTGGTGTCTTTATTCAGCTGTAAAATCCTCAAATAGTTTTATATATGTATACACATATTTATTTTTTTACACTAAGTGTAGGTATTCATTATTGTTTATGATATTTTCATTTTTTTAAAGATATTTGAATATGATTATATTTAAAGTAATTCAGTAATGATTGAAAAAAAAAAAAAAGTGTTATTTAATATAAGCACATTCAGCGCCATAATATACACATACATATGCAAATATATGTATATATATTTACAGAGATGCTGATAGGTACGCGTCCTGCGTTCCATACGCACAAAAATCTAAAAGGACACAGTAAAATCATATTCATGCATCCCAGTGTCTTTCATGTTTCTTTCCTCATCATTTTGAGCTAACTGTAAATACATTTCAATAGTTTCTTAGAAATGAATTACACAGGATAGGTTACAAGGTAGGAGTTAGATGGCTTTAGTTGTTTCCCCAGATCATAAATAAAAACCCTACAATTTATTAAGAAACTTTAGTTGGGATCATAAATTTTTTCTAGGGACTCATTCAAAGTAAATATGTGCGTTCCAGGATGCACTAAATCAAAAAGCTATCAGCATCACTGTATTTACATATATATGTATGGTAGAAATGTGAGGAGGTTAATCCGACAGTATGTGGAGAAAAGTAGACAAACACGGGATGTTATGGAAACTTGATGTTTATTGTCTATGGTGCAATGTTTCGGTCTCCTATTAGACCATCTTCAGGACTTGGATATAGTTCTTACTCCAATGATGGAAATTCTCAAAATGCTGAAAACGGAAAACCATTTCGGCACTCCCCATTCCAGAGAGAAAAAGAATCCACTAACCACCCCCAACTACACCTCCCCCTACTGACGACCTTCCGTTTTCAGCATTTTGAGAATTTCCATCATTGGAGTAAGAACTATATCCAAGTCCTGAAGATGGTCTAATAAGAGACCGAAACGTTGCACCGTCGACAATAAACATCAAGTTTCCATAACATCCCATGTTTGTCTACTTTTCTCCACATATATTATTATATATATATATATATTATTATATATATATATATATGTATATATGGATTTGACTTATGGCTAATTATAAATTAATTATATGATAGTGTGGAAACTGTTTAGTGTTATTAAAATTGAAAGATGAATTTCACAATTTATAAGGTCATTTGCTTTATCAATGCTTTTAAAGTTGATTGTCGAAGTGATTTGGTCTTAAGTTTTAAAATTAGACTTTATTCCCTTAGTAGTATACTAGAAGTGGCTACCTGGCATCGCCTGGGTAGAGGGGGATTTTTTTGGTAATTTATGAGGAAGTGCGTCCCGGTCTCCTGCCTCAAGAGTTGCTGCCCGGTGACTATTAAAATAACGACCCAGCTCAGTCTATTCAAAACTATCCATCTATCTATCTCAATTTGTTCATATTTATCTATATTACTTTAAATACTAAGATTTTTTTTTATTCATGTTTGTTTAATGTCTTGTTTTTAGTTTAAATAAACAAGAATTACGACAAAAAAAGAAGCGACCACCTCCCCAAATACATTTACTTGTCGAAAATATCTATCTATCTATCTCCATTTGTTCATATCTATCTATATTATTTTGTTTGTTTATCCATCTATCTATCTCAGTCTATTCAAAACTATATATCCCTCTTCATATCTAAACAAGGATTACGACAAATTACGATAAATAAACAAGAATTACGACAAGCTGGGGTTGTTATTTTGATAGTCGCTGGGTAGAGGTTTTTGAGACGGGAGACCGGGACGCACTTCCTCATAAATTACCATTTTTTAAAACTTAGTCCCGCAGATCCATTATTACTGAATCGTGAGTTGAATCCTCGTGGGATGCCCCATTTAAATCCCTAAGTAAAAAAAATAGACCTTGCATTGATCCGGCTACTCTGAAAAGAAATGTTAATGTCTACTATCTAAAATATTAAATGAAAAAAAACCCATGCTGTTATCATTTAAATTTTATTTTTTAATTGTCTTCTCGAATATAAATAAAATCTTTATCATTCTTGCTCAAAAACCAATCCCTGGTGATATTTAATGTGTATATAATTTACTTTGTCGTTAATTGTTTTATTTTCGAAGTTTCCTCTGAACATACAGATTCACACAACTGCCCTTTATATATGTATAGATAACATACAAATACATTATGAGTTATCTATTTTCCTAGGGATATCCATTACTGGTTGTCAATCTAGGTGGTACTGCCCACTAGTTAGGTATGGCCAAAATTTCGGAAGAACATCACGTCCACCTTTCTTTGAAATATTTAAAATTGCAAATGGTCACTTATTTTAATATTTTTCCTTGAGAATAGAGCCTAAACTTGAAAAAATAAAGTTCTATAAATTTCTTGAAAGAGCGTATCCTCAAGAGAGAAAAAGAACATCAAATTTCAGCAGACACAGATTTTTAATCTATATAATTCTCTGATGGTAACACAAATAATTTTTACATGTGATATTTTTTAATCCTTTTTTTTTTCATAATACAGAAAATATTACCATTTTTCCAAATTAAAATTATGGACAATTTCAAGAATGAAAAATATGTTTCTTATATAAAAAATCTGATTTTCTGTCTTTTTTTTTTCCTTCATTGTTACCAAGTTCAAATTCTTTGTATTAGCAAAAAGTATTTATGAAGCAAATGATCCTGTTCAACTTTTTACATAGATTGAATTAATATATGCAATTTTTTATGCCACTAAACCATGACACTATCTATAATTGAACATATGCATATACATACATTCATACATGCATATATATTTATATATATTATATAATATATAATATATATAATATATATGACTTATATATAATATATATGACTTATATATAACATATATGTATCATATAATATATATAATATATATGACATATATATAACATATATGTATCATATAATATATATAATATATATATATAATATATATATAATATATATATATGTATATATATAATATATATATATAATATATATATATATAATATATATGTATCATGTGATATATATAATATATATGACTTATGTATAATATATATGTATCATATAATATATATGACTTATATATAATATATATGTATCATATATAATATATATATGTATATATATCATATATATATATGGTTTGGCAGAATGATCTCTTTGGATATAAAATTGCAGATGCTAGTGTAACGTAGGTGCAAAATTATATACTTTGAATACACAAAACTCCAACGAAGGTTAACGGACAAAACATTTAATATATACAGCACATGGATATGTCGAGATACAAGTACATGGGTAAAAGGGGTACATAAACAAGGAGTACATAAATAAAGATAAAGACACATTCATGAATGGTACAAGATAACATATAAAAGTACAGACACGAGACTAGAGATAGTCCATGCTGTGTGAAGAACTTACAGTAATGTAAGTGAGGCCAAAAGCCCCAACAAGAAGGAGTAGACCGTGTCTACTCCATGTAGCTCGTAGTTACTGGCAGGAAAAGAGGCCGAAAGGGTTTGAACCCGGCGCTTAAATACTATAGCCCCCTAGCGGGCACCAGCAAACTATATCGGGCAGACAACTCTCCCAGGCAAATACGAAACTAACGCTACACTAGTAACAGTATTCAGATGTAAGATAATTCCTTGAGCAACAGCAGCAACCATACTGTTTCAGTTGCCATCATGGCATGCATATATATGCATATCTGGGCATACCTAAAGGCTGAAGTCTTTAAACAAGGCCACAGACCTATCCTCTTGTAAGTACTTTCTCTGGACATACCTGAAGGCTCAAGTCTTTAAAGATAGGTCCAGACAACTGTGACTAGCAGAAAGATTTTATTCTTCATGAAATCATAGCAATACTAGAAGCAATAACAAAGTGGGCACTCTGGTGCATAGTTTATGAGGCAAGCATTTGGACAATACAACCTTTATAACAAAGAGATGCAAGCTAAACTTTCTCTTTGCAAACACCGACTTGTTCTTCTTCTTTTCCTTCTTCTTTTCCTTTCCTTCGTCGTCATCGAATCCTCTAGCAGCTACCGTAGCAACACTTGTTTCTGCACTCCCAGCTTCTGGGTGTTTCCTTCTATTTATACACAGGTCTGCTTCTATCATCCGGGCGTCTGTGCTTCACATACTGGACTGTCAACTCAATCCCAGTTGCCGGAATGCCCACAGCTATCATCCGGGCATCTGGCATTCACATAGTGGCATCTCGATTCCGGTGCCGCGGCAAAGTGTCGCCTTTTCGCATTCTGAAGGACGCGGGTTCAATCCTAGGTCAGTCCTACATGCCAGGCTAAGCCTAGCCCGCTTCCTTCGTGAATATGGCAAGTTTTCATGCCCGCCACTCAACTCGTGTTCTCTATTACATAATTCATTACACTCTATTTTATTATGCTTTTATACAATACAGTATTATTTTTCTTATCGAAAAATCCATAACAAAAAAGTTAAGGTGCTTTTTGGAAGTAGCTGGAATGGATTAATGGCATTTCAGTTTATTTCAATGGGGAAAATTGATTTGATTTACAAAGAAACTGAGTTACGAGTGGAACAAATTAAACTCATAAGTCAAGGTACCACTCTATTCTTTCTTATAGTAAAATTAAATTTTGAATAGTATACATGTTACCTTTTTATTTATAAACACAAGAGATCATTCTGCCAGATCATATATATATATATATATATATATATATATATATATAGAAGAAAAAAGAGAACAGCCCATCTCACTTTCTGGAACACAGTCATGTGTGGACAAAAACCCACTATCACCTTCAGCCAATTTCATGGATTTATTCTAAAAAAAAAAATTTCTTTTGTGAGCATGTTATTGTTTTTTCAGCCAATAGAATCAAAGCTTTTAGATGTATGGGAATATTTAGCCAATCAGATTCTGCCCTATAAATAAACATAACAAATAGTAATTGGATTTTGATATGATACTCTGATTTATTCATTCAACATTTTGTTCAGTCAAATGATAAAATATGATTGGGTTCCAAAAGGTTGAGACTTGCTGTTATCATTTTGTATGAAAAATACTTATATATGCATATATTTGTGAATGTGTGTATGTTTGTGTCAGTCTGTGCATTTTGATATAATATTAGGGTATGAGGTATATATAAAGAAAAACAATAGTATATATTGTGCTAACAAGCGCCTGTTTCAACTTTATGGGGTTTATAAAATGTAATTCAATTGAAATTATTTAAAATGAAAATGAAAACAATTCTAAAAGGCATTGTATAAACACTAGTCATCTTCAGAGCACATTTTTTGTGGAATAAAAAGAGAAAAAAAAAATGTGCTCTGAAGATGACTAGTGTTTATACAGGTGTAAACAAACACGGTCGGACTTGCAGAAGCTTTATTCTACATGAACCAGTTTATATAGTAACTTAGAAGTAACTCAGCCTATTACATGTTGAAAATGTATCAACAAAGATGGCGGTCATGTTGATGTGTAATAATTTTTAAAATTCATCAAGAATAAAAGTTCAAGAAGTGAACTTTTATATGTTTTTACGAAAAGATTTTATCATTTGTATAATGTGAGTTATTAAATGTCCAATTTTATAACCGTTTCAAGACTTTGTGGACACCCTGTACAATGCCTTTTCATTCTATTTTTAAAATGATTTCAATTGAATTAAATTTTAAATTAGTGAAATAAATCACTAATTAGTACTGAGCTTATTCTAGTAGTGACCACCCTATGCAGAATTTAACAGGTTTGAATTCAGAGTTTTCCTCCTCTTAGACTGGTTGCCTAACCAAAGTTAAAGAGCCCAGTATGTCCTACTATTTACCCCCAGCTGGAGTGAGAGTAGTTGGATTCATACCTTTCCCAAGGGTATTAGTGCTATGTGAATTGTAACTTCGCCCAGGATTTGAACTTGGATCGACAAGTCCATTTCCTATGAATCTAACCATTAGACCACACGCCTCCAGCTAATTCCATCTTATAAACCCCATAAAGTTGAAATCGGTGCTTCTTAGCACAATATATACTATTTTTTCTCTTTACTTATACTTATACTGTCGGATTTGATTCTATTTTTTATATATTTTCATAATATTAGCGTGTATCAAAAGTATTTATATTTTTTTTTACTTAATTGAAAGTTTGTGGAGAACCTCTCAAGAGCTTCTTCCTTTTTTATTTTTTTTGTGGGGGTTGAAGGTTTGTTTTTTTGTTTTGTTTTTTGGGGTTTTTTTTGTTTTTAAGTTTATATAAAGCTCTACATGTGCTATTTGTATTTTTTTAGATTTTTCCAACTCTTGTTCTCATCTTTATTATTATATACACAACGTTTCAGCCTATGTGCCTTCCGGCTTTCTTCAGGTGTTTCTTGTCAAACTCAGCTCTCTATTAAAGCATTTAAGGCTTCTTAGTTTGATAAGTAACACCTGAAGAAGGCTGGAGGGCACATCTCCCAAAACATTGTGTATACAACAATAAAGACGAGGACAACAGTCTGAAAAATCTAAATAATATCAACGTTATCTTAAAAATTCAGACAAATAATACATGTGTTATCTTTAAATGATCCTAGCTCTTCTGAAAGTTTTCAAGTGCTGGTGGTTGGATTATCCTCTAATTTGAATTTTAATGTTGGTTAAATCCTACTTAACGGACATAAATTCCACCATCATATGTCACACCGCCAAAAGAAAAAAATACTAAAAATCAAGGAATTAACCGAATTTAATGAAATTTTCAGTGTTGATATATTAATGAATGAACAATATAATGCACCAGTTATTTTATTTGAAAACTTTTACATTTTTTTCATGTCTGTTAACTTTGAAACACGTATCTTTGAGAGTAACATAGATTCACAAACATACATGGTTCAAAGTTAATTGACCTGAAAAAATGTAAAAGTTTTTAGATAAAATAACCGGTACATTATATCTTTTATTCATTAATGTATCAACACTGAAAATTTCATTAGATTTGATTAATTCCTTGATTTTTAGTATTTTTTTTTTTTTTCTTTTGGCAGGGTGTCATACAATGATGGAATTTATGTCCGTTAAGTAGGATTTAACCTTAATGTCTTACAATTGATGACCATTTAATACTGGAATTTACTTTAAGGGACAAGTCCTTACCCTTCAGAATTTTTTTTTTTCTAAAAGACGTCTAGACAATTTTCATTAATTTCTTACATTTCCTGAATTCTGTGAGCACCTTCAGCAACTTTGAGGCCCAGTTTAAAAATAATGCCTCAAAATTGTTATAATCTCACTATTTGAATCCATCATTAAAACATCTGAAATAAGATGTACAGTTGAATAATGTTGATGATTTGATTTATATAATAAAAATATTAATAATATATGGGAGTCATAAGATAGTCTATATATATATATATATATATATATATATATATATATATAAAAAAAAGAAGGTCCGCAAAATGGATTATGTTTGGTTTTTTTTTTAATTTTTATTATTATTTTACATTTGTGACACATTTCAGATCTTCTGATATCTTCTTCAGGTGTTAATTAACCACAGAAGAAGATATCAGAAGATCTGAAACACATGTTGCAAATACAAAATAATTATAAAAATTTTTTTTAAATATGATCCATTTTGCAGACCTTCCTTTTCATAAAATATTTAATTTTCTCCCGTCGGACCCATAACAACACTTATATATATAATGATGTATACCTGAAAATAAGCTTTTGTGTAAAGGTATGTAGAAAACAAAAATATTTTTGATACACCCTAATAATACTGAAATTAGTAGTTAATAAGTAATTTTGGAAATGTATTTGGTAAGTTTTATTAAGCACAATCATGTACCACTATAATCACCAGCCAGGTAGGCTAAAATATTTAATAGATAAGTCTTGCTGGGACCATGAAAAAGGAACCCTCACACCTGGGTCATCCGAGCGCTCGCTACTGTACCCAGCTGGAAATGGGTACTTAGCCCTTCTCAGGGTAGCAGCACATGAAACCAGAGAAACAAATCCCACCTTACTAAAACAGACAGCAGGTTGAAATCAAGGAGTCATGACTCAGATGTAACCCAACCTCCTGAGAGTGTCAGGAGTTAAGGGCCAAAACACTTGCCTGGAGATATCTCCTCTGAGGACAACCTGCTGTTATGCTCTCCCTGAGTTTCTGTCCACCATTTAGTCCTAGTTGATAATTAATGTTTCAATTTTCTTTCTTTTTTTCTTTCTTTTTTCTTTTTTTTAATACTCAAAGTCATATTTGAAGCAAGACTAAATTGACCACTATAGGCAAGGTTTTGGAAATTTATTAAGGGACAGGCGACCCAACTTCACAGGTCATCAGCAGGCCTCTGGAGATCACATGGGCTTGGTTATAAAAGCAAGTCACTAACATCTCTCTTCCTATGTCTTCTTCCGATTTTGCTAAGACTAAGGTGTGGGCTGCTAGATTTAGCGACTTGCTTTTATAACTGCCCCCACATGATCTCCAGAGAACTGCTGATGACTGGAAAAGTCTGGTCACCTGTCCCCTAATAAATTTCCAACAAAAGAGATATAAAATGACAAATAAAGGGTAAGGATATAAAAAAAAAGAGTATTAGAAAGGGACAACAAAGCAAAATTCCAAACTAAGTCACCCTAAGACCAGTTGGCCACTAAAGTAAAGAGGTACAAAATGACAAAGAGCAAAGATATAAGTAAAGTGTAATACAAAGAGACTACAAAACAGAAATACCAATTAAGTCACTCAAACCAAAGCCAGTTGGAGTGGGGGGTGCTAAAGGAGGTTTCATATATCAGTGCCATTATAGTATGTGGCCTACCTTTTTGATTCTGTTATAGTATGTGGCCTGCCCAGTTTGAATGTGTCCTACCTCAGTAAGAGTATATTTATAGATATAAGTATTAGGCAATTTATTGAAACTAATTATTTTTCACATATATTCAATTTCAAGAAATGCAATTCAATCATAAGCTGTATATAGTAATTAAGAATAATATTTTTTTAAATGTATCCATAATTTACATGAATCAGAGATCTATTTAATTCTAAAGTATTCTTAGGGGTTAAGATTAGGGTTAGCAGTTATTATTATAATAATATATAATATGCTTTTTATGGTAGGCCACATACTATAAGAGAGACATCGTTTTGTAGGCCACATTCTATAATGGTACCCATATATCTTATATGCATACTAGTTTATGAAAATTTACATGTAGTAACATGTGAAGAGAGGGGCAAAGTGACAGACAGAATGTGAAGTAAGAGATGGGTCAGTTTTTGACTTAATTGCAAATTATGACTAATTAGAACCAATTAAAATGGATTTTATTTCAAACATAACTCAATCCAAGAACTAAAAAATATGTTGATATGAATTTTGTGTCATTAAACTAAATGGGAAAAAAGCCTTTAGCAAACAATCACTGATTCACTCAGCTTTAGTATAATAACAGATGTATTTTAATTATAATCCTATTCAAAATATTCTGGCTGAAGATAACAGTGGGTTAATTTTTCTTTTTAAAATGGTTGTGTTCCTGAATATTAAGAGTTACTGTTTTCTTTCTTTTCTTTTTAATTATATATATATATATATATATATATATTATGTGTGTAAGTTTGTATGTATTTATATATGTTAATTACATTTAACTACTATGGTTGTTGGTTGCTGCTCTATCTTATTCAAGTGTCTTTTTTGTCTATTTCTTTCTTTTTTTTAACACACTTCTACTCCCCATCACTGTGGCTCGATTAGGGAAACCATCTCGGTGGAGCTGGCAAGGTATATCAGTTTGTTTTCTGTAAGTTAAGTAAGCATGGGTTGAATGTTGACCCCACCATCTGAAACTTACTACCATCACCACCATCCCTGAAAAAAAAAAAAATTATCTTTAAAAAAAAAAAAAAAGTAAACATTTTTTTTTTCTGATTTTGAACAAACTAACCCTTTATCTTCCAATAAAAAATTATTTTCATTTTTACTAGATACTAACATCTTTGCTTTGTCTTTATGCAATATATGTTTGCTAACACACTTAAATGTTTGCTGTTTTATACTTACAACTACTAATACCGTTTGAACTTCACTCAGACAACTTAAAATAACATTGTGGTTTATGTTTTTAGTATCCCACAACATTGATTAGTAGGATAACAAAGATAAAAAAATTTTTTAAAACAATTGGTATAAATATGATACAAAACTTAAACAATACAAGATATTTTTTTTTAAATTTAAACATTTTTAAAAAACTTAGTGCTTTTTCTTCCCATTATTACATGTTGGCTTTGCCTGATGTAGAAGGGAGGATCAAAGTGTAGTATCTGTTCCAGATTCTATGCTTTGATACTTGCCTTCTATACCCGGCCTCGGCTGGGGGTCCAGTGTGCTTCGGCCTCTGGACCGGTAAAGTACAATTAATGGCATCGTTCCAGGGAGACCATCCCCCTGGATCGACGCAATTTTTATGTGCCACGTAAAAACGAGACCTTGTGTCCAGCCCTCATAAGTGGGATGAGCAGGCAAATACCCTTACCTTCTATACCCGGCCTCGGCTGGGGGTCCAGTGTGCTTCGGACCAGTAAAGAACAATTAATAGCGTCGATCCCAGGGGGCCATCCCGCAATTTTTATGCGTCCATGTAAAAACGAGACCTTGTGTCCAGCCCTCATAAGTGGGATGAGCAGGCAAATACCATTACATGTTGGCTTCATTTTTACAAAATAAAATTTAATTTCTGAATAAGTTATACTCATAAAAAAAACATGTCAATTTAATCTTAATTTTCTGTAATGTCTTCTTTTTCTCATATAATCAGATTCTATTCCAAAACTTACCCATTTATATATATATACTAGACAAAACATGACCCATTGGGTCACCCATTCCACTCTGGGTAGATAATTAAGATTAGGGAAAAGGGAATTAGTTAAGCGAATAAAAAAGATTTTTTTTTAAACAGCCAGACAAAACTTTAAAATCATTTTCTTAGCTTTCTAAGAAAGGAAATGTTTGACCTCATTTAAGCTACTGGTTGCTGGTTGTGAAATTTAACATAGAAATACATTTCAAATGCTCTCTCTCACTCTCTCTCTCTCTCTCTACCCTTCAGAGAAACTAACATTATATAATGAGGAGGTAGTCAAGAGATACATAGAGGGGAAGAAAGAGATAGACACAGAGTAAAGTAGGAGATTGGTCAGTTTTTGACTTAATTGCAAATTATATTAAAAACAAATTAATAATAAATTACAAATATAAATACATGTATTCATTAATTTAATAAACAAAATTTAATTATATATTAACAACATAAACTCAACTTTCTACTTCAACTTTCTTGCACAAGTCAATGATATTATTTGCAAAATTAAAAATTCCCCTTTTTTCAAATGTCACTCTTCACCGAGTATTCTTGATTCTCAAACTGAAAGTGTCACTAAATATTACTCTATTTCTCCAATCGTAAGCATCTCAAAAATTTTTCAAAGAAATTCTTTTTTCAAAGATTTTAAAATTCTCTGTATTTTGACCATTTTAACTTCAAATATCAAACATTTTTCCCTGAAGAAGGCTGTTTTCTTTGTATACTTAAATATTTTATCTTTTTTCAATTATCATTATTTTATTTCATATTTAAAATAATGATAAATAGAATACAATGTGTACATGGACAAACACTTGGCCGAAACACGTGTTGGCATTTCATTAAACCATTTTTATCCATTCAACATTTTCTTTCCTTTATTTATTTATTCTTTCAACATATATATATATATATATATATATATATATATACTTAAGATAACATTTCTTTTTCAATTCATAATTATTCAAATTCTTTATTATGTTCACCTCCATGCTAATCCCCTTGGGAAAGGTATGAATCCTCTCATTCCCCCCCCCCCCCAGCTATCCCAGCTATAGGTTGAATAGTTGATGGAGTGGCCTATTTTCAGTATCAGCTGGACAGCGAGGGAGTCTATACCCTTTTTGCTAGCACTAGGCCAGGGAGATTATTTTTAGCTGAGGTAGAGCGCCACACCTACCGTCAGCCTGATTACACAAACTGTGCTACTCATATGCTGAGTTGGCGGGGACCTAAAAATGAATTGTAGTAGACAATAAATATATAGTTAGATACATTTAACACCATTTTAATTGAAATTGTTGTCTAAAACAGAATTTCAAATCAACAAAAACAACCATAATCCAGTGACAATATTATGATAGAATAAGGTGTAAAATTCTTTATGAAACTAAAACACTTTATTTTAAGATATCCATTTATAAACATTATCATGTCGTGGAATTAGCACGGATAAATTTTATCGACCACTTTCTGTTGGTATATAATAACAAAGATATTTCTAATTAAAAAAACATAAACAACCTTTTACAATATTAAGATAAAATGAGGTGTAAAATTATTTGTGAAACTAAATACAACAATTTAAGGTATCCATTTATAAACACCCTCAATAAATTTACCAACCACCTTGGGTGTACTATGACATACAAAAATATGGTCCCTTTAAATAAATGTAATCATATATATATATTACTTATCCTTTTTTTGTTTTTTAAATATTAACCACTAATCTCTAATAAAAATTTTGAAAAACAGTTGGTCTGAAGTGTAGCTCAATATTTTTGGAAGGTAAGGGGTTAATATTTGTTTATACTTTTTTCTCTCATTTGTGTGCGGATTTTTTTTTTTTTTTTTTTTTTTTTTTTTGTTGGTTGGTTCATAATCACACTCATGACACAAAATAGTCATTTGATTTTAGTCATTTTAGTTAGGTCTGTTGTAGACTCCTCCTCTTCAGTATTTGCCTTTTTTTTTCTTCTTCTTCAGTATTATCACATCGCTTAGTGCGTAATAAAGTATTTGTTTTAGTTACACACAATTTTTTTTTTTTTTTTTTTTTTTTTTTTGAGTAGGGACAAGTTTTTTTGTCCCAAAAAGGAAAAAAAAAAACAAATAACAATGGCAAGTGTGATTGACATAAAATGCATCTAACATTTTTTTTTTTTAAATTGTTTATTAAAATCATATTCAAAATATATTTGGACTGTTAGAATTATCAAAAACATGAAATAGCTGGAATGATTTTTAATTGATATAAAAATCCCTTTATATTTTCTCCTACATTTTTTTTTAAATTATTTATCAAAATCCTATTTAAAATATATATATATTGACCATTAAAATAATAAAAAACATGAAATAGCTGGAATGTTTTTCAATTGATATAAAAATCCCTTTATATAAAAATTTTAAAAAATGTAGGAGAAACTGCATTTAAAAAAAATTTTTTTTAATTCTTTATCAAAATCATATTTAAAAAAAAAAAAATATATATATATATTATATATATATATATATATATATATATATATATATATTGACCATTAAAATAATCAAAAACATGAAATAGCTGAAAGGATTTTTAATTGATATAAAAATCCCTTTATATTTTCTCCCACTTTTTTTTTTTTTTTTTACAGTTTGTGACACTGTTATGCTGCCTTTGACCCTTTGTGTTAGAACTCTCCTATAAACTGAGTTAAAAAAAGAAAAAGAAAATCATTCCATACTACACAAATAGTAGTAAGATTAGCTGATACCAAACTGATATTGTGATCATATATTTAATTCATTTTTGACTAAAAAGGAAATAAAACAAAATGGACAAAGAAAAAGAGGAAACCTATATGTATATCTTGATAAAGCAAAAAAACGTATTGAGTAACCATTTAAATATTATATTTGGTCATTTTTCAATAATAAAAATGTTTATTGCAACCTTTAACTACGGAACTCAAATGTTTATTGTAACAGATTTTTAAAGTAATTTCTGGTAATTTTTCCTTAAACTTTTTTTTTTAACAAGGTATGGTAATCATTGTTTACTAATTCTTTCAGACTAATTTCCATGTCTTTATTATATATCATAACAACATTTGAACCGGTCATAATTTTTTGAGATGAGGTGTTGCAATCATTGTATATAGGTTCATTTGTACCAATTTCCTTATCTTTGTTGTTGTTTTTTTTATAACAATAATTTGTCCAATAGTTAGTTCTCCAGAAGGTACAGCAACTGAAACATTGGGATAAGAAGATACAGACAAGGAAATTAGTCTACAAATGAACTAATATACAAAGTAATTTCTGCTTTCTTAGAAATTATATATATATATATATATATATATATATATATATATGAAGTGGACAAACAATCTGTTTGAGATGACGATAGCCAACAATTTTTTGGGAGATTATGTGCTTAATTGAAGTCATACCTAATTAATTTACAAATTAGGTATGACTTCAATTAAGCACATAATCTCCACCCCCCCCAAAAAAAAAATATATATATAAAGAAAGTACGCAAAATGGATTATATTTTTTAAAAGATATTTTATTTTACATTAGCGACATGTGTTTCAGATCTGATATCGTCTTCAGATATCAGGAAGCCTGAAAAAGATACTAGAACATCTGAAACACGTGTCGCTAACGTAAAATAAAAAAAATTCTTTAAAAAACATAATCCATTTTGCAGACCTTCTTCTTTATAAAATATTTAAAAATATTTAATTTTCTTCCATTGGACCCATAACAACACTTTATATATATATATATATATATATATATATATATATATATATATAGTTTGCTATATTTATAAGTAAACAGTGCTCAATATCATTGATAGAGCCTGTATATCTAAGTTAGGGTAACAAAGATATGAAGTCAACAGTGTTTGGTAACTAACAGTTTCTCACATATGCAATTTGAAAACCAAACTTGGTTGGAAAATTACATAGGTGAGAAACTGTCAGTTACCAAGCACCGTTGAATTCATGTCTTCACTACCCTTATTTAGATATATAGGGTGATCCAACAATATGTTTTTTTAAAGGCAGACCAGTTTTTTTTAGTCACCCTGTATATATATATATATATATATATATATATGTATATATATAAGAAATACCAAAAGACTTAGATATTTAGCATTATAGTCTATTTCAGGGAGCTTAGACAAAGTGTCTAACTCTCTCGACTCATCGCATCTGATGAGCTGGGAGAGTTAAACATTTGTCTAAGCTCCCTGAAATAGACTATAATGCTAAATCTCTAAGTCTTTTGGTATTTCTTTACTTATATATTTGCTCTGTGACTCTAACATTAAGAGCACACATTGAGCTCTGAAACTGCGACAGGTTTTTTAATTAAAACTCTTGTGTCGTTAGGAAGATTTCTTCTCTGGACTTTTGGATTATATATATAAATATATAAATATATATATATATATATAAAAGACATGAAGTCAATGGTGTTTGGTAACTGATAGTCAGGCCTGTTTTTTGGGGGTCACCCTGTATATATATATATATGTTATATATGTATAGGGTGACAAAAAAAAAACAGGCCTAACTTTTTTTTTAAGTCTGTTTTTTTTATCACCCTGTTTATAATGGATGACAGTTAACAAATTAGTAGAGCCAAACATTCAAAATTCTGACATCATGCTTCTAAAATCCCAGATTAATTGCTTGTTCTCTCCTGATTAAGTTAATCCTATAAGTTATTAATATCTATGCTATGATCAATGTGGGCAGATTCCATCAACCTTATATTCCAGAGCAAAACAAACCTGAAGAAGTCCAAGGGTTGAACAACTGAAACATTGTCAAGCAAAAAAAAAAAAAAAGATGTGGAAATTTCCAGAAACTGAAAATGATTTAAACACCTTGTCTTAAAAAAAAAAAAAGAAATTCTGACAAGAAATTGTTTATCAAAAAATTATTTTTATTAATTCTGCAAATGGGTAATCCCGTGACAAATCATCCAGGCCAAGTCACCCACATCCCTACAATTTTTCTGAAATATTGTCCAAGTTTGGATTATGAAAAAGTTAGACAATCCCCAAAATTTGAGCTTCCCATTCCAAATGTTGGCGGAGTTGATTTTTAGCTCTCCAAAGGGGGTTGTGAAAAATGGCGACTTTTTGTAACCTATTTTTGTCTGTAAAATGAATTCTAGTTTCCCTACTCCTAAAATTGGTTTATAAGAGCATTTTTTGCTCAAGGAATCCAAAAATGCTATCACAAAAGTCTTAAAGTCAACCAATTTTAAGTTAGTGATGATTTCTGATTTTTCTTCCTAGCAAGATCAATATCTCAATGTGGCACTGCATCTACGACAACAATTTTTTTCTATTATTGTTTCACATATATTGAACATTATTTGTACTAAATAGTTATGTTATTAGAATCGGCATAACTCCACCAATTTTTGGAATTGGAAGCTCAAATTTTTGAGATTGTCTAACATTAACTTAGTCCACACCTGGAAAATATTTCAGAAAAATTGAAGGGGTTGGGTGACAATTTTACTTTTTTCTGGATGATTTGACTTGGAATTACCCCCAATATTATTTTCAATAATCTTCTTTTTCTTTTTTCCAATAAAGTTATGATTTCCAGTTTGCTAGGAGAGTGAAAATACAAATTCCTCCCTTATGAAAAAAATATATTTTAACTGATCGAAAGGAGACCAACTGGCTTTTTTATCTTTTTTTTTTTTCTTTTTTTTTTTTTAATATAAGTGAAATCTAAAACATTGGTAAATATCAATTAAAAGACTATTTTTTCACTCCCCAGAGATGCTGATAGGTACGCATTTTGAGTCCCTAATGCACAAAAATCTAAAAGGATGCAGTAAAATCATATCCATGCGTCCCAGTGTTTTTCTGGGGTTTTTTTTTAATGTGACAGATATCTTGAAAAGTGATTGTAAGAAAAAGAATTTCATCCATACCAAAGTATATATATTTTTTTTTACAATCATTTTTCAACATATATATATATATGTATATATATATATATATATATATATATATATATATATATATATATATAAAAGGTATATTTAGGCAGCAGTCTTTTTTAAAAACATGTCATTAAATATCACACACACACAAATAAATAAATATATATATATATATATTATATATTTGATATTGAATATTACACACACATATATACATCTTTTTTTTTTTTGTGTATATATATATATATATATATATATATTTATATTGATATATATACACACACACATATATATCTGTGTGTGTGTGTGTGTATATATATATATATATATATATATATATATATATATATATATATTTCATTCACTGAGCTCTTATTAACCATGCTAGCAGAGAAGCAGGGTCTTTAAAGTACTGAAACTCTTTGTGGATCATCATTTAATTTTGCCCCTGTATAACTCAAAAATGAACAAAAATATTTTGCTGCAGCATGAGAAGAAAATGTCTTTGATTATTTGTAAGTATTTACACAATATATATATTTTTTCTTGTTGAATCTAAACTCGACTGTCTTTTTATTCTACTTTCTTTTTTGCAAAATAATTCAAATGAGTAGTAAAATAAGCCCGAATAAAATTATCTTTATGTAATTTCCTCTATCTATATATCTCTATTTCTGCACCCATGAGGCTAGGATCATGTGGATGCATGCCACCAAGTTGGGAGGATGTGGCTCTAGAGGTGACCTTGTACTTTGTAGCAAAAAGATACATTAAGGTTAAGTGGTTGTACGTTTGCCTTGACCAGTTGATTTGGCGATCCTCATGTGAGGCATTGATAGAGTTTTGGCTTTGCATTTTGTGGTTGCAAAATAATTTTTAAAATAGTAAAATAAGCCAACAAAGAAAAACAATTAACACTAATTTCAAACCCCGAATAAAATTATCTATACTAGTACAAAATAAAAAACACCCTCTGGGCGATGTAAAAATAGATTTTTGAAACATATTGCCTGAGGAGTGGGAGTAAAAAATTCAATGTCAGCGAGTTTGTACCCTAAGTAAGTAAAATCATCAAATTCATTAAAGGATTAAAAAATAAAACAATTTGAAATGTAAACTTTAAATATGTATTAAAATAAAACAAACTATATATAGATATATAATACCAGTCATGTATTTATTAAAACTTGTTTTAAAAAACAATGAGGACTGTCTAATGTTGCATGTTCAAATTTTGAGTGTATTGAATAACTACACTCAAAATAACATAGAATAATTTTTTTTTTTTTTGCACCCACCATACCATGAGCTTCGGTTCATGGGTGGTCCCACATTAAAAGACTTTGTGTCATACCTGCATACATGGGATGCAAGGCAAATACTATTATGGGATAGAAGTGATAATATTTCAACTGTTGGTCTTCTTTTGGTCTTTTTTTTTTTTTTCTTTTTTTTTAATTTACCTTATCAAATTTGAAACCTTCCCTATTTCATTTCTTTTCATTCTGATACACAATATTTACCTTTGTGTCAAATCACACCTTTTTTTTTTTTGAAAATGATTATTCCTCAGATTGGAAAATTCCTAGTAAAAACACTTCATTATTTCTGATCATTATTATAACGTACTGGCTCTTTGTTGCTTATAAATGGGCTTGTTTCTTCATCTGGGAAAACGACTCTTAAATTAAGATCCTGGGTAATCCTGCGTTGGATATTAAAAACAAATTCGGGCACAAGTCAATTTGTTTCTTTTGTCAACAAATTTATTATTACATCCTTCGATCGTCACATTGTAGTAAACGACACAGAGAGAAATAGAGAGATATTTATAATAGCATAATCTGCATACTTGGGGATCATAATCTCAAGACTATATATTGTTAAGATTCTATGGATACAGAAATAGGAACAGGACATATACGCCAAAAAATAGTTTTAAATATAAAGAAAAAAATCAGATAAGTTTCTGATAAGTTTTCTTTTTATATACTATTTCTTGTTCTTCCATTTCTTTTTTGTATCACCTGACACAGGAGATTCTTCTTTTTAAGGACCCCTACATAATTTTTCTTTCTGAGGAATATTCTCCACCCCTTCCTTTTTTCTCCCCCTCTTGTTGTTATTTTCCATTATTTTGTCACATGAAAAGCCTTTTTTTTAGTCCTTCTTTCAAGATCCTGCCAAAAGATATATTTTGCAATTATACTAGTGTTATGACAATTGCTACAACCATTATTTTTGCTACCATTTTACCATAATGAGAACCATTACCACTACCACTCCCACTATATCTTTCACTTTGACCATTACCGTCACCAATGCTACACCCAACACACTGCTACCACCGCAACCACCACCACTCTTGCCATTGGTATTTCGTTTCGCTACAGAATTGCTTTCTTTTGCTTGCTTGATTGGTTGGTTGCTTCTTGATATTTTCCGCTTTTTTATTTTACTGGTTTCTTTCTTAGATTTTTTTTTTTTTAAATTAGAAAAAAGAAAAAAGTTTTGTTCAATTTTTGGATTATACCATATCATGGAATCTTCTGATTGCATTAATAAACTTTTGAATACGATGAGGAAATTAATCCGACAATATGTGAAGAAAATGTTTTCAAAAAATATAACAAACACAAGATGTTACGATCAGAGGAAAAATTTTTATATGTCTATACTTAAAACCGAAATACTTAAGTATAGACACTTAAAATTTTCCTCTGATCGTAACATCCTGTATTTGTTATATTTTTTGAAAACATTTTCTTCACACACATATATATATATATATATATATATATATATATATGAGAAGTAAACAAACAGACAATGTTTGTGATATGGCTATTTTCAGCCGACAATATTTGGGAGAATATGTGCTTAATTGAAATAGGTAAATTTAAATAGGTAAATCCCGCCTAATTAATTATTAATGAATTAACTTTCAAAAATTAGGTTCGACTTCAATTAAGCACATATTCTCCCAAATATATATATATATTAATAAACTTTTTAATGCTTCAAAAAGCAACAAATCTAAAAATGGATTTTATTTTCTGTTCGTCTATTTAAAAATACCTTTCTTTTTTCCCCCTTTCGTTTATTTATAAAGAAAGATTTAAATATGACCTTAATTTGTAACACGACTAAATTATGAAATATTTGGCAAAACAAAGTTCAAATTTATCATCAACAAAAACAATTTATGATATGCATCCAGCTTTTCATGTTTGGAAATTTTATCTAAAATTTTTCTAATTTTTTTATCTAAAATTTTATCGAAAAATTTTTGGCTAAAATGACTATAAAATAATATATTAAATATATATATATATATATATATACTAAATTAAATATATATATATATACTAAATTCTTATTATTTATTTGGCTAAAATGACTATAAAATAATATATTAAATATATATATATATACTAAATTAAATATATATATATATATACTAAATTCTTTTTTTAAAAAAAGCTGTTTTGCAATATGGTATAATCCATCTATTGATCAAACTTTTTTTTTTTGTTTTCTGTTTCACATATTGTATATAAACTTTCCATAACATTTTTTTTTTCAGTTTAACTTTTTAAAAGATCAGAGCTGCCAGAAAACCACAAACATTTGGTGATACACAGCAGGTAGTCCTGCTCTATTAAAACTATTTGTAGGTAACCATAACATCTTATAGACTTACTATCAAGTCATGCTGAAAACACTGGTTCTCATCAAATCACTGAAGTTAAGGAGTGATGAGCCTGTTCAGTTCTTAAATGGGTGACCCCTTTGGAACAGTAGATACTGTGAACAACTTGAGGCATCACATCATGGTGTAATGGTTTGCAAACTAGTTACACTACCAAATTGGCCGTGGGTGGCGACCCGTGATGCTTAAGGACAGAGTCTTGGTGGATGAGTAGTCCATGACCTGCAACACTCCACTTAGACCCTTACTTGGGCTAGACGGGCAGTCGTAGAGTCCCCCTCCGATCAATTGGCTGGTCACATCAAGCCCTAGCACCTATATGATTTTCCAAACCCTATTGCCCTTATGGCAAGCCCCAAGCCCTTTTTATCATATGGATGCTAGAAGGTTGTGGCAGAGGGTCTACATTCCTGGGAATGACGTTAAACTCTATCTGATGGTGAGGTTCTAGTTTTGGAGGTTTGGGGAATGTAGGGCACCCCTTCATCACCATTGCTCCCTGGTCCACTCTACCCGTAGTGGTAGTACCTGTTAGGGTCCCATCTATGGGTTAAATAGAAAGACATGAGTTTATAAACAAAATTGAGTATCCATTTAAGAATGAATTTTATTTCAAAACTTTGTCGGCATTAAATGACCCACTGAAGGTTGATATGCCGTAAAACAAACCAAACCAAACTCATTTTGTTTCTCATCACACAAGATACTATACAAATTAACATAATTCTCTATTAAACTTAACTTAGCTTTAAGTAGACAGAATATATGTTGATCTTATTTAAACTAGTAGGTACATTGGACCATCAGAATCTACAAGTGCAAGAGGAGTGCCAGAGCTCTGGGTCCCATAATATATTTAGGGAAGCCCAGAAAAATCTTTAAAATTCAAAAATATTTTTATTTTCAAAAAAATACTTTTTCCTTACAAGTAATTAATAAATTTCTCTACAAATGATAAGTACTGAAAATTTTATCAAAATTAGATAAATAACTGGGTGGGGGTATATTTGATATATTAATTCTATATTATTTATGTTAATATATAAAAGTTGTAATATTTAAAAAAGAAGCTACAGAATAGGTGTCCGTTGTGGGCTACCGATACACTGCATCTTTCAAAGCCTCCATGCTTCCTATAGTCCGCCAACACTATACCTGATACTCCCATCCACACACATATGCACACACGCACACACATACATGTATATTATTACTGTACGCTTTTCGTGTTCCTGACACTAATACATTATTCTATGTACTAGACATGAGACTTTGATGAGTTGTGGTGCACCTGAGCACTGTACACAATAAATTTCATTATTATTAATATGAGGCCAAATAAAAAAAGGAAAAAGAAAAAAAAAAACAAGTGAAAATCAATATAAAGATTTTTGAAGGCAATTTACAATGCAATATGTGTTGAAAATTATATCTATTTAACTTCTTTTTTTTTTTTAATTCTAAATATTTTCGGAAATAAAATTCCATCATCAGAGTTATTAAAAATACTAGGTGTTTTTTTTATAGTACTTATCCCACGGTGATGGTGTAATCATATGTTGTTTTAAGAAGTTGAGGAACGCCATATATTTGAAATTTTTTTTTCCTTTTCGGTTACTTCCGTGATGTTAAATCGATTCGTCTGCTCCTGCGCTCGTGGAGATTGTTCGAAATTCTTTTAATTTTTACTATAAATTTAGCCTCGCTCAGGCATAGTGAAATAAAGGGTTTTTTTTTTATAGTTTGTTTGAAGCATTGTGCGTGAAAATTAATTTTCTAATCCAATATAAATTATTATTGAATTCAACAAAGTTTGACTTTTCTGGCAGCTTTGAAATGTAAAAGGTTAAATATGTGTCTTTTTTTTTTTTTTTTTTTTTTTAAGTATCTGCTAATATATATATATATATATATATATATATATATATATCCTTGCCTTTGTATTACCTCCTCCATTTTGTTTTGGGTGTTTGAACCTGTTTTTTTTTTTGTATTTTTATTTCATTTTAGTATTTAAGTTTTTGTTTCCTGGCTGCAACCTTTCCTCAGTGCCCAAATAACAGATAGTTAATAGCTAGACTCTTAGACGTACTGTAGATACTGCATGATGGAGCCAATGTTATTAACAAAAATGTAAAGAAGTTTGTATCCTAATCTGTATTATGTGTTATTGTTGGTATATTACAATGACAATATTTGTCTTAAATTATTTTGTTCTCTTTATATTAGAAAAAGAATATATATATATATATATATATATATATATATATATATATATATATATTTCTTTACTCTGCAAACAGTATATTGTCTGAAGAAAACTACTTCAAATGTTGCCCCTATATAAGAAAAAATTCTTGTTCTCTTTATATTAGAAAAAGCAATATATATATATATATATATATATATATATATATATATATATATATATTTCTTTACTCTGCAAACAGGATATCGTCTGAAGAAAACTACTTCAAATGTTGCCCCTATATAAAAAAGAATATATATATATATATATATATATATATATATATATATATATATATATATCTGCAAACAGGATATCATCTGAAGAAAACTACTTGAAATGTTGCCTCTATATAAAAAAAAAAAATATTCTTTTAAAATAATTTCTGAAACTTTTTAAGGGTGGGTAAGTTGAAAACTGAGATTTTCAACTTCCTGAAATTCTTTTAAAATGATTGTTATTTGAACAATTGGATCAAGTCACCAATAGGCACCCCAGTTGTGAGCTGTGTTCAAAGAAATGGAAATTTGCTTTTCACCGGTTGTTAGTAAACAAAACCAGCAGATGATTTTTTTACATTATAATTTCATACAAACCAAAGACAAGTTTTTATACTAACAATTTATATGAAAAATTAAATACACATTTGTTTAAAAAAAAATTTTAAATTGTGTATTATTGCTATCATCTGTGCATAAAAAGTTGATAAAAAAAATGGTGCATATCACATTTGGGCATCCTGGCCTCCTGCCCTAAAATATGCTAATCGGTGCCTGCTCAGAATCCGACCCATGCTAGTTATGAACTCCCTAGCTGTTTGAAAATTTGTAACAGTTGTTTTGAATTAAAATAAAATGAAAATACCGAGAAAAAAAGATATCTTAAAAGGGTAAATATTTACATTTACTTGTCAATAAAAAACCTGGGGGTGTAAAATATCGCTTTCATATCATTAACTTTTCAGGAAAAACGCCTTCAAGCAGCTAGGGAGTTCATAACTATCATGGTATTTACCTCATACCCCACGTGTATGGATTAGGCACAAGGCCCTATTAATGTGGGACCACCCACAAACCGAAGCTCATGGGTGGCGGATGGAAAAATTGCGTTGATCCCGTCAGCCTCAGGCACTGGGCAATAAACCCAGCCCTGCCCCTTTAAATCAAGGGGGCAGGTATTGCCTGGGGGGATGGCCCCCTGGGATCAACGCTATTAACTTGTAAAGATACAGGGCCGAAGCCACTGGTCCCCCACCACAAGGGGCGGATCTTCATAACTATCATGAGTCGTATTTTGAGCAGTCACCGCTTAGCGTTTTTTAGGGCAGGAGGCTAGGACGCACAAATGCGATATGCACCAAAAAATTTAAACCAACTTTATTTTTATTTCAAATAGTATAAACAAAAACTATGTTCTAAGCTTAACAGAGCAGAATTTGTCTTGAGAGCATATCAGTACTTAGTAACTAGTTCTATAAACGCAACAGTATTATGTGCTAAAGAAGGGTTAAATCTAACTTAATGGACCTAAATTCCACCATCATATGTCACCCCGTCGAAAGAAAAAAAATACCAAAAATCAGGAAATTAATCGAATTTAATGAAATTTTCAGTGTTGATATATTAATGAATAAAAGATAAAATGCACCAGTTATTTTATTTTAAAACATATCTTTGAGGTGTAACACATATTCTCAAAGGTACGTGGTTCAAAGTTAACTGACCTGAAAAAATGTAAAAGTTTTTAAATAAAATAACTGGTGCATTATATCTTTTATTTATTAATATATCAACACTGAAAATTTCATTAAATTCAGTTAATTCCTTGATTTTGGGTTTTTTTTTCGGTGCAGGGGTGACATACGATGGTAGAATTTAGGTCCATTAAGTTCGATTTAACTTTAATCTTACTTGGAAATTAATTATTCATTTTTTTATTCATTTCATCATCGTTGGATACCCCATACTTATAATCTTGTGTCACATCCTATCTGTGGCCAATGGGTTGGGTATAGGAGTGTTCCAATCATATAATGGTTAGCAAGCTAGTCTCACAGATCCATTACTACTAAACAGCTAGTTCAATCCTCACTAGATGCCCCATACTTGTGATCTTGTATCACATCCTACCTGTGACAACAGGTTGGGTAAATACAGGGCATCCCATTGGGATGTAAGGGTTAGCAAGCTAGTCTTGCAGATCCATTACTACTTAATAGTGAGTTGGAGTCTCCATCGATGCCCTATACTTGCAACCTTGTGTCTCATCCTACCCATGGTGAATGTGTTGGATAGATGAGGGCATCCCATCATGGTTTAATGGTTAGCAAGCTAGTCTCAAAGATCCATTACTATCCATTACTACTGAATAGCAAGTTCTATGAAAGAAAATCATATCTCTCTGAATTTTTGAGATGAGGCTTGATAATTTGGATTATTTGAATTATTCAGACTATTATCCTCATCTATATTGTTATCTGCACAACGTTTCAAATCATATCGAGCGTCGTGGTGTACTGGTTAGAGTCGTAGAAATGGACTTGTTGTCCTGAGTTCAAATCCTAGATGAAGCTACAGCTCACATAGCATTAATACCTTTGGGAAAGGTATGAATCCAACAATTCTCCCTCCAGCTATGGGTAAATAGGACAGACTGGGTTCTTTAACCTTGGTTAGGCAACCAGTCTAGGAGAAGGAAAACTCTGAATTCAAACCTCTTAAATCCCCGCTTGGTGTGGTCACTACTAGAATAGCTCAGGCCTACTTAGTGATCTATTTCAATTTTTTTTTAAATCTTTAATTCACTTAAAAAATTTAATTTTATCTATTCTAAGAGACAATAAACCCCAAAACAAATCCGGAGCTGGAGTCCCTAAGATGAAGTAACGCTGAACTAGCGATGCTAAACTGAATTGGTTTCTTACCTTTCCTTTGGACCACAGCGGCGGTGTAGAAAGGGGGATCTGCTGCTTATGCAACAGCAGATCCTCCTTATCAACCCGCCCAAGCTATGTAGTTAAAAAAAAAAAAAAATTTTGGACACTACTCCATCATCCTTCGACAGAAGGATGCCAACAATTAGTGAATAATATTCATCATTAAATTATATAGAATTTTACTTGGCAAGTTTAAAATAGCATAAAATTCTTATTACATCTCCGAAGAGTCTATCACATATTTTATTATCATAACAACAGAATTTCTCTTTATTCTGTAACCCCCTTTTTTTTTCTTTACTTTTTTTTTTCTTTTTTTAACAGTTTGTTTGGAAACTGTTACATTCGCTTTTTCCTTTACCATATTTAATGTCAATTATGTTGTTTCCTTGCACAATATAAACCCAATTTTATATGCTTTTCAAAACAAAACTGCACACCTTTTTTAAGTTGTAAACAACTGTTTCATAATTTTTATATTATTTTACTTTTATGTAATGCGTACGCAATATAATGATTATACTGAAGTGATTGGTATTCTTGAGGAAAGTCTAAGCATTGGAACTTAAGAAAAAAGACCCTTTCTATACTTATATTATTAAGAAGATTTAGATATACCTTTATTTTGTAATCTTATATTAAATTTCAAAATGAAGTTTAAAATACATGATTACCTCCCTTTGTTTTTACTAAGTATGGACATAAAGAAATTTATTTATTCAATTTACACATCTTACTCCAAATAATAAATTCGGTAATCCTTAACTATTTCCTAGTAAATTCCTACCATAAAATAAACTGAACCCTCATTTATGTCCGTGTTTAAAACTAACCACTTTAAAACTAACCATTCTCACGAAATAAAAACTTTTAGAATATACACATTGAAGTGAATATTAAAATGAATAAAGAAAATATATTTAGTATTGTAAAATAACAGGTGCAAGAAAAATAACACATTTATTGCAAAAACACGGACATAAAATGAGGGTTCAGTTTATTTTGAGGTAGGAATTTGCGAGGAAATAGTTAAGGATTGCCATAAATTCTATACATACAATTATAGAATGTAAAGAAAGCTGAGCATTGTCCTAAAAAGCAACACAAATAAAAAGAAAGAAATACCAGTAAAAAAAAAAAATGAATAATAAAGACATTGCTCATATTACAAAATTCCAGGCATCTTTTATGTAATGTGTATGTAATATTATAATTACAGATATATTATTAAAAAGATCTAGATGTATGTTGTTGTTTTCATCTTAGATTAATTGGACCAAGTCACCAATAGGCACCCCAGCTGTGAACAGTTTTCAAAAAAATAGAATTTTTATATTGATGACATAATAATTTTTATTTAATCAGAAGAGAATTATGTTTATCTAAGTAAAAATAGTTTTTATTTACAAACTATGTTTTATGTTTATTTAAATATAAGGATGTAGTTCAATGATAAAACATGTCTTTATTTAATCAGAAGAGAATTATGTTTATCTAAGTAAAAATAGTTTTTATTTACAAACTATGTTTATGTTTATTTAAATATAAGGATGTAGTTCAATGATATAAAACATGTCTTTCGTTTAAAGTTTTATAATTCAAAAAAAAAAAAAAAACAATAACAATATTAGTTTAAATAAAAGTTTAAAGCTGGGGTGCCCATTGGTGACTTGGTCCAATAAATTTTTAAAATGGAATTAAAAATACGATTACCTCCCTTTGTTTTTATGGACAGAATATAAGAAGAAGAATAATGATGATAAAGACAATGTGTCCTTAAAGTAATTCAGATAATACAAGCCTATTAATCTTAATTGATTTTACAGTTTTATCTCAGACCTGCTACGAGTTTCTATGAGAGAAATTCAAATCTATTTTAACTGACAAAAAATGACTAATAATTTAAAATTAATCATAATTACAAAGATATTGTTAATAACTGTTAATAATAATATTTTTCATTACAACATTTTTGTGTTTTTTTGTTCTCTTTATTTTAACAGCTAATCTACACTGGTATTTACTAATCTAAAACTAACCAATTTATTATATTTTTTTAAAACTAAATTTTACCAATATTTCTTGATACCATATAAAATTAGAAATTTTTAAAATTCTACTCATTAGATAATAACCAAATTACAGGGTGGTCCGAAAGTCTTATCACCACTAAATATTGTTTTAACTTTCATTATTTTTTTAATGATATAATATATAAGTAAAGTAAAGTAATCAGCCTAAAGTCAGTATCAGCCAGACACCGAGTGAGTCTATCCCCTTTTAACTAGCGCTAGACCAAGGAGATTATTTTGGCATCTGAGGTGGAGCGCCACACCTACCATCAGCTCCTTACTTTATCACACAGATCCCTGTGCTACTCATACATTGAGTTGGCAAGGGCCGATATCAAACTAGGAACCTTGTGGTTTCTAGCCGAATGCTCTACCGACTGAGCTAACCCAGCCCATCCTAAATCCACTTAAAAAATTGACCTTGTGTCACATCCTACACGTACTGAGGAATTGGTAAATATAGGTAAAGGAGGGTGTGATCTTTAAAAGATACTGTGCCACGCAGTTCCCCAAGAAACAAAAAATACGTAAAGAACCAAATATATATATATAAAATATATCATTGAGAGCGTTCGGCTAGAAACTGCAAGGTTCTTAGTTCGATGCCGGCCCTCGCCAACTCAGCGTATGAGTAGCACAGGGATCTGTGTGGTAAAGTAAGGAGCTGATGGTAGGTGTGGCGCTCCACCTCAGATGCAAAAACAATCTCCTTGTTCTAGCACTAGTGAAAAGGGGATAGACTCCCTCGCTGATTGGCTGGTACCGACATTAGGCCGCCCCGACGACTTTACTTTTACTTTATAGTATATAATAATAATAATATAATAATATAAATTTCAATTTCTAGTAGGCGGGAGTTTTAAATTTGGCGTCAGTCAGTCTGGTTTTGTCTATTTTTAGAATACGATCCTTTTTCTTTATTTCTCAAAACTGCCCTAATAAAAATACACAGTTTACGAACCATTACTACTATATTACTTCTTCTATTGTTCTCATTATGGAGTTGTTATAACGCGCTTAGCGAATAATAAGACGTGTAGCCCAGTTGACGTTAACTGCGAGAAGAACCCACTTCCGCCTTTTATTTAAAATAATACAAGATGGCTGAAACAGTACTTCCGTTTCATACAACAATGTTATAACCGGTGCTTCCGGGTCTTAGTATACCACATCCCTCCCCACTTAGCTTGAAACATCCATAGGTCCCTCCCCGGAACTCCCATTACTTATAGGAGGCATTGTCCGACTCTCAGACATAGTCACATCATCATCATCTGTAGCCTCTGGAGACTCCTGAACAGCAATTTCCCCAGTTAAGGGGCTAGTACTGGGTCGTTTCCCTTTTGTATCTGGTTTAATGTTGGTGCGCTGTCTTTCGGGTTTATTCTCAGCATTGTTCCTTCTTTCCTCCTCTTTGCGTTTCTGAAACCGTGTTCTCATGCGAGTTCTGGGGTGTTCATCTTCCAATCTGTCACCGGTTGTTGAAAAACTGCTATCTCCGTAGGGTGCAGGAAGCTGTGCACAAGCTGTTGAGTGCCCTGTAACTGTTTGTTCCTGACTCCCCTGAGGCTGCCTTGATTCTTCGGGACCTCTCACAACAGGTTCTGTTGGAATATTCGCGCGAATATGATCCACATGCCTTTTCCATAATCGACCATCCTCCAATCGCACTCTAAAAGTCAGTGGACCAAGCTGCTCCTCTAAAACTCCGAACAGCCATTTTGGCCTCCCTTGAAAATTCACCACACTAACACTATCTCCAATATGGAACATCCTTTCACTACGATATCTATCCGTTGTTCTTTTAGTATCGTCTATTTTCGTGGTGACTTGGGTAGATAAATCTGGATACACAAGGTCCAGACGCGATCGAGGCTGACGGCCCATTAGTAGCATTGCTGGTGATTGACCTGTTGTTGATTGCGGGAATAACCGGTATCGGGCTAATACACGCAACAATCGTGTTTCCAAATCTCCAGTAACTTTTTTAAGACCACTCTTAATGGTTTGAACTGCACGCTCAGCCAGTCCATTTGAGGAGGGGTGGTATGGCGCACATCTAACATGCTTAATGCCATTTAGGGTACAGAACCTGGAAAATTCCTTACTAGTAAAACTGCTAGCGTTGTCAGATACAATCACATGTGGACTCCCATGTGTGGCAAACGTGCGTCTCAACATCCTTTCTGTTTCTGAAGAAGATGGTGATGACACAACATGTGCATCTATATATTTACTGTGGGCGTCGACAATCACTAGAATCCACTTACCCTGGATAGGGCCCGCATAATCCATGTGCACTCTGAACCAAGGCCTTCCTGGCCATTCCCAGGGATGCAATGCACTAGCCTGAGGCATATTTGCACTATCTTGGCACATGGCACAACTCCTCACACATAATTCAATATCTGCATCCATTTTAGGCCACCAAATGTGACTACGAGCAAGAGACTTCATCCGTGAAATTCCTGGATGACTCTCATGCAATTCTTTCAGTAACGCCTCTCGACACTTTGCTGGGATAATCACCCGTGATCCCCATAAAATACAACCCAGTTGTTCCGACAACTCATCCTTCCTGGTTGTATATGGTTGAAAGTCAAGAGATCCTTTTCCCGGCCATCCATGCAAGATCCATCTACGCACTTGTGATAACACGGGTCTCTTGATGTGTAAAAAGCAACAGTTTTTGACGTGACTGGGGTTAAGTCTAAAGCTGACATGGAGAGTACTACTTCCTCCGGACAAGGTAATGGCGTAAAATGGTCCTCTATAGGTAGCCGACTCAGTCCATCTGCATTAGAAATTTTTGAACCTGGCTTGTATTCTAGTTGATAATGATAACTTGCTAGAATCAAGGCCCAACGTTGAACTCTAGCACTTCCTGTTGGTGATATTGCACGGTCCTCTTTAAAAAGCCCAAGCAGTGGTTTATGATCAGTGATGATGGTAAATTCTCGACCATAGATATATTTATGGAATTTAGAAACTCCAAAAATGACTGCCAGTCCTTCACGTTCTATCTGGGCATAATTTCGTTCTGCCTTTGATAATGTTCTGGAGGCAAAATAAATCGGTTTTTCACTCCCGTCTTTCATTATATGCGATAACACTGCCCCCACACCACTGGAGATGCATCCACCGTCATGATAAGTTTAAGTTCAGCATTGTAATGAACCAAAACACTAGTTGACATTAGCAACTCCTTTGATTGCTTGAAAGCAAAGGCTTCGTCTGGTCCCCATTTCCAGGGAACTCCCTTTTGTAGTAATTTGTACAAAGGAGCTAAAACTGTGCTGATATTGTTTAAGTACCGCCGATAGTAATTAACAAAAGCTAAAAAACTACGCAGTTCAGACACATTCTTTGGGGTGGGTTTTATGAATTGCATTGACTTTATCTTGCGTTGGGTGGATTCCTTCAGAATCAATCCTATGGCCCAGGTATGAAATTGACGACTTTTTAAATTCACATTTATCCCCTTTAAGTCGGAGACCGGCATCTCGTAATCTCTTTAATACTGCCCGCAGGTTCCTATTATGCTCTTCCATAGTTTGTCCCGAGATTAGGATGTCATCTAGATAAGCAACTGTCTTTGGTACTCCTTGAATAAGTTGATCTATGATCCTTTGGAAAACTCCTGGTGATGAAGCAATACCAAAACACAAACGAGTATACATAAAAAGACCTTTATGTGTGTTTATAGTAGTTAGTTTTTGTGACTCTTCATCCAAAGGAACCTGTAAATACGCGTCACTCAAATCCAGTCTCGTAAAATACTGTCCACCCGAGACTTTGGAATACAGGTCGTCTATATTTGGAATGGGATATTTGTCGATTTGCAAAACAGGATTAACGGTCTGTTTAAAATCCCCACAAATCCGAACTTGACCATTTCTCTTTAAAACGGGGACAATAGGGGAAGCCCATTCTGCAAAACGGACTGGCTTGATAACAGAGGTAGCAACCATTCGTTGAAGTTCAGTTTCAACTTTTTCTCTAATTGTTAAGGGTACGGGTCTAGCTTTCATAAAACGAGGTTTGCTATTTTCTTTAACATACAATTTAGCTTTTTCAATATTTAATGTACCAAGCCTGGTTTAAAAAGTTCTGCAAATTCTTGATTAAAATCAGTCCATTCCATTTTGTTGCAGGTAGGATAGATATTAATTGGCAATTTTTGCAGCCAGTCTCTTCCAAGAAGACTTGGTCCAGAACCTGGTACAACTAACAGTCTTAAATAATGTGTTTTTCCCTGGTATTTTACACTCAGGTTAGCAACCCCTTTAGGTACAATGACCTCACCCGAATAGGTCCGCAACCTCTGTAATGTTGCCGTTTTTATAAGTCTCGCGTTCGGCAGTAAGTCAAACTGCTGTTTACTTATCAGAGTAGACGAACAACCGGTGTCAATTTCCATTTGACATTGAATACCATTTAAATAAATATTACACATATATGGTTCACGGCTATTCGATCTCGTAAAAAATAAGGGTATGTCGTCTGTCTCTTGTATGTAATTCGACACCTTTTTCCTTTGTTCATTTTTACAAAATTTTGAAAAGTGATGTTTTTTGTTACATTTAAAACAAATTTTCCCCCATGCGGGACAAAAAAATCTTTTCTCATGCCATTTCCCACCACAACCAAGACAACTTTTTTCTTTCTTTTGTAATTCAGTTGTGTTAGACTCGGAACATATTTTATTTACTTTATCCGTCTCTTTTTTCTTTATATGTGCAACGTCACTCATTGCTAATTCTATAGCTGTGGCCATTTTAACAGCTTCTTCTAACGACATATCTTGGGACAATAATTTTTCTTGAATTTTATCGTCCCTTAATCCACACACAAATTTGTCACGCAATGCTCTTTTTAAAAATGACCCAAATTCGCATGTAGAAGCCAAATGTTTAAGGCGAACAAGAAATTTTGAAATTGACTCACCCTCCTCTTGTTTTGCATTATGGAAACGAAAACTTTCAGCCACTATTAGTCTTTTAGGCTTAAAATGTTCCAACAACAACTGGGTAATTTCCCCCAGAGACTTCTCGCTTGGTTTTTGAGGGGTACATAAATCCTCCAAGACTCTGTAGGTCCTTTCTCCAATTGTACTCAGTAATATGGCTTTGCATTTTACTTGGTTCTCATGTCCAATATCGTTTGCGATAAAAAACTGTTCTACTCGGTCCAAATAGGTTGATATATTCCTGATTCCGTACAGAATTCTTCTAAATGTCCGAGTAATGGCATTTTCTTCAGTGAAACAAATCCTCGTCTGCCAATTGTTATAACGCGCTTAGCGAATAATAAGACGTGTAGCCCAGTTGACGTTAACTGCGAGAAGAACCCACTTCCGCCTTTTATTTAAAATAATACAAGATGGCTGAAACAGTACTTCCGTTTCATACAACAATGTTATAACCGGTGCTTCCGGGTCTTAGTATACCACAGGAGTGGACAAGACTTTCAGACTACCCTGTACATTCAGTTTTTTTAATAGATTTTTATTTATCCCTATCAAAATGTGTAGAAGTATAAATCATGGATTATCTAAATATTATTTATTTTATTATTATCTATATAAACCCACAACTTTAATCAACAATAATAAAAGCTAATTATTTTTCTTCATCTTATTATTATAAATACAGATCTTCAACTTTGTTACTGAAGATGATATAGTTTTAAAACATTATTCTATGGGACATACATAACAATACAAGAATAATAGTTAGCATTCACTTATTTAGAATGATAGGATAATATAATTTCATAATAAAAAAACAAATCAAGTATCTATCTTGCATAATGAACAGTGTGACATTTGTTTGTTTGTTTTTTTATCTGTCAATAAGTTTTACTAACATTATCTCTGCACCTTGCCTAGGATCAAAGTGGCACTACCTGGATCAGCGTAGTATTGGATCTACGGAAATGTAATTAAATGTACTAGCAAAAAAAAAAGACGGAAGGATGCCAACAATCAAGTTCGGAGAGGGGGATTCTCCATATCAATCCGCCCAGGCTACGTAGTTAAAAAAAATGTTTTTTTTAAATTTTGGATGCTACACCATCGTCTTTAGTAGAAGGAAGGATGCAACAATCCAGTGTGGAGAGGGGGGAACTGCTGTTGGGACAACAGCACATTCTCCATATCAACCTGCCCAGGTTATGTAGTTAAAAAAAAAAAAAAAAATTTAATTTTGGATACTACGCCATCATCTAACAGCGAGGGAGTCTATCCCCTTTTCACTAGTGCTAGACCAAGGAGATTGTTTTAGGCATCTGAGGCAGAGCACCACACCGATCATCAGCTCCTCACTTTACCACACATTAGTACTGTATTTATTTTTCTTTCTCAAACAAGAACAACAACCACAGTGTGAAAATGTGACTGTTAAACACTTATTCATGGAATGCAGGGTTTTTGCTCACATCAGAAACTGTTATTTTAAAGCAAACAATATGAAAGATCTATTTGAAAATGTCAACATAGAGGACATTCTGTCCTTTTTGAGGGAAATAAAATTATACCACAGAATATAGACATGAACTTAATCAATATCATACAACATGATCCCCAATGGTACTAACACATTGTTAAAACCAATTACTAAAAAAGTATGAATATAAATACACAACATATATTACTTCCTGTAGGAAGTGCGTGGTGTAATGGTTAAAGTCATGGGAAATGGTCTCGTCGCCCCGAGTTCAAATCTTGGACGTGGTAATTGCATTTCACTTAGCGCTAATACCCTTGGGAAAGGTATGAATCCTACTCTCCCTCCAGCTATGGGTAAATAGTAGGGCAGACTGGGCTCTTTAGCCTTGGTTAGGCAACCGGTCTAGGAGAAAGAAAACTCTGAATTCAAACCATGTTAAACTCCGCTTAAGAAATTAACCTTGTGTCACATCCTGCTCATGCGGAGGGTTAGTAAATATATATATTACTTCCTAACTGTTAGGCATGATATAACCCCAGATGGGTTGATATGCCGTTAAAATAAATCAACCAACATGTATTTATTTTTGAAAAAGTATCTAATATTTATATTCTTTGAAATAATAACTGTTTTCATCTGTATATGTTATATCTTATCGTTTTTAAAATAACTTGGATTTCCAGAGGTGCATATACTACACTATGAGCTTAGGTAGGAGCGCTAGGTGTAATACTTTCATCCTAGACATTGTGCACAGATGCTACAGTTTGATCCTAAACAGAAGTGCCAATCCATATTTAAGCAACCCCCATCCATTTTTTGCTGGAACTATGCTAGTTCTTTTGTAGACTCTAGCATTAAATATTGTTTCTTAGGTATTAACATAACGTGTTCAGTTGTTTTTTTTTGTTTGTTTGTTTGTTTTTTGGGGTTTTTTCTACAAGAGGTGAGTACATGATTTCTTTATACCTAATAGTTATAGACTATTCCAGAAGATTTTTTTTTTTTTGGTCTTAGTAAATGTAGAAGTAGGCTTTTTATTGTGTTCTGATTTTTTTTTTTAAATCAAAAATAGTTTTGTTTTTTTTTTAATTTTTTAAAGGAAAGACAATCAATGTTTTCAAATCTGTGTATTGTTTTCCTATTATATTTTTTTTTTAAATAGTTGTTTCATTTTTTTATTTTGCAGATATTTACCTGCTCAAAAAAAGTGTTTTATGTTTTATTCATAACTGTGACATTTAAATTAAAAATATTGATTTTTGATAAATTGTACTTTTCATTATGGAGGAAATAAGGGTACTTGATAAATAAATATATGATAAATTATGGGAGGAAATAAGGGTACTTGATAAATTATGGGGGAAATAAGGGTACTTGATAATTGATAAATTATGGAAATAAGGGTACTTATACTTGATAAATTATGGAGGAAATAAGGTACTTGATAAATTATGGAAGAAATAAGGGTACTTGATAAATTATGGAGGAAATAAGGGTACTTGATAAATTATGGGAAATGGGTACTTGATAAATTATGGAGGAAATTAAGGGTACTTATTGTTTTGACAATTAATGAGAGATCATGTTGCTATAAAGCAATATAGTGTGTCCCATCCTTAGCAAGCTAGTCTCATAGATCCATTACTACTAAATAGCAAGTTCAATCCTCACTGGATGCCCCATACTTGCAACCTTGCTAAATCCTACCTGTGGCAAACTTATTAAAGGAGTAAAAAAAAAATAAAACAATTTGAAATGGAAACTTAGTTTTGTTGCTTGCATCTATTAATTATTTATCAAATAATTATTTTGAATATTTTACACATAAATTTTACTCAAAATTATAGGTTTTTATTTATTTGTCAACTTTTTAGTTAACCCCTTGATACTGAAAAAAATGACAATTTCTTGTTTGTAAATAATTTTCTCATAAAACGCTGTATGTTAGATAACATTAGATGCATATTGAAATAAAACAAACTATATATAAATATATAATACCAGGCATATATCTATCAAAACTTGTTTTAAAAATATATAAGGATCGTCTAAGTTTGCATGCTCAAATTTTGAGTGTAGATACTATAAGTTGTTATTTATTCTACATATTGATGATTTTGGGTAATGTGACATAGTTTCAGTTATAGACAAATAGAGACTGAATCTCCATTATTAACAGATTAAAATCTTTTACTTCACCATAATCAAAGCTATCAATTAATCAAATTACTCCTATTTCCTCCATTGTGATGATTTTCCTACCAAAAATGTTTTTGTCGTTTTTCTGAGTCCTTTTCATTCCAACATAAAATCTTAAAACCTTCAGACACCGGCCGGTCCTTGGAGAATGCATGGGAGCCTTCGCGAGCTGCTTTCCTGTAGCTTTCTTGGAGCCCACCCTGAATAGATACAATAAGCACTCTGTGATGTACGGCATTGAAGGGAGCATTGCGGAACACTCTTTGGAAGCACAAGGTGAGTTTCTGACTGTAATAAAAATCAAAGAATAGTCTATAAGTTTTATTAATGTCTTTACCCAAAGTTCCCAATTAAATCTTTTTATAAAATGTGGACATTCTTTTCTCTTTTTTTTAAATACAGGTTCTTTTTATCATTGACAAGAATATATCAACATTAATGTATGAACCAGAATTGCCAGATTTGAATTCCTGAAGGACTATAAGTGGTTATTTCCTAGTTGAGTAACATGATATTACAGGGTGACCCAGAAAAAACAGAACCCAAATTATTTATTTTCCCATTAAACTAACCCTAACTCTAAACCTATCCTTAACCCCCCCCCCTTAGTTGAGTATCATAATATTACAGGGTGACCCAGAAAAAAACAGAACCCACAAATTTTGTAATAAAACTGTTAATTCTAATTTTTTTTTTTTTTTTTGAAGTTTAAGTCCAGCAAGGGTTAGGGTTAGGGTTTAGGGTTAGTTTAATGGGAAAATAAATAAATAATTTGGGTTCTGTTTTTTCTGGGTCAACCTGTATACAGAATGACCCAAAAATTTTGTAATAAAACTGTTAATTTTAATTTTTTTTTTTTGAAGTTTAAGTCCGGCAAGGGTTAGGATTAGGGTCTAATGTTAGTTTTAGTTTAATGGGAAAATAAATAAATAATTTGGGTTCTATTTTTTCTGGGTCATATCATGTTACTCAGCTAGGAAATAACCTTATACGTAGTAATTTTGTAATGAACATAGCCCAATATTTTTTTACCAATTGATATGTTTTTTCAGAATAATACTATTTAATATATAGATAACTGTGATGAAATGGGACCAAACTTATTCAATGTGAAGAGACCACAAAAAGAAGCTTTATTATTCCAACGCCATTAATTCACTTAATTTACCATTTCTTTTCTTGATGTTATTATTCAGGTCAACATAATAAAAAGACTTATTTCATTACTGTTTTGTAGAATGTAGTTCATTATGTTATTATTTAAGTTATTATTACTATTAGTTGTTAGAGGTGCATGGTGTAATGGCACCATAAGTTCAAATCCTAATTGTTTATATGTTGGAGCTGCCATTTGCAATTGAGTCAATGCACATGCATGCTTCTAACTCTTTTAAGTAGTGCGATTTCAGAACTTTTGACTTTGTCAGATGACCGGATTATTTGCAATTATTTTCTACAAGCAATTTTGGCAGAGATTAATTTCTTTCATTATTAATTTTTTTTTTTTTCGTCATGGAAAAAATATTTGACTATCAAACTTGGCACACCTGTCGATGACGAACTCCATCCTTATATCTTGGCTGTATATTATTATTATTACCTCTTATATTTTTCAATGTTTTCACTTAAGTTAATATAATTTTTTTTTTCATATATGGCAAAGTGTTTATACACACAACCAAATTTTTCGTTTAATTAATAATATTTTTCTAATCATTTTATGTAGATAGCATACCAAAGTTAGCACCACTGTTTGTCTTTCTAAAGTCTTGACTTTTTATAATGAAATTCTGGAGTTTGGTGGTGACAATTTTATTAATATTATCAATGCATTTATTCATATGATATAATAAAAAAAAAATTATCAAAAGTTTATGCTTATATTTCTTCAATTATAGGGTCAGTTATATTACCTATATGTTCCTATATTATATATTTATAAGATACATGAACAACCAATTATTTACTTTCTTCTCATTTGTAATCCAAGGTAGACCAGTGTTCAAAATTTAGTAGTGTTGTTTTCAACCATAGCCTAATCTGGCAATCCTGTTATATATGAGGGTCATTGAATAAGTAATGGGAATGGGGGGGGGCAATTTTTCTTTTCTTTTTTCTTTTTTTTTCTTTTTTTCATACAAACTGTAAACTGCATTGTTTGGAATTGGTATATAGTAAAGATCCTTTTAATCTCACAAAGATATTTGTTTTAAGGCTATTCAAAATGGTAGCAAATCAAACAGACAAAAGGTCAATTATATTACCTTATAGATACATGAACAACCAATCATTAACTTTGTTCTCATTAGTAATCCAAGATAGACCAGCATATTAAGAAAGAAAAAAAAGTTGTTAGAAAATTCACAATTTAGTAGTGCTATGTTTTCAATAATAGCCCAATCTGGCAATCCTGTTATATATGAGGGTCATTGAATAAGTCATGGAAATTTTTGGAAAAAAAAAAGCAAAAAAATTTTTTTTTGTAACTGTAAACTGAATTGTTTGGAATTGGTATATAGTTCAAAATGGTAGCAAATCAAACAGACTTGAACAGAGGTCTCTCGTCAAAATAAAAAAACAGTCCATGATGTGGAATCACACTGACTCTCTGGTATGATAAAGAAAAAGTTCCTTTGCAGCAACCAGTAAAGGTCATAGTGTCAATTTTCTGTGACACGAAAGAACATAAAAAGAAATTGATAGATATGAGCAGAATGTAAGAGATAGATAGAACAGCTGTCATATATATATATATATATCAGTCATCCACAGACACGTGTTTGGAAGTTTACTTCTCATCAGTGCAGCTCAACTTTTTAACAGCTACCTCTAGCTTGGATCGAAATCCGACAGAATTTCTGTCTGCCAAGTTCCTTAGCCTTGCGGCCATATATATATGTAGGTAGAAACAGACTAAGATGGATAGATAGAAACGCTGTCATAGATATATATAGATAGATAGATTGGTAGAAATAGACTAAGACAGATAGATACATCCAAACAGACTCAAAAAGATATCTAACACACTTCTGGGGCATAGAATGACCTATGACTATTGATTTCCTTGAAAAAGGTGCAACTGTAAACAGTGCTGACTATTGCCAACTCTTTAGACAATATTTCACCTTATCTGTTCAATGACCCTCATACATTACATGCATTTTTTTTTTAATGTTTGACGTAAAACTTTCATTGAATCTCTTCCTATGTATTTTATAAAATATAAATTTTATTTCATATTTATGACTTGTTTGTATTGCATTTTTTATATATTTGGTATTTATATATTTTATATATTTATATGTATATATATATATATATATATATATATATATATATATATATATCAGCCTATATAATCATTTTATTGAAAACTTTAATTGAAATCTTTTAAAACATTCTATTATCTTATTTGTTGTTTTTTGTTGGTTTTTTTTTTTCTTTTTTTTTTTCCAACAAAATTCTTGAGCAAGTAGATGATTTTTTGTGTGTATGTTTTCTTTAAGGAACTGTTTTACTGAGATTTGTGTTTTATAGTTTGTATAGGCCTATATAGTACTTTCATCATCTCCAACTCGGGAAAACTACTATACTTTGAATATACTCTCCTACATTTGGGGCGCTGGTAGGTGTCGTCAGTAATGTAGTTTACATGGGTCACTGGGAACTTTCCGACCTTTCAACATCATGTATTAAATGGTTCATATGAATCAGGTTTTTTTAGAGAATGAACAATAAATAAATGAATGAATAAATTCAACTGAGAAGGAAAAAAAACCCTAATGCACTTCTGGGTTTGCTTTTCCGTGTTGGGCTCGTCATTCTTGTTTGAATTAATCAATTAACAAGACTTGGGTGTTTTATGATAAAGATTTATTTCCAAACCCAGCCCATATTGAGACCAATCCATCAGAGCCAACTATAGTGTCTGCTCTCCTCGGAAATCAGGTCACATCTGAACTCAACTAATTCTTACGTGTCTAATCTGTCCACTGGAAGAGGTCAAGTTGGGATCATCTTCATGCCAATCATAACCCCAACGGCTATGGAAATTCCCCAGCTCCGATTTTAAACCTAACAAACTTTGTTTAAATATTCTAACTACAGGTATGTACATAATTTATAAGCTGCCCATAAATTATATAACAAGACTAGGAATACTCTTGCTAGGACAGGATAAAAACAACAAAGATGAAAATCTTAGCCTAAATAAACTCTAGAATAATAATGTTTCATTACAGAATTTCCAAAAAATTTAATTAATTCTTTTGTAACAGGGTAATGTGGGTCGCACAGGCCAACTCAAGTTGTAGTAGTAGTCGTTGTTAGTAGAGAAACAATACACGCAGGTTGTATAGTCCCAAAGAGTTGTTTATTACTTGGACGCACGTGGGCTCTTTTCAGAGAGAAGGAAAGACAGAGAGAAAGAGAGGGAGTATCGTGAAATTATCCTATCTTCATTGTATCATGCTTTGTACCGCTGTCCCACACCCACACGAGGAACCAGGAGCACGTCTGACTCCCACTATGGACGAAAGGAAAAGAGGCAGATTTTTTTCTTCGTCCGTTTCTCGTTGCTGCATCACCTCCGTTTCCGGTCAACACCTGGAACTTCCGTTTTTATTTTTTTAACTCTATTTCTGGGTCATTCTTCGGTCAAATTACTTGCACCCCACTTAGTGTTTACTCTTCGCAATTTAAACCTTTCTTTGTTCTTATTTCTTTTTCCTCTCTTTCTCTAGAAATCCGAATACAGTTTTATTTTTAATCCCTAATTCCGGTAGACCTAATAATTACGCTACACTTTTCCTTAGTTAATAATTGTATGACAACTAATTTCAAAACTCTTTATTGGTATTAAATTCGTACATTTTTTTTTGGTGGGGGGTTACATTTTTACTTAAGCCATATCAATTATTTCACACAAACCTCATCTAAAATTTAAATGATTTATAAAATGCTGTACCTGTCTGTTGTATTTTTGTGATTTTCTTTCTTATTTTTTTCCTTATATATATGTATATATTTTTATATTGTCTTTATTTCTATGCTTTTTTCTTATGTACATATAGCATTTTGTGTTTTACGTTACAGATATACTCAACGAGTACTCCACACTTTTGTTAATTGTACATTTACTTAAGTTTATAATGTTTTATGACTTGGGCCTTCTTTATTATCTACTGTTTTGTGTTTTAATATCAGATGATTTCAAGCAAATGCATATATTCTAAACTCTAAAATATACATTTATATATATATTAATCTGTGAAGAAAGGAAGTGAATCCGACGGTATGTAGTATATTAGGAAAAATAAAAAAACACAGGTTTAAATGGGTTAAGTGGTGAGTTTATTGGCCGACGCTGCAGTGTTTCGATCTATTAATTAGATCATCTTCAGGGCATTTGTTGGTATATGGAAGGTGATAAGAAATTATTTATCGTTATTCTGTGATAAATAATTTCTTATCACCTTCCATATACCAACAAATGCCCTGAAGATGATCTAATTAATAGATCAAAACACTGCAGTGTCGGTCAATAAACTCACCACTTAACCCATTTAAACCTGTGTTTTTTCATTTTTCCTAATATACTACATATATTAATCTATATCACATGAGATCATTGAATAAAATGATCATTCTGTTACTAGACATTGCCAAATATTTTTTAATTTTCTGTGATTTGCTTAGAATTCAAAAGTAGATTAATTACACAGAGGTGGATTCTCTCTCAAAATAAAAGTGAATGTTATTGTATCAGCGTGTGGGTTTTTTTTCCAGCTTTACTCCTAGATGCCATAGCCCAACATATCATACCATTTTGGAATCAGACTGACTAGCAAATTAAAAACATTCCAGACTCAATCTAGATTTGCAATACTGAATTTTGGATTCTCAAGTTTTAATTACTGCAATTGATTTTGGCAAATTTTATTTTTGGTGATTTTCAGGGGTGTTGGTATATATTTATATGCACTTAGAAAGCAAGAGATGAAGAAATTGTATACAAGTGTATGGTAGTAAGATTAGTTCATCACAGAAATTCTGACAAAATTATTTCTTATGCATTTTTATAGTAAAAATCATTTCCAATGCATTTTCATAGTAAAAAATAATTTCCAATGCATTTTCATAGTAAAAAATAATTTCTAATGCATTTTTATAGTAAAAATCATTTCTAATGCATTTCTTATAGTAAAAATCATTTCTAATGCATTTTATAGTAAAAATCATTTCTAATGCATTTTTATAGTAAAAATCATTTCTATGCATTTTTATAGTAAATCATTTCTAATGCATTTTTATAGTAAAATCATTTCTAATGCATTTTTTATTGTAAAATCATTTCTAATGCATTTTTTATTGTAAAAATCATTTCTAATGCATTTTTATAGTAAAAATCATTTCTAATGTATTTCTTATAGTAAAAATCATTTCTAATGCATTTTTATAGTAAAAATCATTTCTAATGCATTTTTATAGTAAAAATCATTTCTAATGCATTTTTATAGTAAAAATCATTTCTAATTCATTTTTATAGTAAAAATCATTTCTAATGCATTTTTATAGTAAAAATCATTTCTAATGCATTTTTATAGTAAAAATCATTTCTAATGCTTTTGTTTGAAGAATTATAATACATATTATATGATAATTTTTTTTAAATTTAAAAATAAGAAGTCCCACTTAGGATTTTATAGGTTTCAGTGAAAACCTCTTGTTCTTGTTGTCGAAGATGGTAGATGTTAATGGTTTTTATGTTCATCTGTGTGTTTGCAGAAGTTGAGCCATCAGAGGAGGATCCTCCTAAAAAAGGGTCTGATGGTATGGTCTTCTCTCACTCTATCTCTCAATCTCTCTACTTATCAATTTCTCTCTTTCTATCACTCTCTTTCAAATTCTCTATCTTTTTCTGTTTCTCCTGTGTCCCTTACCTTATAACTAATCAGGCTGACAGTCATAGTTTTTATTTTATTTTTTTTACTAAAAATGATGTTATTTTTATGTTTTTTTTTAATACAAATAATATCAATATCTATTGATTATTGATCTGTTTCAGATAGAAACAGACTGAAATAGATTATATGAACTGATAGATATTTGATAAGTGGTTCTTCCTTATCTATGAGGGTGGGCTGAAAAGTTTGTAGGCTAAATATTTAATGGGGAGAGTCCCCGTGGCATAGTGACCAAATTATTGGACTGCAACATCATAGTAAGCGAGTTCAAAATCTAGTCCTTCTATGGACATAAAGTAAGGGATCACTTTGTATTATAACCAAGTTATAAATGGTCTCCCATTTCTTGTTGGGGAGTCCCATGGCATAGTGGTTAATATGCTGGACTGCAACATCATAGTAAGAGAGTTCAAAATCTATTTCTTCTATGGACATAAAGTAAGGGATCACTTCTGTATTATAACCAAGTTATAAACTGGTCTCCCATTTCTTGTTCATATTGGATTCTATACATTTCTTGTTGGGGAGTCCCCATGGCATAGTGGTTAATATGCTGGACTGCAACATCATAGTAAGAGAGTTCAAAATCTATTTCTTCTATGGACATAAAGTAAGGGATCACTTCTGTATTATAACCAAGTTATAAACTGGTCTCCCAATTCTTGTTCATATTGGATTCTATACATTTCTTGTTGGGGAGTCCCAGTAACATAGTGGCTAACATGCTGGACAACATCATAATAAGCGAGTTCAAACTCCACTCACAGTATTACAGTGATGCTGATAGCTTTTTGATCTAGTGCATCCTGGAACACATATTTGCATTGAATGAGTCCTTGGGAAAATTTATGGGTCCCTACAAAAGTTTCTTAATAAATTGTAGGGTTTTTATTTTGAATCTGGGAAAACAACTAAAGCCATTTAACCTCTACCTTGTAACCTATCCTGTGTAATTCATTTCTAAGAAACTACTGAAATGTATTTACAGTTAGATTGAAATGGTGAGGGAAGAAAAAAAAAGAAAATGTGTGGATACAATTTTACAGCGTTTTTTAGATTTTTGTGTCAGGCACGCAGGACGTATACCTATCAGCATTTTTGCTGTTATGTTTACTTTCAGACTAATACTCTTGAAAAAGGTATGAAACCCTATCATCCCCCAGCTATGGGTTAAACAGTACCACTACTGTTCTTCTACAAGGATGGCTTTGGCATTAAATAACCAATGAAGGTTGATATGTCATAAACAAAGAAGAAAAACAAAAAGTTAAAATGATGATGTCATATCTGTTGTTGATGACTTTTTTGACCAGTGGGATCTAAGCGCTGCAACACCAATGAATGAAGTCTGTGGACCATAAGGGAGACTATGTTGAAAAATAAGCCTCATTTGGTCACATTCCATGATAGTATCTTAGTCAGCCTATGAACTTTTCAGCTGACCTCATATCATTTTACTTTCCTTGGTTTCAGTTATCAGCAGTCAACCCCAATCAATATATAGTCATCAGGGATGCCTAAAGTCGGTATCAGCCAGACAGTGAGGGAGTCTATCCCCTTTTTCATTAGCGCTAGATGAAGGAGGTTTTTTTGTGGTTTTATGGAGTGCCACACCTACCATCAGCTCCTTACTTTACCACATCGATCCCTGTGCTACTCATACACTGAGTTGGCGAGGGCCAGTATTGAACCAGGAACCTTGTGGTACCTAGTCAAACACTCTACAAACTGAGCTAATTTAACAGTTATCATCATAAGAAATGAACTCTCCAAATAAAGTTCAAATCCTGGATGAGGCTGTTTGCATTTCACTTCATGCTAATACCTTGAAAAAAAGCATGAATCTATCTATTATCCCCTTGTCTATGGTTGAATAGTAGGACTTTTAGATTTGGCAGAGCAACCAGTATGAGAGAAAGAAAATTCAATGCTGATACCCTTGAAAAAAGCATATCTGTCCTCCCGTCATCTATGGTTGAATAGTTGGGCCTTTAGATTTGGCAGAGCAACCAGTTTTGGTAGAGCCACCACTATAAGAGAAAGAAAATTCAATGTTAAAACCCTAGAAAAAAAAGGATAAATCTATCTATTCTCCCCTTGTCTATGGTTGAATAGAAGGGCCTTTAGACATGGTAGAGCAACCAGTTTTGGTAGAGCCTTTGGCTTTGGTAGGACAACCAGTATAAGAGAAAGAAAATTCAATACTAAAATCCTTGAAACAAAAGCATAGATCTATTTATTCTCCCCTCATCTATGGTTGAATAGTAGAGCCTTTAGATTTGGCAGAGCAACCAGTTTTGGTAGAGCCTTTGGCTTTGGTAGGGCAACCAATATAAGAGAAAGAAAATTCAATGCTTTAGAAAAAAGCATGAATCTATTTATTCTCCTCTTGTCTATTCTTAAATAGTTGGGCCTTTAAACTTGATAAAGTTACCACTCTTGCAGTCCCTTCTGAATGGTCCACGAAAGACTTCAGCTTTTTACCAAAGTCAAAAAAACAAAACTTTTCCCTATTTTTTCCAGATGCTTATGCGTAGTTATTTACCCAACTCGATTGCCACAGGTAGGATGTGACACAGGGTTAGAAGTTTGGGGCATCCAGCGAGGATAGACCTCGCTCTTCATTAGTAATGGATAAATATAGCTACACGTAGGTATTTACCCAACCTGTTCATCACGAGTATGTAACACAAGGTTAGAAGTTTTAGGCATACAGTGAGGATCAATGTAATGGATCTGTGAGACTAGCTTGCTAACCATTGCACGATGATAGGATGCCATGCAGATGCTTATGCACTGCGTCTTCCATAATTAAAATGGTTGAAGTACCTTCAACTTAAATTAATTTGAATTTTTTTTTTAGTAGTGCAGTCCACCTGAAGATAAGCTATGTCTCATGTGGTTCACTTCTTGAAAAAAGGTTGCTTGATGTAAACTATGAACACATCTTCTATTTAAGATATATAGTCTATACTTAGTAAAAACAAAGGGAGGTAATCTTGTATTTTAAGCTTAATTTTGAAATTTAATATAAGGTTACAAAATAAAGGTATATCTAAATCTTCTTAATAATACAGGGTGTCCATAAAGTCTCTTTACCTCATTCTCCAGATATCACTCCCCAGGACTTCTTTTCTCTGGGGTTAGGCGAAAGATAACGTGTATCGTACAAAGATGTGAGCCATCATTGATCTTGAACAAAAGATCAAAAATTCCACTGTGATCATTGATGAGGCTATGCTACAGCGAACATAGCAAGAAATCTAGTACCGTCTTAATATGCATTGTGCAAATGATGATGCCCATGTAGAGGTGTATTAAATGAGGCAAATGAATTTCAATATATACTCTTCATTTTGTAATAATTGAATTGAATTGATATTGCTTTCGTTTGGGAGGGTACTGAGTAAGGAAATTTGTCATAATCTTTAGTCATCACCTCTAAATACCAAAAGAAAGATACCAAAGCATGAAATATGATAATGATTTTATATATTTGCACCGAATAGTAAAAAAAAAATATAGAAAAACTGTTAAATTGCATACAAAACATATATCTTGTTTTTGTGGTTCCTAATGATATCCCAACTATGGGTTAAATAGTATCACTACTGTTCTTCTACAAGGAAGGCTTTGGCATTAGATTATCCACAAAAGGTTGATATGCTAAAATTTGATATCTCAACTATGGGTTAAATAGTACTACTGTTCTTCTACAAGGATGGTTTTGGCATTAGATAATCCACAAAAGGTTGATATGCTAAAATTTTATATCTCAACTATGGGTTAAATAGTACCACTACTGTTCTTCTACAAGGATGGTTTGGCAATAGATAATCCACAAAAGGTTGATATGCTAAAATGTGATATCTCAACTATGGGTTAAATAGTACCACTACTGTTCTTCTACAAGGATGGTTTTGGCAATAGATAATCCACAAAGGTTGATATGCTAAAATGTGATATCTCAACTATGGGTTAAATAGTACCACTACTGTTCTTCTACAAGGATGGTTTTGGCATTAGATAATCCACAAAAGGTTGATATGCTAAAATTTTATATCTCAACTATGGTTAAATAGTACCACTACTGTTCTTCTACAAGGATGGCTTTGGCATTAGATAATCCACAAAGGTTGATATGCTAAAATTTTATATCTCAACTATGGGTTAAATAGTACCACTACTGTTCTTCTACAAGGATGGTTTTGGCAATAGATAATCCACAAAAGGTTGATATGCTAAAATGTGATATCCCAACTATGGGTTAAATAGTACCACTACTGTTCTTCTACAAGGATGGTTTTGGCATTAGATAATCCACAAAAGGTTGATATGCTAAAATTTTATATCTCAACTATGGGTTAAATAGTACCACTACTGTTCTTCTACAAGGATGGCTTTGGCATTAGATAATCCACAAAAGGTTGATATGCTAAAATAAATAGTACCACTACTGTTCTTCTACAAGGAAGGCTTTGGCATTAGGGATATCTCAACTATGGGTTAAATAGTACCACTACTGTTCTTCTACAAGGATGGCATTAGATAATCCACAAAAGGTTGATATGCTAAATTTGATATCTCAACTATGGGTTAAATAGTACCACTACTGTTCTTCTACAAGGATGGTTTTGGCATGAGATAATCCACAAAGGTTGATATGCTAAAATTTGATATCTCAACCCACTACTGTTCTTCTACAAGGATGGCTTTGGCATTATATAATCCACAAAGGTTGATATGCTAAAATTTGACGTATAAGTGAGCTTCAGATATGCTTATGTTAATAAGCATCACTAAAAACATTTAAGTTTCCAAATTTATTAAGTCAAAGAAAAATAAGTATCAAAAAGTTTTGGGGAAATCCTCATAGCATAATAAATAAAGTGCTGGGTTGTGACATGGTAGTAAGCGTTCACTTTTGGATTAATACCCTTGGGAAAGGTATGAACCCCCTCATCCCTCTAGCTATGAGTTAAATAGTACCAATAATGTTCTTCTACAAGGATGGCTTTGGCATAAAATAACCCACAAAGGTTGATATGCCAGTAAACAGAGAATCTCCTTGAAGTTTTTTTTTGTGAACCACTTAAACAGGAAATACATTTTAACGAATTTACTACTACTGTTTATTTACAAGGATGGCTTTGGCATTAGATAACCTGCAAAGGTTGATATGCCATTAAACAAAGACTCCCCAAGAAGTTTTTTGTGAACCACTTAAACAGAAAATATATTTCAAAAAATTTATTATGAAATACATTCCAAGAGTTATATGGGAAAGTATTTGCAATGTAAATATCAGTTCAAGGAAATAATTACAATAACTTAGAATTTCAGACACTACTTTATAAAGTCCAGATTAAACGCGTTATAAGAGTAACTCAAAACCAAACATTCTTGGACCTTATATTTACGATGCAGGTATCAAACAAGAAAAATTATGGTCAAGTGACATTGAAAGCACCGGTTCCCACTAGATCGCTAAAGCTAAGCAGCGATGATCCTGTTCGATGCTTAATTGGGTGACCACTTAAGCAACAGCTGGTACTATAAGCCCTTTGTTTATAAAAATGACTATATTTGGCATTAGATAACCCAAAATGTTTGATATGCCATAAAACAAAATAACAGATCAACCGAGAATGAGAAAAGTTTTGGTAAACTTGAATTTGATTTCTTAAATTAAATTTCTATTTTCTTGATCCCCAATGATACCTGCATCAGAAAAAATAAAGTCTAAAAAATATTTGGCTTCCAATTACCTTTAGTATACTTTTAAACTGGACTAATATATTTGTGATTTTTACAAAAAAAAAATTATAACTGATTTTTAATACTTATCCTGAAAATGAAATATCTATATTCCTTTATATCTTAAAATGAATAATATATCCAACAAATCATATACTTATATGATTTTATAATATAATATGTACATATATATTGTATCAATACATTGTTAAAATAACTTTTTTTCTACTTAGGGAAGTATATACATATATTGATATAACAACTAACAATTTTTTCACAACTCTTAATTCAAATAACAAATATAAGTTTAATATTCAATTAACCAGTTCCTAATCCTAAAACTTATTAAAATTAAGATAAATTATATTAACTCTGACTAAATCTATCCCTTAACCATTCATTTTATTATAAGGTATACATCCTGGTCATATTAATAAACTTACCAACATTTAGTATCTACATATTGTTTGGATCTAAAGCATTTTTTTTTTTGTTTTTAAAGTTTTGTTTCAATTATGGCATTTTGTAAAATATTTATAGTTTTTTTCTTAATAATTATGATTTCAATTATTCTTAATTCTTTTCAGTCTGAATTTATTTCTGAATGTTACCAGTTTTAGATTTGAAACAGTTTTAAAAACAAATACAGTGCTACATTGGCCTACAAGTGCTGCAGCTTATGAGTTTTCAGAGTTATGAGGAAGTTGGAGGTGCATGGTGTAATGGTTAGAGTCATAGGAAATGGACTCGTTGAACCGAGTTCAAATCCTGAACGAAGCTACAGTTCACATAGCACTAATACCTTTAGGAAAGGTATGAATCCAACTACACTCCCTCTCTGGGTAAATAGTAGGGCAGACTAGGCTCTTTAACCTTGTGTTAGGCAACCAATCTAGGAGAAGGAAAACTCTGAATTCAAACCTGTTAAATCCGCTTCGGTGGTCACTAGTAGAATAGCTCAGTTCTAATTAGTGATCTATTTTACTACTAATAATAATGATTGAGCTGTCACTTGGTCAAATTTTTGCTTTATGTTGAAAGCTAAAATTTGAGGTATGAGTGAGCTTCAGATACGCTTATGTTAATAAGTTCACTAAAGACTTACTGCAATATTAACTATTGTTTATTCTTATACTTACTTATTATTCTTACTTATATCTAATAATGGGAAATAATGTTTCTGGTTTTTTATTGTTATATGAATTTTTCACACCGGTGTTAGCCAGTGGTTTTTCACTGGAGTCTGAGGTATTTGAGTAGCCATTATAAATTTTTATTTTATCATTTTAAAGCTATCAATTCAAAAATAGATATTGAAAAAGATTGTGGCTCTTTACACAAATATAAAATTTGCAGGCATTTATAAAAATATACAACTGAAACTTACAAATAAAATATAAAGAACAAAAACTATCTCATATTATTATTATTATTTTTTTTTTTTTTTAAAGTTTATTCCTATATTTATATTTATTTGATAACATATCATTTCTGTACTACATTGTTTGGTAATACTAATTGTCCAACCACAAAATTGTTAATTTATCTAATTTAGTTTTTGTTTTATCTTTTTCTTTTGTCTTTTTTCTTTTTTTCTAATGTCATTTTAATTTGTTTGGGTATTTTTTGTTTGTTCATTTACGTTAATAGGGATTCTTATTTGTATTTATTATTTTTGTTTGGATCCTGATTTTTCGACTTTCTCTTTTCACCTCGTTTTTTTGGGTTTTTTTTTTTCTTTTCTTTTCTTTTCGTTTTTGTTATCACAATAGATAGATTCACAGTGTTATTGTTTTTCTTTTTTTTTTAATTAATGTTTAATTAATTTTTTTTTTTTAATTAATTTGTTGATTGATTTAGGTGAGTATATCAGAGAAACACACAGTATAATATTATTAACAATAAAATATTTTTAAAATCTTATATTTAAAACTTTATTCAATTGCAGCTTCTGTTATATATTTTCTATTCATTTTATTCTCAATATATATCATTTACAGACCTAGATGATGAGAAACATTTTGAATCTGCTGATAAATACACATAGATATACATATATTAGTTAACATAGATAAATACATAGATATACATATGAGGTAGGTAGAAGGATGGTGAACAAGAAATGAAAACTCAAAACAAATCTGAGAGTTGATACGCGTCGTCCGAATTTATACGGACATCCTCAGTCGAATGATTTTTATTGAAAGCAAAATTTTGTGAATCCGACAGTATATATAGATAAAATGATATGAAAAACACAGATGTTGATTAACTGAATTTATTTCTACAACTTTGCATTGCAGATATTGCAATATTTCGATTTTCTCAAAAAAATCTTCTTCAGAGCATATTGATAGAAAGACAATTGTGACCATTTTAAGATGTGATTGTTTTCTACCGGATTCTTTAAGAGAGAAAAAGAGAATATTTTGAATTTAAACTGGAAATATTGTTTATTCCAAAAAGCATGTGTCACATTCATTTGATGTAACAGTTTTTATAAGAAAAAGAAATACTTCAAATTCAAAACAAAAAATTCTCTTTTTAAACAAGGGTGTGTATCACATTCATATATATATATATATATATATATATATATATATATATATATATGCTTACCATACACCCCAGTTTAAGGGTTATGTCCCATCAGGTTTAATAATTTGTCCTGGGTGACACTGAAATAACCCAGACAAATTGCTGAGGCATGGAATAAACTGCCTGCATCCCATTGTAGGCTGCCAAAACACTGCTTCTTTCAAAACTTCCATGCTTCCTGTAATTCAACAAAACAATACATGATATCCCCTCTCCATACACATATGCACACGCACATGTATAAAGACTGTCACTTGAGCCATTTTTGGCTAAATTTTCATACCTTCAATCGGTTATTTCCTATAAATCTAACATAAACAAAGGGGAACCACTCTTGACTGATAAATTATTTATATATTTTCCCATTAAACTAACCCTAAACCCTAACCCTAACCTTAACCCTAACCCCAACCCCGTCTTCTTTTTTCCTAGAAGATCAATAGATAAATAAATAATTTATCAGTCAAGAGTGGTTCCCCTTTGTTTATTTTAAACTTATAGGAAATAACCCCTTCAATCAGTATATTCTGTGGTTAAGATACCTGCTTGATATATGACAGAGATCCAGATTTCCTACTGAGACCATTGACAATAGTTGAATCTAGATAAACCTTCAAAGAAAATATTGTAAGGGGAGACAATCCAGTCTCCACATTGGAACTTTGTACTAATCTTTTAATGTTTTTTTTCGTAATAACGGGGCTATGAAAAATAGTATTTGTTCTTTATATGATTATCAGGATGGTAAGTAATTCAGCTAGTACCCATAGCTTTGGCCTTGTGCCTGACCAAGTCAAGCTTGGTAAATAACTATTTAAGGTGCTTTTTCGTAGAGTAACAGCAAACTAGTTTCATAGACTATAATTGCTGTAGTGAATGTGATACTCACTGGGTGACCCATATTTAGGCTTTGTGCTGTACTAAGTGTAAGACTTACACTTAGTAAATATTAATTTTAGTTTGGTGCCATTGATTTTGAGAAAGTAATTATTTTTTTATTCTTTCAAAATATTAATTCTTATTGGTATTTCTTTCATCTTAATTTTCGCTGTTTTTAATCACCAATACCCAGACTATCAGTCATTAACAATGAAAGAAATAAAATTATACCAAAAACTTTAGCACTAAACATGAACTTGTAGGAAAGGCTGTCTACAATCTAAAGAGAACAAAATATACGTTTTCAGAATGTAAAGACAAAGGGAAAGTACCTTTAACCTTTTTTATTTACATACAAACTCAATGACAGTCAATAAAACAAGTACTTAGGGGCAGTACTTACAATTCAGAATATCTCCCTCATTTAGGGGGGCGTCAGGTCGAGTCTTCGGTTATTACTCCCTCATAAGTACTGCCCCTAAGTACTTGTTTTATTGACTGTCGTTGAGTTTGTATGTAAATAAAATAGGTTAAAGGTACATGTGCTTTCCCTTTGTCTTTACATTCTGAAAACGTATATTTTGTTCTCTTTAGACTGTAGACAGCCTTTCCTATAAACTTATCCCTGAAAGTGATTCCCAATCCATTTAGCAACAAATAACTGTAGACAACCTACTGTCAAAATCTAGAAGAATCCTTGAAAAACACATAACCATCCCTCACAAATTACCTCTTGGCATAAAATAACCCTAGACAGTTTGACATGCCGTTAAAACCAATCAATCAATCAATCAATCAATCAAGGTTGATATGCTATAAAACCACCAAAACAAATTGTTTGTTATTTGTGAACTAGCAAAAAAAAAAACCCTCTGGGTGGTATAAAAATAAAATTTTGAAAGATATTGTCTGAGGTAAGAGTATTTACGGAATCGAAGGAGCCCTTATTTCTCCGTATTTGAAGGCAAATTGTCAGACAAAGAAGGAACAACACAAAAGTAATGCAGACACCTGTATTGACAAAAAATTACATAAATTGTTGCAAATTTAATGGTATTTGCTACAAAACTTATCAGTGGAGGAATTTCTTGTAGTACTGGAGATAACACAGTTTTCTTTTCATCGATGAGAAATGTAGTTAAGACACTTCGTCTTGGTAGTTTTTCTTCCTTTGGTCAGTGTGCGGTTGTACCGGCCTTTGTGCAGTATGCTGATACGATGCCTTAGATGGATCTGGTTGTAAGGTTCTTGTGATAATTGGGCCCTGGTTTTGGGCTAAGTAAGTGAGAGCGTTTCTTTTGATGTCTCTCTCCAGTAACGGTTCTTCAATAAGTAGCCCTGTTTTTGGGATAAGTGAGTGAGAGCATTGTTTTTACGTCTCTTATTGTTAACGGTTCCCTTATAAGCCAGCCCTGTTTTTGGGCTAAGTGAGAGCGTTTCTTTGATGTCTCTCTCTATTAACGATTCCCTGATAAGTGACGTTTTGGTATTTGGCACCAACATACGCAGTTGACATTCGACCCCTAACGGCAGGGGGAGATAATTGGTTATGGAATTTCCGACAGAGGAGGATCGGAAAATTTTTAAATAAAATAAAACGTTTAATATTTTTTAAAAATAAATTACTTACTTAAATGGAATTCTATTCACTCCACTCCACTGAGATATTGGTTTTGTTTTACGACAGTAGGGACCTCCAAAATGTTTCTATAAATTTCTGATTTAATTATTCATACTCTTATCTTAAAAAAAAAATTTTTAAATCATACAAGTAAAATATATTTTTTAAATTAAATAAGGAGGGTCGACCTAGTAAAAAAAAAACATTTCCCCCTAACATATTTTCGGAAAAAAAACTATTTTAAACATAAATTCATCTAAAGGTGAATAGCTATCAAAATTTTCGTGAAAATTTGACAATTGATTTTTTATAGAATTTTAATTTTTATTTAGTAATGATACTGATTAAAATTAGATACTCATTGATTAACTTATTTAATTCCTGAAATTACTGTGACGTAAGCAGTGACATAGTTTCGGTTACAGACCAATAGATATATATGAAGTTTTTTTTGTTTTTTTTTTTTTCAAAATAAACCAAATATATTGTCAATTCTATCTTTATGATCAATCTACTTTCACTTTCACTCTGTATTGTTCTTATTGTATGTTTCTATTCACTTTTTTCAATCATTCTGTGATTCTTTCTTGTCTTTTGCTGTTACAACAATTGTCTTGTCTATATATATAAGAACATTTATATGACCAGAAATACTTCAAAATGGAAACGGCTACTCCTTACATTATCATCACCAAGATTTCAACATTTTCCTTATGCAAAGAATTTTGTGTTTTTCATGGCCCTGTGAATAATAGAATTAATTTTTTTAATTTTTTTTTTTTTTCTAATGGAAACTAACCACAAAAAGTTTGATCAATGTTCAAATGTATCTTTACTACAAAAAGTCTTGTATATTTTAATGATATTTTCTAGCTTTTTACTGTTAGTGGTGTTTGGTGTATAATTTACAAATTTGGATTATTTTTTTATGGGTAATGGTAATGGAGTATTAATTTTCTTGAGATAATTTTCTAAATGAAAGATACATTTATCAATGGGAATATTTGTGATTTAATGTCAAGACATGCTAAATGTTTCTTATTCATGTTTATATTTCTTATTTTTTTCGATTAAGCTATTGGAGGTTTTTTTAACTCACATATAAGAAAATCCAATAGCTTAATCAAAAAAATAAGAAATATAAACTGGAATAACAAACATTTAGCAGTTTTTTAAACTCACATAAAAAAAATTTGAATAACAAACATTTAGCAGTTTTTTTAACTCACATATAAAAAAAACTTGAATAACAAACATTTAGCAGTTTTGTAAACTCATATAAAAAAAAAATTTGAATAACAAACATTTAGCAGTTTTTTAAACTCACATAAAAAAATTTGAATAACAAACATTTAGCAGTTTTTTTAACTCACATATAAAAATTTGAATAACAAACATTTAGCAGTTTTTTAAACTCACATAATAACAAACATTTAGCAGTTTTTAAACTCACATAAAAAAATTTGAATAACAAACATTTAGCAGTTTTTTAATTCACATATAAAAAATTGAATAACAAACATTTAGCAGTTTTTTAAACTCAAAAAAAAATTTGAATAACAAACATTTAGCAGTTTTTTAACTCACATATAAAAAAACTTGAATAACAAACATTTAGCAGTTTTTTAAACTCACATAAAAAAATTTGAATAACAAACATTTAGCAGTTTTTAAACTCACATAAAAAAAATTTGAACAAACATTTAGCAGTTTTTTAAACTCACATATAAAAAAATTGAATAACAAACATTTAGCAGTTTTTTTAACTCACATATAAAAAACTCCAATAGCTTAATAATAAAAAAAAGATAAGAAATATAAATATGAATAACAAAGATTTAGCAAGTCTTGCCATTAAATCACTTTATACAAATATTCCCGTTGATAAATATATCGCTCGTTTAGAAAATTATCTCAAGATAATTAGTACTCAATTATCATTGTTAGTGGTGTATAATACATATTAATCATGTTCAAAACAATTTTTTTTTTTTTTTTAAATATGACAACAATTTTTTTTATTTATTTATTTTTTTTTTTTTTTTTTTTGTTATTAACTTTAATTTTTATTTTACTAATTCAGTATTTATTTTCTATGGTCTTGAAAAGTGATTAACTGTGTTAGTAAAAATAGGATTTTTTTTTTCCCCTCAGTATGGTATCATTTAAACATTGACCTTTTTGTTGTTGTTGTTGTTGTTGTTGACGTTGACGTTGTTGTTGTTGTTGTTCTTTAATATTTGCTTCTTTTTTTTTCCTTTTTTTTTTTTTTTTTTTTTTTTTTTTTCCTAATGCATATATTTTAATAGAACTGAAAAGACGGGTTACATCCTGCTCTTATCTTTAAGTGGGAAATTAATGATACATTTGTTTCCTTACTGAAAAAAAATAAACACTTTATATATTATAATCAGAAATTGTATAGCAATATCTTTACAATTACTTTACTGAAGTTTAATGTTCTGTTTTTCTTAATATATTTGTAATATTAGTCTTTTTTTCTCAACTGATTAAGTTCAAGTTTGTTTTAAAATAGACTTGGTATTAAAGTCTAATATACAGGCTCTCAAAAAGGATGCAACATTAATAAGATTAGTAGAATTTATGCACATATATATTCTATACTACATGGCCTATTGTCGGTGTTGGATTTAAAGATATTATAATAAGTTAGAAGGCTTAGTGACCTTCCACGTGGGTATATATAAGTACAAGAAATATTCTGACAAGAAGTTATACGATATAACAAACATAGACTTTAATACTTGAGCACATAGAAATATATTTAAACAGGAATACATATACAAATTACAATGTATACAAAAGAGATACATAATGAACACATATATGAGACAAGGTACTAGAGGTGTATAAAGAAAGTAGGACTTTGTCCTGTAGAAGTGATACAGAGTATATGAAGGAATGTCACTTACATAGGCTGGGGGGCGAAGCCCCCCCCCCCACATAAAAGGTATAGACATAAATGTCTAACCCATGTGTCCTGTCCCGGAGAAAAAGAGTTAAACTTTGCGCTTCCCTGACTAAATACTCAATGGTAGAAAACCTGAAACAAGGGAAGATAACTCTTCCAGACCAAACAAGGGCAGACAATCGCTACATCAGTATCAGTCAGACAATAAGACCAGGGAAACTATTCTTGTGTCTGAGGTAGATGTTAAACTGCATCTAATGGTGAAGTTCCAATTTTGGATCTCTGGGGAGTGTGGAGTACTTCTTCATTAGCAATTACTCCCAGGTCCATCCTGATCAGGAATAGTGAGTTGAACTGGGTTAGCACTCAAACATGTCCAGATGTGGCTTTTGATGTGTGTGAGCTGAGTGGAACAACTAGAGTGGCACTGGTTGAGCATATTCACAGAGCGAATAAAGTAGTAATGAAAATACATGAAAGGACAATCAGCTTGAAGTATTTTAGGGTCCCATGGGTTATATAAAGAAAATAAGTTAATAAAAATGTTTTTTTTTTAAATTGAGTTCAAAAAAAGAATTTTCAATACCCATCAAGAATGAATATAAAAAAAATGTCTTCAGCATAAAATAACCCAACAAGGGTTGACATGCTGTAAAATCCAAAAAAAGAAAAAAAAAAAGTGAAATTTTCCCTGTTTACATTTTCCAAGAAGTCAACAATATTGCATTTAATTATTAATTTTTTTGAAAGTTAAGATGATTAAAAGCAATCAGGTTGGAAACTATCTTTGCAAATTGGGTTCTATACAACTATTGTTTTTTTTCTGAGCTACGAAAATGTTAAAATAGTTTAATAATTGACATTGCTGTCTCAGAAGACTATATAGTTCTTGTGCCCCTGAAATTACAGTGCCTCCTGTGATTGTGAAGTCCAATATTCAAAAAACATTCTCGACCGCAGATGTCGCATGTGAAGGCTGTCCCTAAAGATCTTGATGTGCTTGTACTTTGTTGCCACTGCTTTCTTCTGAACCTCTTGGCTTCATGGTGTTGTGCCTAGGTGGCTTCAGACATGAACAGTCCGCTACAGAGAGACTGCCACCACTGAGGGCGGTCTTGAGCCAAATTTTCCCAGCTGGAAGGGCTAATGCCAAAGCAACCGAGATCATTCTTGCAGACATCCTTAAAACACAGCTGGGGGTGATCAATCTGTCTCTTACCCAGACAAAAGTTCTGCATAGAAGATGTCCTTCAGGATTCATCCATCATCCATACAAGTTGTAAAAAAATGATAGTTGCATCCTCTTTGAAACTGCCTTTATTTTAATATAAATGTTAATCTCACAACAAAATATTAATTGTGGTTCATCTTTTTAATAAATATCAGGACAGTATGACTGATATTTTTTTAATTGTACAATTCAATTGAAGTGATCTACAATAGTAATCATCTATACAAAAATCCAATCAATAAATAAGTCCAGTCAAATATATTCACATCCATTTATTACGATTTAATGCTAAATCAATGTTATGAATTTAATTGTACTCTACATAAAAGGGATGGAATTAGTTTCTCCAAGACACTGAATTTTTTTTTTTTTTTTTTTTTTCTCTAGTCTGATGAGTTAAATTACCATTTTTGATGTTATATAAGACCCCCCCCCTTCATATTTGAATCATATAAGAGCCTCTTCTATATTTGGAATCATATAAGACCACTTCCATATTCTTCCATATTTGAAATCATATAAGCACCACTTCCATTCATATAAGACCCACTTCCATTTTGAGAATCATATAATCCCTTCCATATTTGGAATCATATAAGACCTCTTCCATATTTCATATCTTCATATTTTGGAATCATATAAGACCTCTTCCATATTTTATCATATAAGACCATTCATATTTGGAATCATATAAGAGACCATATTTGGAATCATATCCATATTTGGAATCATATAAGACCCACTTCCATATATTTGAATCATATAAGACCTCTTCCATATTTGGAATCATATAAGATTCCATATTGGAATCATATAACCCTCTTCCATATTGGAATCATATAAGACCATATAAGACCATATATTTGGAATCATACTTCCATATTTGAATCATATAAGACCACTATATTTGGAATCATATAAGAGCCACTTCCATATTGGAATCATCCTCTTCCATATTTGGAATCATATAATTCCATATTTGGAATCATATAAGAGCCTCTTCCATATTTGGAATCATATAAGACCCACTTCCATATTTGGAATCATATAAGACCCTTCCATATTTGGAATCATTATAAGACCCTTCCATATTGGAATCATATAAGACCACTTCCATATTTGGAATCATATAAGACTCTCTTCCATATTTGGAAATCATATAAGAGCCTCTTCCATATTTGGAATCATATAAGAGCTACTTCCATATTTGGAATCATATAAGAGCCTCTTCCATATTTGGAATCATATAAGAGCCTCTTCCATATTTGGAATCATATAAGAGCTACTTCCATATTTGGAATCATATAAGAGCCTCTTCCATATTTGAAATCATATAAGAGCCTCTTCCATATTTGGAATCATATAAGAGCCTCTTCCATATTTGGAATCATATAAGAGCCATTCATATAAGACCCACTTCCATATTTGGAATCATATAAGACTCTCTTCCATATCTGATGTCATATAAGTACCCCATTTCATATTTGGAATCATAAGACCTACCTATATTTGATAGCATTTTTTTTTTAAACCTTCCATATTTGGAGTCATAAGAGTCACTTCCATATTTGATGTCATATTAAAAAAAAACCTTTCCACAGTAATTCAATAAAATCAATAACAATATATTGATACTGGACTTTTCTTGACTATGTGTGATTTTTGTCTAGCTGTATTATCAAAATTATGAACCCTATTTTTCACTTCATGTAAATTATAAACATTTATTTATACTTTTTGAATAGTTAATTCATTTTTAATGAAATATTTTCATTTTATATTTTACACATTAAAGAAAATTATCTTTTTTCTCATTAGTTGATGTTTATCAATGCAATTATATGACTTATTAAATGACTTCTGTTCTAATTAACAGATGTTATGGAGAGTTTGGCTGATAGTGTCCCTAATTTGGATGTCATCATCACAGAGATTGACAAACTTGCTGATTCTGGAGGGGACTGTCAGGATTCACCTCACATAATGGAAGTCACATTGCCTATGCTGTGCAGGTAGTGTTTGTTTTTTTGTTGTTTGCCCAAAACGTTATATATACTAGCAAATATATGCACCCTCCGGGTGCAAGTGTAACGTTTTAATTATAATATGATATTATATTAAATTAGAAAGGCTAATGAAACTAAATAAGAATGAAGATAAAAAGATTGAAACAGAGGGTGTATAATTGAAAAATCGAACAACTGAAACTTACTCTTCCATCACTCTCGTTTTCATTGCTAAATTTTACTAATTTAACTATTTAGTTAAAAGAGGAAGTAAGAATATAATTACAGTTATTTTTCTTATTAATCGATTTCTTTTATGATCTATCCCGAAATTTTGTCATATTCATTAAAATAAACCAAACAATTACCAATCCAATAATACTAAGCACATATTTATTAAAATCAAATTTTTTTATATTAATATGCAAATTAGCCTTCCCGTTCACACAATAAACCTCCATTTGTTGTATATATAAATACAATTGCATATTATTAATATGTAGATAAGCCAACAGTATAATATATAAAACAATTTTATTAATAATTGAGTTTTAAATAAAAATATATCATGGAGAATGTGACGTAAATATAAGGAAATTATGACTTGAGTAGTAACATAGTTTCGGTTACAGACAGAAAAGCACACAATCTCCATTATAATAAAGATATATATAATATATATATATATAAAGAAATAACAAAAGACCTAGAGATTTAGCATTATAGTCTATTTCAGGGAGCTTAGACAAAGTGTCTAACTCTCCCGACTCATCAGATGCGAAATCTGATGAGTCGGGAGAGTTAAACACTTTGTCTAAGCTCCCTGAAATAGACTATAAGCTAAATCTCTAAGTCTTTTGTTATTTCTTTACTTTTATATTTGCTCTGTGACTCTAACATTAAGAGCACACATTGAGCTCTCAAACTGCGACAGGTTTTTTTAAAATAAAACTCTTGTGTTATAACGAAGATTTCTTCTCTGGACTTTTGGATTATATATATATATATATATATATGAAAAGTAAATGGAAGTGAATCCGACAGTATGAATTAAATATTTTTAGAAAAAACAAATAAATGATGTTATAGTTCACTGTGTATTATAATGCTTCTGATTTTTTTTTAAATAAAATTTATTTTATTTTTAAAACAGAATATGCATTTTCAAAATTAAAAAAAAAAAATTCCGGCTCTGAACATGAACATTTGTTTGTACCCCTCCTGTTTGTAACGTTTACTTATCCCGTCTTTCCATCACAAACATTTCGCTCTTGATGAAGACCGCTTTAATAAAAGGTCGAAACAGATTTCTGTCAGCGAACTATAACATCACTTGTTTGTTTTTTCTAAAAATATTTCATTCATATATATATATATATATATATATATATATATATATTACAAAACTTATTGGTAAACCCTTACGGTAAGAAAAAAAAACGGCAAATAGTTTGATAGTAAAAATATACTACCAAACTTCACCTGGGGAAAAAATGAACAAAAGAAAAGATCAAGAGGGTTTTACCAACCAAAAATAATCGATTGATACTATAACACTTGGCCAAAAGAAAAAAAATATATATATATATATATATATATATATATATATATATATTATATATATAAACTGCTAGGATTATCTAAAGCTAAAATGTAAAAAGTGCTCAATACCTAAGTAGAGCAAATAATAATAAAGTTAAACCTAATGAGTCAGACATACCTACTAATAGTTTCTGCAGATTCTTGCCCTGATGAGCTATCAAGCGAAACTATTAGTAGGTATATCTGACTCATATATATTGACGGCAAGTTATTATTCAAACAGGTTTTGTTAAAGACCATGATGTATGGAAAATAACAAGAAAAAAACTTGAATGTCTACACCTGAAAATTATAAAGAAATATTCCATGGTCTTTAACAACACCAGCTTAAATTATATATTTATACATATATTTTGTATATATATATATATATATATATATATATATATATATATATATATATACCAAACTTGTTGGTAAATCCTCGCGGTGAGAAAAAAAACAGCAAATAGTTTGATTGTAAAAATATACTACCAAACATCAACCGGGAAGAAAAAAATGTTTGTAAAAAAGAAAAGACCAAGATAATCGTACCAAAAAAAAATTAATCTATTAGCACAATATCTTTGCCAAAAGAAAAAACAATTTATATGCATATATATATATAAGATATATATATATACATACAAACCCGCCAGGAGACTAAAGCTAATAAGTAAAAAGTGCTCAATACCTAAGTAGAGCAAATAATAAAGATAAATCTAATGAGTCAGACAAACCTACTAAAAGTTTCACTTAATGCTCTTTGGGGCTAAGATCAGATCTTAGCCCTGAAGAGCATTAAGCGAAACTTTTAGTAAGTTTGTCTGACTCATTAGATTTATCTTTATTATATATATATATATATATATATTATATATATACATATCTTGTACATATATCTTTAAAGTGTTTTACTTTTAATTAACTTTTTTTTCTTTTTTTTTTCTTTTTTTCTTTCTTTTTAGTTACTTACCATTTTGGTGGTCCCAAGGTCCTGATAATGTATCTTCTCCTGATGGGTAAGTCTGTTTTCTTTTAATATCTTACAGCACATACTATAAAGCAATCTGAGATTCTGTGCCAGTCTAAATTAGTCTTAATAAATTGTATGATGTATTCTTTTCCAGACAAAATCTATTTCTAAATATTACCAGTTTTAAGATTCCTTAAGATTTTGCTTTGGTGGAGCCATGTTATTAAGAGTATTTACGGAATCGAAGGAGCCCTTATTTCTCCGTAGTTGAAGGCAAATTGTCGGACAAAGAAGGAACAACACAAAAGTAAATGCAGACACTTTTATTAACAAAAAATTACATATAATTGTTGCAAATTTAATGGTATCTGCTACGAGACTTTTCTGTGGAGGGATTTCTTGTAGTACTGGAGATAACACAGTTTTCTTCTTCGTCAGTGGGAAATGTAGTTAAGACGCTTCGTCTCGGTATTTGTTCTTCTTTTGGTCAGTGTGCGGTTGTACCGGCCTTTCTGTAGTATGCTGATACGATGCCTTAGACTGAATCTGGTTGTAAGATTCTTGTGATAAAAGGACCCTGTTTTGGGGGTAAGTAAGTGAGAGCGTTTCTTTGCTCCAGTAACGGTTCTTCGATAAGTAGCCCTGTTTTTGGGCTAAGTGATGAGAGCGTTTCTTTTGACGTCTCTCTCTAGTAACGGTTCCCTGATAAGTGACGTTTTGGTATTTGGCGCCAACATACGCTGTTGGCATTCGACCCCTGGCGGCAGGGGGAGATAATTGGTTATGGAATTTCTAACATGATGTAATGGTTATCATCATAGGAAATGGACACAGCAAGACAAGTTCAAATCCTGGATGCAGCTGTTTGTATTTCACATAATGCTAATACCTTTGGGAAAGTACAAATCCAATTATTCTCCCTCCAGCTATGGGTAAATAGTAGGATAGACTAGGTTCTTTAACCTTGGTATGGAAACCGGTCCAGGAGAAGGAAAAACTCTGAATTCAAACCCAAAGGGACTGTAACTCTGTGCAGCATCCAGAATCCACACAAAGTTGATCAATGTAGGTCCTTGCTGGACGGCAAACACTGGTGTGTCCTTGTCCTTATATCCACAAGAGAACATCACTTATGAGTTCGTCCTTGCTTCTCCAGCAGTGTCCAGCATGCCTTGTTTGTTTTACATGTATGGTTTGTGTCATAGGGACCAAGTGGCTGTACAGCTGCTTCCTTATGGGGTACTGTTTCTATGATTTGTTTAAGACGGCACATAGCATTCCTGTGCAGCTCCCATCTAGCTTATTCTCTATGCATTTTGTTAGGGTCCAAGTGGTGCAGCCGTACAATAGCACTGATACAACTTCAGCTCGGAAGAATAGTCACTCTATCTTATCAGTCAGATCAGATTTACATATGATTGATAATCTGTCTATAGCAGTCCATGTCTTTCCTATGTATACATTAACATTACGTTCTGTAGATGAGATACGTGAACTGGTCTACTGATTTTAGAGGCTTACCATCTAGTATGGAGATGCCTCTATCTTGTTTGTAACACTGGTGAGCAAGATTTTTCTAATAATCATTGTGTTTTTATCCAAATATTCACCAAATACTTTTTTGGGATTTTCACCTTCTAAATGCTATGTTTTTAAGCAGTCTACTGAGGTCTTTTCTACTTTAGTCCATTATTAGTAGTATTCATTATTATTATTAGTAGTAGTAGTATTCATTATTATTATTATTATAGTAGTAGTATTCATTATTATTAGTAATAGTAGTAGTAAAAAGTAAGTAAAGTCGACGGGGTGACCTAAAGTCGGTATCAGCCAGTCAGCGAGGGAGTCTATCCCCTTTTCAATCGCGCTAGACCAAGGAGATTGTTTTAGCATCTGAGGTGGAGCGCTACACCTACCATCAGCTCCTCACTTTACCGCACAGATCCCTGTGCTACTCATACGCTGAGTTGGCGAGGACCGGCATCGAACTAGGAACCTTGTGGTTTCTAGCCGAATGCTCTACCGACTGAGCTAACCCGGCCCCTCTAGTAGTAGTATTCATTATTATTAGTTGTATCTATATATTAATACTCATGTTCCTTAAAAGGATGACTGTTATCATCTTGCAACACACTGGTTAAAAATGAGACTGTCCAAGATGAAAGGCAAAAATGTAAATCCTGATTATCTGGTGTGACTTATTTCACTTATTTTTATTTTTTTCTGTGTATTATAATGCTTCTGATTTTTTTTTAAATAAAATTTATTTTATTTTTAAAACAGAATATGCATTTTCAAAATTTAAAAAAAAAATTCCGGCTCCGAACTTTTTTCTAATTCCTATTGCGTTTTTTATCAAATTCTTCAGTAAAGTAAAAGAAAAATAATTGTTTGTTTTTTTGTTTTTTTGTTTTGTTTTTTTTTTTTTACATTTGATTCCTTGAATAATCAAATATTTTTCTTCTTTTTTTTTTGTCAACCCCCAATTCTTGTAGAAATCATGTTACAACGGTAACTGCAACTCTGATGAATGCTGTTTTGGGTAAAGTTCTAAGCTTGATTTTAAACAACGTCAGCAATCCAAGTGCTACCTGGATGAACCGAATTGCATGTGAGTTTCAATTTAATCTCTCTTTATTTATCAACATTTAATTTCTAGAAAAAAAAATGCCCTTGGTGTAAAAATTTATTAATTTAATCTCTCTTTATCTATCAACATTCAATTTCTAGAAAAAAAATACTCTTGGTGTAAAAAATTATTTTTTGAAAGATATTGCCTGAGGTGGGTGGGAGTTAAAAATTCAATGTTAACTGAAATCCTGA
>CM042172.1:25044795-25088833 GCA_023376005.1 Doryteuthis pealeii
TATTGTTTACTAATTTACCTTTATTAACCATTATTGTTGTGATCTTTTGTTTTTCAGTTATTCAAAAGAGAAGAACAAAACTTTGTATCTCAAAATGAAATTGACAACATGGCATTGATTATGCCAAGCCAAGCGAAGGGCTTGTCCGTGGTGAAAGACAGTGATGACAAAGGTGCAAACAGGAAGAAGGATAAAAAGCGGCTCGAAGCACACAACAGTCTCAACGTGGCCTGCCTGAAAAGATTGTTCCCTATTGGTCTGAGCTTCTTCAGTGGACGTGAGCAAGAACTGCTCCAACACACCAAAGAGAGGCTCATAAAAGTACGTAAGAAGTGTCCTCCAGGAGGTTAGATCAATGCAAACTTCTTATATGTTTGCCTTTGTTATATGTGTCTAGTTGAGTGAGTTTAGGTGATAGGTTATATATATATTTATTTAATTGTGATAATAAAACTTTGATGTTGAATATTAAAGTTATAAGTAGTAGTTTAAAATATTCATCTTAGACTTTTTGCTTTTCCATTCTGATAAGTAGATACATAGGTAGGAAAAAAATATGTAGGTACATAGGTAGGAAAAAATATGTAGGTACATAGGTAGGAAAAAAACTTAAGTCTTAAATAGATAAAAAAATAGACTTAAAAATATGTAGGTACATAGGTAGGAAAAGAACTTAAGTCTTAAATAGATAAAAAAAATAGACTTAAAAATATGTAGGTACATAGGTAGGAAAAAAACTTAAGTCTTAAATAGATTAAAAAATAGACTTAAAAATATGTAGGTACATCAGAAAAAAACATGTATGGACATAGCTTATCCTCCTGACTATGGGTTAAATAGCACAGCTACTGTTCTTCTACAAGGATGATTTTGGCATTACATAACCTATAAAGGTTGATTATAATAATTCACTTCTATTCAAGGCTACCAGAACCTGATGAATGCCTTCTCTTAAACAAATATTCTAATTACTGAAGATATTTATGCAATAAAAGAGAATGTAAGGGTTATGTTTTATATATGAAAAAGTATAACTAGGGAATTAATTAATGAAATTATTTAGGTGATTATTTAGGTAATTAATTAAGTAATTAATTATTTAGATAATTAAATAATTAGTTAGCCAATCAATTAGATCATTAATTAGATGAGATTTTCATTCAATAAAAAAGAATTTAAGGGTTACGTTTTATCTGTGAAAAAATTATAACTAGGAAATTAATTAATGAAATTAATTAGATAATTATTGAGGCAGTTGATTATTTAATTCATTATTAGGTAATTAGTTTTCCAATTAATTTGATAGGTGAGATGTTCATGCAATGAAAGAGAATTTAAGGGTTTTTTTTTATATGTGAAAAAAATATAACTTAAATATTATCTAATAAGATTATTAGGTAATTATTTAATTAGTAAATACATTATTTAGGTAATTAATTAGGTAATTATTATAGGTAATTAATACAGGTAATTAATAAAGAATTTTGAGATTAGATTGGATAATAGAAACTAAAATAAGGAAAGATTTTTTTCTTTGATTTATTTTATAATTTTTGGTTCTTTTTCCCCACACCCCCATTTTTCTTCACCATTTATTTTCTTTCCTGTTTTTCTTTCCCCATCACCTACATCATTTCATCAACTATTTTTCTTTTCCTTTTTTCTTACCAATAATATTTTCATTTATTTCATTCTTTCTTACAATTCCTTCATTTTTCTTTTCATTCTTTCTTATTATTGGTTTTTCATTGATTTTACTATAAATTTCTTTCTTTTGTCATTCTTTATTATTATCAATTTCTTTATTTTTTCCTTCCTTTTTTTACATATATTCTTAACATTTATATTTTTATTTTTCTTATCATTCAAATCTTCTTCTTTCCTTCATTATTTATTCAATTTCCTTCTTTTTCATTTTCATTCAAAACTATTTTCTTTCATTCAAGTTTAATTATTAAATTCTCTTTCTTTTCATTGCTACCTTTTTCTCAATCACATTCTTCTTTATTTTTACTATTTTTACTTCTTTCCTTTCATTCATTCTTCTACTTCTTTACTTCATATTTTTCATTCATTCCTTAGTTCATTCGTTTTTTTTTTTTTTTTCTTTGCGCTTCCATCATTTTTTATTTCAACTTTTTCATTCCTCTTTCCTTCTCTCTTCTTTTTCATTCCTCTTCTTTTTCATTCCTCTTTCCTTCCTCCCTTCTTTTTCATTCCTCTTTCCTTCCTCTTTCCTTTCCCTTCCTATTTCATTCCTTTCTTTTTTTTCCTTCCTCTTTTCTTCCTCACTTCTTCCTTCTTATTTATCTTTAGTTCTTTTAATTTCTTTCTTTATTTTTTTTCCCTTTTTTCTTTATTTTCCTTTTCCTCTGTTTATTTCATTTTCTCTTTCTTTCCTTTTTTCCCTTTCCTTTTTCTTTCTTTCCTTTTTTTCTTTCCTTTTTCTTTCTTTCCTTTTTCTTTCTTTCCTTTTTATATCTTTCCACTTAGTGATTCAGATAGTTAGCAGAATGAGATATTGAACTCGCACACATATATTCTTTCAGTCTTTTCTTTCTTCTATTTGAATGCAGTGGTTTTTTGTGTGTGTTTTTTATCTTTGAAGTGTTTTGTTACTTTTTATTGCATGTCAATTCAATGCTTGAGTTTCTTGCATGATTTTTCTTCTTTTCTGAATTTTGATCTAAAAAATAAGTCAAAACAGCAATTCATACTCAGAATAAACAAATTAGTATTTTTCTTTTAAAACTTGTCATATTTTAAATTCATTTTTTTAAAAACTTTCAACATTAGCTCTTTTATTAGCTTTATTTTTGAGAAGTTTCAAATTCTGCTCAGTTTCTATTCAACTACTTCTTTGCATACTTTCCTTCTCCTCGGGGGTCCAGTGAGCTTTGGCCACTGGACCGGTTAAGTTAAATTAATAGCGTCGATCCTAGGAGCGCCCCCCTTAAGGGGGAATGCCGACGGAATCAATGCATTTTTTGTGCCTATCACTCATAAGCTTCGACGGCGGAAGGCAAAAAGAGACCGATACATTTCTTCGTTGTTCCACGTCACCACGTGACTTCCGGTCAACACCCGACTTCCAGTTGCGGTCAACACCCGACTTCCGGTTGAGCACTCAATTCTCAGTTCGGGGTCAAATCATCGTTCATCCCGTTTTGGCTAATCACTATTTTTTAAACCTTTATCATCTCTTATTTATTTATTTCTTCCTCCCCCTTCCATTAGTAGTCGTAGCTCATAAAAGTCAGAATAATATACCCATCTTGCAATATATATATATATATATATACACTAGCTAAAGTACCCGGTCCATGACCGGACTAAAAAAAAAAATATGCTAGACCTTTGGAAAACCTTTGGAAAAAAATATATTAATTTGATTTTCAAATCTTTCTCTCTGTTCTATTTTACCATTTTCGTATTTATTTTATAAATAAAACCCGGGAAGCAGCCATTTGCAATTCGGCTCTCGACATTTGAACTGCTGACCAAATCTTCCATACTTTATAGATTTAATTTTCAAATCTTCTCTCATTTATCCTATATTTTCTGTAAATGTAAAATTTGTCATTTCTGTATTTCTTTTATAAATAAAACCCGGGAAGCGGCCATTTGCAATTCAATGTTTGAACTGCTGACCACATCTTCCATATTTTATATCTTACTCTTTCTCTACCAACTTCTCCTCTTTCTTTACTTCCTCCTCTTTTTTTAAAATGTTTATAACACTCTATTGTTTCAGTTCTTTCCCTCCTCTGTATAATTAGAATAGAGTGATCTGCCCCTGTGTTTAGTCTAAACAGAGTGGTCTGCCCTTCTCACATAAAGTATAAATAAAACCCGGGAAGCAGCCATTTGCAATTCGGCTCTCGGCGTTTGAACTGCTGGCACTCTATTGTTTCAGTTATTTCCTCCTCTGTATAAGTAAATAGAGTGATCTGTGTTTAGTCTAAACAGAGTGGTCTGCCCTTGTCAGATAAAGTATAAATAAACCCGGGAAGCAGCCGTTTGCAATTCGGCTCTAACCTTCCGTTGTTATTCTTATTTTCTGTAAATGTAAAAATTTGTCATTTCTGTATTTTCTACAAAACTGAAAAGACTAATGTTCTTGATATCAATTAATGTTGAAAGTTTAAAACAATGTGCAAACAAAATATGACATCATGTAAAACATTTTCTATTAGTAAAAAAGCCTGCATCAAACAGCACTGTCTTCATATATACAATTGCACTTTACTAATGGTTCATTGAGTACAGAAAGCATTCTTGTAGGCTTCTTTTTTTCTTTTTTCTTTTTACTATGCTCTATATTGCAAATATGTCTTAATACTAAAATTCTTGTGTTTTCGTATGTATATATATATATGTGAATGTGTCTTTGTGTGTGTATGCAACCATTAGTCAGAAAAAAAATGGAACATTGTAGCAAGACTTTGATTAGAGCAATATACTTGAGATGCTTATAGAACTTAAAGCAGTCGAGCTGATTGATAATTTCATTCAGGCTTTGTTTGTGTTAAAAGTCATTTTTTTAATCATCCAGTTCTTGGCATAAGGGGGATAACTACGAAGTGTTAATTAGAATATTTCATCCTTCCTGGATAGAAGCATTAATATCATCAAGGATCATGATCGATGGTCCATTAAAAGTTAGAGTTGAAGGTTTACAGAAGTTTTATGACAGTCACATAATCAAACTTATTTAATTGTAGTAAGTAAAAGTAAAGTCATCGGGGTGGCCTAAAGTCGGTATCAGCCAATCAGTGAGGGAGTCTATCCCCTTTTCACTAGTGCTAGACCAAGGAGATTATTTTAGCATTGAGGCGGAGTGCCACACCTACCATCAGCTTCTTACTTTACTGCACAGATCCCTGTGCTACTCATACGCTGAGTTGGTGAGGGCTGGTAACAAACTTGGAACCTTGTGGTTTCTAACCGAACGCTCTACCGACTGAGCTAGTGAAACTGAATAGAACAAGTTGTACTAGATATGTTAGGTAGTAATATCTCATCTACAGAAAGCAATGTCAATATATGCATAGGAAAGGCAAAAACTGTTATAGACAGATTATACATCATATGGAAATCTGATCTCTCTGATAAGATTAAACAGGAATTCTTCCAAGATGTAGCCATATTAGTGCTACTGTATGGCTGCACCACATTAACTCTAATTAAAGAAAAGGCTAGATCAGAACTACACAAGTATATGCAGAGTGATATGATAGTTAAAGAAAACTCATAAATTTAGTTGACTATACTTCTCTCTGTGTTCTATTATAAATTCTAAACCCCAACGACAGGGCAGATTTAAGGGTGATACTATGCATATATATATATGTATATGTATATATATATATATAAATATTAATATTGATAATATGGTTTGCTATATTTATAAGTAAAGAGTACTCAATATCCCAAAGTCAATGCTCTGGCACTACCAAGTCTACACAGCTCTGCCACAATGAGGAGTTTAGAAATAATGTGATGGCCATTGAGCAAAGAGCTTCCTCCACTCATTTTACAGGTCTTCTTTTTTGTTCTGCAGGGTATCTAGCCCCCCTCCTCACCAGAAAAAAATCTGTGGGGTTACTGGTTTAGTCACTGATGATCCAACTATGAAATTATATATATATATATATAGGGTCATCCACAGACACGTGTTTCGACTTATCAAGTCTCTTCAGTGTGGCTAGACATTTTGTAAGCTACCTACAGCCGGAATTGAACTCCGGTCGGTTGGGTGTCAGTCCGGCCCCTTAACCATTAGTCTGTCTTGACTTACAGAATGGGAAGGGGATTTTAACTGTTCTAATACACACATCACTTTGTGTGTAAAGGCCGTCACAGAGTGCTCCATTCAGAGAAGAGCATTAGAGGCAAATTTAAGGGTCTTCCTCTAACAATATTATTATTATTATTACTGCTCTATGTTTTTAATATATTGAGCACTTTTGGATTATTTACTGGTGCCACTGCAACAGAAAAGTTAAAACGGCAATTGGATAATATCAATATTAATATTGATGATACGGTTTGCTATATCTATAAGTAAAGAGTGCTCAATATCATTGATCGAGCATCCATATTTCATGTGTTGAAAATTGTGTAGTCGAGAAACTGACAGTTACCAAGTGCCGTTGACTTTGTCTTCGCTAAACTAACTTAGATGAATGTATAACCATTAAATGTATTTTCATGAATGAATCTATTGCATGTGTTATGTGATATATTTGTCTTGATTCTTGTCACTTGTCTCTATCATCTTTTTATGAAATAAAAAGTCATTTTTAGAATTTCTTTTTTCTGAACTTCTGTAGTTGTCTGAAATTCTGTAGTTGTGTCTTTGTCTGCAGCACCTCTAATTAGTGCTCACACATAGGTAAAAAAAAAAAAAAAAATAGATATGCAAATGCCAGTTTTCAAGTCAAGCAGGCTATCCTCACTTAGAAGAAGTTTATGTATTTGTCTACTTAGGGCACCTCATATGGTGTAAACAGTTAGCAAGCTAGATTAGCAGACCATTAATAGTGAGTTCAATTCTCACGGGGCACCCCATATGCCCTTATGCTGCATCTAAGCTAAGCTTAGTAAAAAGTAAAGTCATCAGGGCGGCCTAATGTCGGTATCAACCAGACAGCGAGGGAGTCTATCCCTTTTTCAGACCATTGATAGTGAGTTCAATTCTCACGGGGCACCCCATATGCCCTTATGCTGCATCTAAGCTAAGCTTAGTAAAAAGTAAAGTTGTCAGGGCGGCCTAATGTTGGTATCAGCCAGACAGCGGGGGAGTCTATTCCTTTTTCACTTCAGTCACAGGAGGCACTGATAAAATGAATTTAATCGATATTACATTAATCGATATCACTTACACATGTGTTTCGGTCAGTTTATGTGTGTGAAAATATTTCGCACACATAGAAGAATCGACCTTCATCAGAAAATATTTCGCACACATAGAAGAATCAACCTTCATCAGAGTGAACATTTATTTTCCCAACAAATTTTTTCATTCAAAATAAATGTTCACTCTGATGAAGGTCGATTCTTCTATGTGTGCGAAATATTTTCTGATGAAGGTCGATTCTTCTATGTGTGCGAATATTTTCACACACATAAACTGACCGAAACACATGTGTAAGTGATATCGATTAATGTGATATCGATTAAATTCATTTTATCCATTTACATTTCTTTTCTTTACTCATTTTTCCTCATATATATATATATATATATATATATATACAACAGAATCTGAATGCCTCAAATATTCCTGATATATCTTATTACTGTATGACCACAGCCTAAAAAAAAAAAAAAAGGTTGAAGAGAGAATTTAACCTATTTTACTTAAAATACATTCTATTGTTTTCTTAAAATAGAAAAAAAACTTTCAAAATAGGGAGTTACTTTTCAATCTCCCTGTATATTAAGGAACATACATTAAAGAATTTAGAAAAATGTAACTGCATATAAAAAAGGTTTAAAAATAAATAGTTTGAAATAGGGAGTTACTTTTCAATCACCACAATATATTGATATACATATATAGTTTTAAAATTACATTATCCTACCGATTACTCTGAATTTTGCTTGTCAAATAAGAAATGAAGTCTCCAATGGATTGTCTTTTGAAAAAAATTGAAAAGGTTGAAGAGAGAATCTAACCTATTTTACTTAAAATAGAAAAAAAAAACTTTCAAAAGCTTGACGGTCCTGCTAACAATATCTGGTGATGTACATTACACACTGCTTTTTGCATTCGTCTGCTGCTTCTGTCTCAGCACTGTCGCTTATATTGCATGTAAATTTCGTGAAAAGCTTTTGGCATTGTGAGAATGAAATTCATGAGTCATGTGACAACAGATTCTTAAGCAATCAAAATTAGTTTGTTTTCTTTTACGGCATTTCAAACTCGATAGGTCATTTAATGCCAACTAAGTTTTGGATTCGTAGCAGTAGTTTGGCAGGAAAAAAAAGTGTATATATATATATATATATATATATATATATATATAAAGTTGTCGGGGCGGCCTAAAGTTGGTATCAGCCAGTCAGCAAGGGAGTCTATCCCCTTTTCAATAGCGCTAGACCAAGGAGATTGTTTCAGCGTCTGAGGTGGAGTGCCACACCTACCATCAGCCCCTTACTTTACCGCACAGATCCCCGTGCTACTCATACACTGAGTTGGCGAGGACCGGTATCGAACTAAGAACCTTGTGGTTTCTAGCCAAACGCTCTACCAACTGAGCTAACCCGGCCCCTATATATATATATATATATGTAATAATAAATGAACACACACAGTTGAACTTGAGAAAGCTTTATTCTACTTAGAATACAGTTGCAGATTTCTTGGGAGTTTATATACTTTCAGAAAGCTAAAGATTTACACAAAGGGGAGGTAATAATAAAACAGGGGAAGTAACTCTCAATTACTTATTACAATAAAGATTTTAATTATTGTTCAAATACTCATATTTTTGAGTACAATCCAACTTCTTTTAGGAAATGTAAGATCCTGGATGATCTTATTTTGTGAAAAGTTTTTTCAAATAAGTAATTGGTGGTAGGTTTTGTTCGCACTAAATCAAAGTCTACACACCCTAGCAGTATATGTTTCACTGTAAATCTCTCTTGGCATGTAGTGCATATTAGGGATTCTAGCTCAATTTTTTTCAGTGGTAAACAGTTTCGATCATAGTTGATAGTTTCTGGGCTCTTAAGCCTTGGTAATACAACTGGTTGAGAAAGAAGTTAAAGCTAATACCATTGGGAAAGGTATAAATCCAATTCTCCCTCCAGCTATGGGTAAATAGCAGGGCAGACCGGGCTCTTTAACCTTGGTTAGGCAACCGGTCTAGGAGAAGGAAAACTCTGAATTCAAACCTGTTGAACTCCGCTTAATAAATTGACCTTGTGTCACATCCTGCTCATGCGGAAGGGTTGGTAAATATATATAATCAAAGTTATCTGATTGTAGTAGTGAAACCAAATAAGGTATGTTAGGTAGTAGTATCTCATCTACAGAAAGCGATGTCAATATACGCATTAGAAAGACAGATTATCAAAGATATGGAAATCTGATCTCTCTGATAAGATTAAATGGGAATTCTTCCCAGCTGTAGCCGTGTCAGTGCTTCATCACTTGGACTCTTAAACCAGTTGTACTCTGCTTAAAAATTGACCTTGTATCATATCCTAGCCATGGCAGAGGGTTTGGATAAATACATACACACCCTCCTCTGCTAAAATTATAAGTGCAGCCACCAATCCTACTCTGTCATATTAGTCTGGGTGTCGATGGCATAGCAAGAAATTATTTTCATGCCTGCACTTGGAGACTAGCTCATATCTCTTGTTGAATAATCTACTGGGTTCAATGTGTCTCTGCAGCTCTTTTCAAAGAGAAAGAAATATAGAGAGGGTACAGTCAAATTACTCTATCTTAAATCATGTTAGGTAGTACCATGAAAAACCCATATGGGGAACTGGGAAAGCCCCCATCTGCCTCCCACGAAGCCTGGCCGAAAAAGGAACGATTTTCTTCTTCCGTTTCTTGTATCGGGGGTGGGAGAGTTATCCTAGCCATGGCAGAGGGTTTGGATAAATACATACACATCCTCCTCTGCTAAAATTATAAGTGCAGCCACCAATCCTACTCTGTCATATTAGTCTGGATGTGGATGGCATAGCAAGAAATTATTTTCATGCCTGCACTTGAAGACTAACTCATATCTCTTGTTGAATAATCTACTGGGTTCAGAGAATACAATCCTTAACTTCTCCTATGTGTACAATCTATAATAGTTTGATCCTTCATTACAAGCAAACACCTGCTTTAACAGTTACCACTCAACTTTGGGTGCCAGGCTTCCAATGTGTCTTTGCAGCTCTTTTCAGAGAGAAAGAAATATAGAGAGAGTACGGTCAAATTACTCTATCTTAAATCATGTTAGGTACTACTATCCAAAACCCATACAGGGAACTGGGAAAGCCCCCATCTGCCTCCCACGAAGCCTGGCCGAAAAAGGAACGATTTTCTTCTTCCGTTTCTTGTATCGGGGGTGGGAGAGTTACATCCATTTCCGGTCAAAACCCAGAACTTCGGTTTTTATTTTAAAATCTATTTCCGGGGTCATTCATCGGTCAATTACTGGCAGAGTGTTTACTCTTCTAAACTTTAACCTTTGTTCTTATTTCTTTTTCTTCTCTTTCTCCAGAAATCCAAATATCGTTTTATTTTCAATCACGAAATTCCCCGTAGACCATAATAATTACGTTACTGGTAGTACTGACATTGTTTGGAAACATTAGAGCAGCACACATTGATGTAATTTGCTTAAAAAAACAAACACATCTGCATTCATTGTTTTCTCAATTTATGTTCTATTAACAAAAACATTCGATTTCAATCTCTCATCTGACAAAACAAAACAATAATTCTCATCTGAATCCTTCTGTTCATTTCTTTCTGTTACCATTTTTTCTGTTTTTTCTAATTCTAATCATTGAATCACCCATCAAAAAGATGTATTTGTATATCCGTGTCTTTAGTAACCTTGAGCAGTGTCTTAGTATATAACTTATGTTATGTGTAAGCTTTATATAAATGTTTTCATCTTTTTAGACAGTACTCAAAGTTAATACAAACATTTTCTCTGTTGTTTTTTTTTTCTGTTTATATTTATTTTGTTTTTGTTTTTTCATTGTAGTGATCTTTAAACTGTGGATTTTCATTCATTTGCAAACATACCAACATTTTTTTTTTTTTTAATTCAACGTTTTTTTTTTTTTTTTTTTTTTCCAAATATCAGTCTTCATCCCGATTTATTTTTTTTTTAACTTAATACCAACAAAAACTTTTTGCTGTTTTACTTTGTCAATATTTTTATTATTAATATAATTACTTAATACATATGCACATTTATATATATATATATATCTAATATACATATGTATATTTGTGTAATATTATTTTGTTTTTAATTTGATATTTTTTAACGTGTTCTCCTATAAGTTATTTTAATTCTTAGATTAAATATTCTTATTATTAATTTTTGACTAGTTTTTTTTTTCATCTTATGATTACTTTTATAACTAGCTAAGTTGAATACCTTCTGATTAGCATAAATCAGAAATAAAAGACATGCTCCTAATATATAGGAAACAGGTTCAAGCTTTGTCTGTTACATAATCTATGCAGTTGCATAAGATTATTGTCAATCCCCTGTATTTCTAAAGGGATGGCCCTTTTCATATCATGGGCGGGACTTTCCATGGAATATTACAGAAAGCCCGCAAAAATACGTGAAGTCACATGGGACCTGGTTGGGTCCTCAGTTTCAGTTGGACGTCAGGCAGAGAAGATGTACTGCCTTAACTGGAACTCACCTGCATACGCGCGCTATGTTTAGTTAGTAAGTAAATAAAAGCTTACGAAAATAACATGGTTTTGTGGTTGGTGAATGTCTTGGTAACAAGACTGATCTAGAAGAAGAAATGAGTTAAGTGCGAACGACCACCAAGACGAAGTCGAGACACTAGAAGAACTTAAGATATCAAAGACGCAAGAAGAAGAATAGAAGTAAGTAAGAAAAGAAAGGGTATACAACATGTCTAAAGCAAGGTTTCTCAAAGTGGTCTACATAAACTCCCTGGGGTCTATACAACAACTCAGGGAGTCTGTAAGTATTAGGGGGTCTACAAGGGGTCTATGGAAACTACTAAGCCTTCTTAGTAATTAGAAGAAATTAATTCAACAAGAATCCTGAAGAACATGTTGATATATTTTCAGAAGTTTAATATCAGGTTTAAAAACCTCAAAAGCTATTGCTCTGATTCTTGAAATTAATTCCTACATTACAATTAAATTTTAGACAAAATATATTGTGGAGTGTTTCTTCTTTTAGCCATACTTTTATAGAACATTCTCATAGCATTCACAAATGTCAATGTTTCTCTTTACTTATTGCAATATTTCTCTTACTTCACATTCTGCCTATCACTTTCCCCCTCTTTATGTATATCTTGATTACCTCCTCATTATATATATTAGTTTCTCAGGGAGAGCAGAGAGAAAGAGAGATGGGAGTGTTTGAAATGTATTTGTATGTTAAATTAATTGGTTGCAACAAAACAACTGCAAGGTGGACTGGATATATAAGGAGGGGGTCCATGACAGTTCAATCAACTTTTTTTAGGGGTCTGTGGACTTAAATGTTTGAGAATCCCTGTTATAAAGCTTCTACTATTTCTGTTTTATGCTACTTAAATAGTTGAGGGTCATTTGACTTAGAATGTTATAAGAAGTAACAATAAAATGAAGAAAAGACTAGCCAATAATTGATAAATTTAATTTTAATTTGTTTGATCATTTTTTTAATTAATTGATTTTTTTCCCTAGTTTTTTTTTAATATGTTGTTGTTTTTTTTATGTTTTATTGCTATTTTATTCTTATTTATACTGGGGATACAGAAATTTGTTGACTAGCTGTTTTGTTGAGAGGATGTGTTTAAATTGGTAAGTATTCTTGTCATTTTGAATGTTCGACCAGTGGCAGTTTATGAACAGAAAAACTTCAGAAAGCAAATACTTTTTTTTTGTTTTTTTTTTTGTTTTTAAATTAAAAAAAAAGGGTGCACAGTAAAACATTTGAAATTAAATAGAAGTTTCTTTTTTCTTTGATGTAAAAATGTGTGTATGTATCTATCTATATTTGTGTGTGTATGTGTTATATATATATATATATATATAAAGATAAAAGTTGGCTTACCGGTGAATATGGGCACGATCATTGGAGGTGCAAACAGTCCAGGGGTTAAGTCAGCGATATAACAAATACAAAGTGCTCAATACAAGTAGAGCAAAGATCCTTATGATGAAACTCGAGTAGGTTTCTGTTGTATCCATTTCTTTAATTAATATATATATATATATATATATATATATATATATCATATTTACTCATAGATAATCTGATTTTAAAAATCAAAGTCAAAATTGGTGTGTAGCATTATAGTCGTGTTTTAATTGATATCAATTCTTTGATATAAAATTAATATTTACCATGTACCCTACATGTACAGGTTAGGCACAAGGCCCTATTAATGTGGGACCACCCTAGAACCAAAGCTCATGAGAGGCAGGTAAAAAAAAATGCATTGATCTTGTCAGCATTCCACCTCAAGGGGGGCACCTCAAGCACCAGGCAATAAACCCAGTCCTGCCCCTTTAAATCGAGGGGGCAGGTGTTGCCTGGGGGGATGGCCGCCTGGGATCAATGATGTTAGCTGACACAGTCCAGGGCCTGGTCGAAACCGGAATTTATTATTATACTAAAGCTGAGTAAATCAATATTTTTCTCCTAAAAGCTTTTTTACTGTTTAGCTTAATGATACAAATTTTAGGATTGAGTTATGTTTGAAAAAAAAAATCCATTTTAATTGGTTCTAATTAGTCGTAATTTGCAATCAAGTCAAAAATTGACTCACCTCTTATTACATATTCTGCCTATCACTTTCCCCCTCTCTATGTATATCTTGATTACCTCCTCATTATATATATATTAGTTTCTCAGTGAGGTAGAGAGAGCGAAAGAGAGATGGGAGAGTTTTATTTATATGAAAGGATGGCATATATAACTGTTTTTTATTACAAAATTATTTGATGCATTATATTTGAGACTGGATTATAGTCAAGTAAATATGATATATATATATATATTATATATATGTGTGTGTGGTGTGTGTGTGTGTGTGTGTGTGTGTATGGATATGTGTGAGCATCTATGTAGATTGAGTTGGGAGTTCTGGTAAAGCATGATGATTAGCAAGTTTATTTCACAGTTCACTGGCGTTAGGGGTTCAATCCTTGCTAGATGTCACACTACTGTGAATTTATGCCAGTCTAATATGATCTTTTAAAAAAATCTACATTGATATACAACAGATAGGTTTCAAGTTAACAAAGAAACATTAAAAAGCGGTTACTTTGATAATAAAAAAAAGTTCTTATTTTACTATGTAAAATTATTGAAATTCATCAATATTTTTTGGACAACTGTCTATATATAAATATAGATAAACAGATTTCACACCCAAAATTTTGGGGGAAATAATTTATTGATAACATATTGATTTTGTCACTTTAAAAAAAAATCAGTTTATAATGTTAGGATAACTGAGTTATCTACCCTTGGTAAATTGCCTGTTTGGAGAGGATCAATGGGGGAAGCTAGTTGATAATTTGCATTGACCAATCAACAGCCACCTTGAAGAAGGCAGAAAGAGCTGCCTATTTAAGCTCAGTGTTTGGGCAACCATGGGAGTTGACACTTGGATAGAGGAATCTATGCCAGAAGGAGCAACATTTGGTAGCAGAGCATAGTTCTGATCTATGGGTTATGGGCCCAGTATGCTTCCATTAATAAATAGATAAATGTAAAAAAATTAGAGAAATGATAACAGCTTGGTTCTAGGGGATACTCCTTTCCAGGCACCACCTTCTCCCCTCATCTAAAATGGGTAAGGCCTGGGTTTACTGCCTGGCACCCCTCAATGGGAATGCCAACAGAATACAAGCATTTTTTTAAAAACTGCTATGTGAAGGGTTTACTTACTTATTTAAAGTCGGTATTAACCAGACAGCAAGGGAGTCTATCCCCTTTTCACTTGCACTAGACTAAGGAGATTGTTTTTGCATCTGGGGTGGAGTGCCACACCTACCATCAGCTCCTCACATTACTCACATGCTGAGTTGGCAGGGGCCGGTATCAAACCAGGAACCTTGCAATTCCTAAGCAAGTGCCCTTCCAACTGAGCTAAAACCGGCCCTTATGGATTAATAGATTCAAAACAGTAATATTTTAACACCTCTTACATAAAAAAACATTCCTAACCGCTAGGCATGACATAACCCCAGATGGGTTGATATGCTGTTAAAATCAACCAACCAACATCTAACATGAAAAAGAACCTATAGCTAAATGAATAAATTATATTGAATTGGAATAAAATAAGAGCCAAGTAGACCCAATAAAACTGAAAAATATATTTATTATATAGATTTCTGTATCCCTCCAAAAATCTTTTATTTTTAGCGTGTTTTTAAAAAAAAAAGGTTTTATTGATATTTTTATCTCTTTATTTTAGTTTGTGGTTTAATCTCCTCTTTTTTTTTTTTTTTTTTTTTCTTTTAAATATTTTTTTGGTCTTTTCATCTTACCTCTTAATCATTACTTACTTACTGCCCTGGTATTGGTTAATATGTAAACAGTGTGCACAGCTGTTTCACTAAAAGCATGGTGTTCAGTGCATGGTGTGTGGACTTATCTTGGGCCCTTTCTAACTTTTTATTCTCTTAGAAGGACCCCGATGGAGACATCGAAACGTTCTTGGCCGCCAGTTTGGAAACAGAGGAAGGAGTAAGTAAAAACAAATATTACTTTTACCATTTTTATTATTTACTAGCAACAAAAAAAAAAAGCCCTCTTTTTGTATTATATAAAATAAAAAGATATATAGGGTCACCCTATATATCTTTCAAAAAGATATATAGGGTCACCCTATATATCTTTCAAAAAGATATATAGGGTCACCCTATATATCTTTTTATTTTATATAATATAAAAAGAGGGCATTTTTTTTATATATATCTTTTTGAAAGATATATAGGATGACCAAAAAAAACAGGCCTGACTTTAAAAAAAAAAGGCTTGTTTTTTTTGGATCACACTATATTTCATTTATTTATCTATTTATTTATTTTATTTTACTTATATATATATATATATTTTTTGAAGGCTATTGCAATACAAAAGTAATTTCCAAGGTCTAATTAATCTCAAATATATATATCTTTTTGAAAGATATATAGGGTGGCCAAAAAAAAACAGGCCTGACTTAAAAAAAAAAAAGTCTTGGTTTTATTTTGGATCACACTATATTTCATTTATTTATTTATTTTATTTTTTTTTATTTTTTTTTTGAAAGCTATTGCAATGCAAAAGTAATTTCCAAGGTCTTATTAATATTGAAGTGTCTTCTTCTTATTTTTCTATTATAAATTATATCGTACATCTGGCACTTACTTTATTTTTGGTAGATTTACCAATAAAAATAGACATTGGCTTTAAAACAGTTCAATTCTGTTTTAATTAATAAACATTTTTCTTTTCTTTTTTTTTTTGTTTGTTTTGTTTATAATTTAGATTAGTTTTTGTAAAACTGAGATAAAGAATTTAGAATCACATTTTTTAAATTTTGAATTTACTCTTTAAACAAGAAAACTAAAAGAAATCCCCCACCCAAAAAAAATAAAAATAAAAATTATTTATTAAAGTTTTGTTGTTTTAATTTCTACAATGAAAAAAAGAAATTAAAGAATTTTTAATATTTTTGTTTTTCCAGGAAGTTGAACCTGAGCAATGGCAGAAGTTACTGTTCCGAAAGATTGGAGATAGCAAACTTAGCAGTCATATGGAGCTGGACAGTCATAAAAGCACTGAGCGTATTTTGGCAATGGCCCGTGTGATGTTTGGCCTACATATGGTGAGAATTAAATTATTATTCTAACTTGCTTAAAAATTTATACAAGGTGTGTCAAAAAAGTATCGAGATTTTTGGTAATTTTTTACACACCTTGTATTCTGAAAAATTAACGTTCCATTCATTTCTATCTTGGTAAATACAGCTTTAAAATCTGTACTTTTTTGACATACCTTGTATTCTGAAAAAAAATTAATGTTACATTTATAGTTCATTCCTATCTTGGTAAATACAGCTTCAATATTGATACTTTTTTTACACACCTTGTATATGCAAGGGTGGGTTGAAAAATTCATCGGCTATGTCATATCTGGTGTTGTTGTTTTTTAATCAGTCGGATCCAATCACTTCAACACCAATGGAAGAAGTATGTGAACTGTAAGTGGGACTATGTTGAAGAATAGACCTCATTTGGTTACCATTTCATGAGAGTATCTTAGTCAGCATATGAAATTTTCAGCCAAGCCTTATATATGCTTACCTAAACCCAGCCCTGCCCCTTTAAATAAAGGGGACAGGTGTTGCCTGGGGGATGGCTCTCTGGGATCAATGATGTTAATTTTTGTGGTCCAGGGCCGAAGCCACCAGACCCTCAAGTTGAAACCGGAGTTTGTTTTTTTTTGTAATATTGAAACTGTGAATTACGAAAGTTATTTTCGTAATTTTCATCTGATATCGTCTCAACATCCTGCCCTAATTTACACTGTGTTTTAGCGAGCTAGCGTCGGGCGAATTTCCAGCCCAGCCTGGATATTTTCTGAGTCATGTTTTCATCACTTTTGTCAGCAAATCAATGTAGATATTTTACACCCTCCCCCTTTTAAATTGAATCGATTTAATTTGTACAAATTTCAATTGAATTTTTACAAAACTCAAATTTCAAAACAATTTTCATAACGTACACTCCTCTTGATTTTTGTTTCGTTTCCACGGATCCTGCAAGTAATAATACATTTTAAAACTTCACAGACAAACTGTCACTTGTCAAGTATGATAAAAAAAGCAACAATTATAGAATAGAATAAAACAAGTGATAAAATAATAATAATAATAATAATAATAATAATAATAATAGTGAAAATGAATTATCTGAAAATATCAAAATAATTGACTATAATTTTTTTTTTTTTCAACCACAGGTCGAACATCCATCTCTTGGCTTGAAGGGAGCATGGAGAAAGGTGATATCCTCCCAGAGGAAGAGGGCAGTCATGGCATGTTTCCGGATGGTTCCACTTTATGGATTACCAAGGTAAGCAAACACTTCATCCTTCTTCAAGCCTAAAATATAAACATCTACTTTAAAAGATGCATTACCTTTTTCAGTTTTTTCAATTGGCTTATAAAATGTCTATTTTATGCAAGGATATCTTACTGTTGACCCCTAAAATTTCCTGTGATTTTATATAGATAACAATCATTTTATGCAATGATATTTTTGGGAACTACTGTTGACCCCTAAAATTTCCTGTGGTTTCATATAGGGCTGACTTCTGATTTAGGTCGAAATTAACACGGAAAGTTTTTTGGTGGTACCCAATGATAGTTAATTAGGGGATTAAGGTTGTTTTTAATTACATATTGCTTAAAAAAATAAACAACAAAAAACACAAATTACTATACATTTAATTAACCATTGAAATTAATTATTGAATCTATTATTGAAACAGTTGTTTGTGTTAGTATTGCAATGTATAATTTCAATTAAATTTAGTTTTAAAAAATATTTTTCAACATTAAATGTATAGTAATTTGGATTTTTTGTTGTTTATTTTTTTAAGCAATACATAATTAAAAACAACTTTAATCCCCTAAAACCGTAACCCAATTCGCCAAATGTTAATTCATAGACTGTAGTTAAACTGTCATTGGGTACCACCAAAAAATGTCCGTTTTAATTTTCCGACCTAAATCAGAAGTCAGCCTCATATAGATAATAATTACAATAATGCTAGAAAATGTCTTCTTACCATGACATAAAAAAATATGTGACTTTTAAAAGAAATTGTTGTATTGTCAAGGTGAAATGTTACACAGAAGAAATTGGTGCTAATGATACATACAAAAAACACAGAACAATAAGTTACAAAACAATTAATAAGTCAACTTACAAGAAATAGAGGAGGGTCAAATGCGATATATCCAAACGCAGTAATATCAGTCCGAATATTAATCAGCTTATTAATCCACTATTGAAGTCCTTAATTGTAGACTATTTAAGGCTATGAGCCAAGGCATCTGGTAGAGTGTTGAAGGGCTGCTAGCTACTCTACAACACTTAGTTACAAATAACAATAAGTTACAAAACAATTAACAAGACAACTTACAAGAAATAGAGGATGGTTAAAATGCGATATATCCAAACGCAGTAAGATCAGTCCAATATTAATCAGCTTATTAATCCACTGTTGAAGTCCTTAATCGTAGACTATTTACAGCTATGAGCCAGGCCATCTGGTAGACAGCAGAAGGGGTGCTAGCTACTCTACAACAGAAATAAAAAAGACATAGGAGATACCTTATATAATTTTTAGATGGGGTCATTATTATTATTTGAGTTGTTGAAATTATTCTTACGATTTGTGTAGCCATTTTATTTCTGTAGGTGAAATCAGTTTTACAGTGGAGATTCTTTGTGTCATAAAGTTTGATCCTTTCTTGAAGTAGAAAGATGTAGTATCAGTTTTAATCCTTGTCAGTTGATTTGTGTTAAAGAATTGTATAATCCTCATCAGTTGATCCATGCTTACAGAGTTGTATAATCCTTATCCGTTGTCTATATATGAGGGTCATAATGCTAATACCCTTGGGAAAGGTATGAATCCTACTCCCCCTCCAGCTATGAGTAAATAGTAGGGCAGACTAGGCTCTTCAGCCTTGGTTAGGCAACCTGTCTAGGAGAAGGAAAACTCTGAAATCAAACCTGTTAAACTTAATAATTTGATCTTGTGTCGCATCCTACTCGTGTGGAGGGGTTGGTAAATATATGTATATACGAGGGTCATTCAATAAATAAGGAGAATTCTTTTGACTAAGGGGAGGGGGCTTATTAAATATACGAGGTTCATTCAATAAATAAGGGCAATTTTTTGACTGAGGATGGACCTATTATATATACATAAAATTCATGCTGCTGCTTTTAATTTTCACACTTTCCAACAATGCTCCCTATCTATTATTTGGATCTTATACCATATATTGTTAATTTCTCTCTAATATTTCTTCAGGCATCGTGCTATGAACCTTTTCCTGAAAGCCTACCGTATCCACTGGCTTGGAAGTGAAGAAGTCATCAAAAATGTCCTCATTGAGGATCTCACTGTAAGTTTCAAATCAGATTTTCTACTCTCTTTTCTTAACCTTCTCTTGAAAACACATTAAATATCTGTTATATTACACATAAACATCTCTCTTCTGTTACACATAAACACCTATTCATTAACATCTCTATTCTATTACACATTATCTCTATTCTATTACACATAAACACATCTTAAACACCTATTCTATTCCACGTAAACACCTCTATTCTATTCCACATAAACACCTCTCTTCTATTCCACATAAACACCTCTCTTCTATTCCATGTAAACACCTCTTTTCTATTCCACATAAACACCTCTCTTCTATTCCACATAAACACCTCTCTTCTATTCCACATAAACACCTCTCTTCTATTCCACATAAACACCTCTCTTCTAAAACACCTCTCTTCTATTCCACGTAAACACTCTCTTCTATTCCACATAAACACCTCTCTTTTATTTCACATAAACACCTCTCTTCTATTCCATGTAAACACCTCTCTTCTATCACCTCTCTTCTATTCCATGTAAACACCTCTCTTCTATTCCACGTAAACACCTCTCTTCTATTCCATGTAAACACCTCTCTTCTATTCCATGTAAACACCTCTCTTCTATTCCACGTAAAACACCTCTCTTCTATTCCACATAAACACCTCTATTCTATTCCATGTAAACACCTCTCTTCTATTCCATGTAAACACTCTTTTCTATTCCACGTAAACACCTCTCTTCTATTACATGTAAACAATCACCTCTCTTCTATTCCACATAAACACCTCTATTCTATTCCACATAAACACCTCTCTTCTATTCCACTTAAACACCTCTCTTCTATTCCACCTAAACACCTCTATTCTATTACTTGTAAACACTTCTCTTCTATTAACGTAACACCTCTCTTCTATTACACACCTCTCTTCTATTACATGTAAACACCTCTCTTCTATTACATGTAAACACCTCTTCTATTCCACATAAACACCTCTATTCTATTCCACATATCACTCTCTTCTATTCCACTAAACACCTCTATTCTATTACAAACACTTCTCTTCTATTACACGTAAACACATAAACATCTCTATTAAACATAAACACATAAACATCTCTATTCTATTACACATAAACATATCTTCTATTACACATGAACACATTAACATCTCTATTCTATTACACATAAACATATCTTCTATTACACATGAACACATTAACATCTCTATTCAATTACACATAAACATATCTTCTATTACACATAAACACATTAACATCTCTATTCTATTACACATAAACCTGAAATTTTCTATTACAGGTTGCCAAAGAAGAAGAAGAAGAAGGTGAAAAGAAAGAAGAAGAGGTTGAGAAACCAGACCCCCTTAGCCAACTCATTGTTGCCCTGTGCCGTGGTGCCACCAAAGAACAGAGTGATGGTCTGGGAGCTGATGAGCTTTACATGGCTTATGCAGACATCATGAGTAAGGTGAGTGTCCAACATTCTTTCTGAAACCAAAAATGACCCCAGTTTTTCTATATCACATCAATTTTCTGAGGTATGGGATACCCTCGATTTTTCTCAAAAACTATAAAAATACATCATCTAACAAATCTTTGCTTATTTTATGAAATGTTTCAGATTTCATATATAATGGGACAATAGTTTTCTGTTGAGTTAGATCTGACACTTGGAATACAAAAATGACCCCAGTTTTTCTATAACAAAATACCCTTGATTTTTCTCAAAACTATAAAAATACAGCATCTCTTTGCTGGGCATCACAAATTGTGTTGAGTTGGATCTGACTCTTGTTTTTGACTATTTTTTGGCCTCTAAATCCAAATGACCTCAGTTTTTCTATATCACATCAATTTTCTGAGGTATGGGATACCCTCGATTTTTCTCAAAAACCATAAAAATACAGCATCTATCAAATCTGCATTTATTTATGGAATGTTTTTAAAATCTAAATTCTTTCCTTCACACAATTTGAAGAATGAGTAAATCTTTAAATTGCATACAAACTAATCTAAATTCTTATCCAAATATTTGTTTGTATTCTGTAAACCCTGGGTTTCATACCTTAGTCCACTACTAATTCACAAGTGAGCTACTGATGACCATACAATATATATATATATATATATATATATATATATATATATATATATATATATATATATATATATATATATATATATATATATATATATATATTATATGGAGGCGCATGGGCTAGTGGTTAGAGTCGTGGAAAATGGACTTGTCGATTCGAGTTCAATTCCTAGACGAAGCTGTTGGCATTTCACATAGCGCTAATACCCTTGGGAAAGGTATGAATCCATATATTCTCCCTCCAGCTATGGATTAAAAAGTAGGGCAGACTGGGTTCTTCAGCCTTGGGTAGGTAACCAGTCTAGGAGAGGGATAACTCTAAATTCAAAATTCCTGAGGTCGGTCGTTGATTGGGTTTGTGGCAACCCTTGATGCACCAATTCTTTCCTATCGACTGTGCCAAAAAGTGTGGATGGTCCAACACAAGCCTTCACCACTATAAACAAATCCCTGTGTGGATGTTCATTGTGTGTATAAACCCTCATACGTCGAAATCGACGGTAGAGTCCATTTAATAAAAAAAAATTATATATATATATTTTGTCCTTTTTATTTTTCTTCAGAGTTGTCATGGTGAAGATGAAGATGATGATGATGACGGTGGGGATGATGCTACAACCTCTTTACAGGTAATGCTTGATGATTTTAGATACATTTTTGTGAAATATGTAAAAAAAAAATCAATTTGGCTTGACTGTCTTTACTTTTTGCTGATCATTCGAAAAAAAAAAAAAACGTACTGTGATGATATGAAATATTTTTTGTCAAACTGGAAAATATCTTGTGTTTGTTTGTTTGCGTGTGTGTGTGTATATGTGTATATATATATGTGTTTGTGTGTGGTATCACTTCATAGTTCCTCTGATTGCTTCTACACAATTTTAGAAATATTATCTTCATCTTTGTTGTTTTTAGCACAAAATGCAAGATACAATGGAGAAATACTAAAGAATATATCAAAATGCTATTCTGAAAATAATAAAGATAACGACTGGTTCAGAAATGTATAGAATTATTAAAGTGTATAACATCAGAGAGCATTTTTCGATAGAAATAAAATTAATCCAAAAAATATAAACCTGATCAATACCATACAAAAGTAGCCCCTTCAAATGATCCCCAATGATGCTAACATCAGAGAGCATTTTTTGATAGAGTTTAAATTATACCAAAAAATATAAACCTGATCAATACCATACAAAAGTAGCCCCTTCAACATGATCCCCAATGATGTAACATCAGAGATAATTTTTTGATAGAGTTTAAATTATACCAAAAAATATAAACCTGATCAATACCATACAAAAGTAGCCCCTTCAACATGATCCCCAATGATGCTAACATCAGAGAGCATTTTTTGATAGAGTTTAAATTATACCAAAAAATATAAACCTGATCAATACCATACAAAAGTAGCCCCTTCAACATGATCCCCAATGATGCTAACATTAAAAGTGTAAATATAAATATATAATAGTCATTATTCCCTATGTTCTGGGTATGACATTAAACTATCTGATGGTGAAGTTCAAATTTTGTAGCTCTGGAGAATTTGGAGTACCTCTTCATCACCATTACTCCCAGGTCCACTCTGACCCAGAGTGGTAGTACTTGTTAGGGTCCGGTCTATGGGTTAAATAGAAAAAATGTGTTTATAGAGAAATTGAGTGCCTATCAAGAATGAATAAAATAAAAATGTCTTCAGCATAAAATGACCCAATGGGTTGACATGCTGTAAAACCCAACCAACCTATACCCTTCCCTAACCTCTATCCATAAAACCTGGAGAGAGACGTACACCACCAGATTGTTCATGTACATGTACATGAGTAATACCTGCCTGACCAAACCAGGTTATAATACATGTCTTTCATTGCCCATAAATAAGTACACTGCGACCATTTTTTTAATAAAAGTTCATTCGTATTACTTAGATGATTCAGACTATAGTCCTCATCTTTATTGTTAACTGTACAATGTTTCAGCCAATGTGCCCTCCAGCCTTCTACAGGTATTTCTTGTCGGACTCGGGAGCCTTCTTGAACTCGGGAACCTTTTTTTTCAAACTCGGGAATCATTTTTGAACTCAGGAACCTCCTTGCCATAAATCGGTTCCCGATTACGACAAGGTTTCTGAGTTCAAGAAGGCTCCCGAGTCCGACAAGAAATACCTGAAGAAGGCTGGAGGGCACAACAGTCAAAATGTTGTACAGATAACAATAAAGATGAGGACAATAGTCCGATTAATCCAAATAATACTAATTATCAAGCCTCATCTCAAAAATTCAGAGAAATAGTGCAGATAACAATAAAGATGAGGACAATAGTCCGAATAATCCAAATAATACTAATCATCAAGCCTCATCTCAAAAATTCAGAGAAATAGTGCAGATAACAATAAAGATGAGGACAATAGTCCAAATAATCCTAATTATCAAGCCTCATCTCAAAAATTCAGAGAAATAAAAAGTTAATTTTCTTCTAAAAACAAACATAACAAGATTTTGATAAGAATCGAACTCACTCACAAAGATCTGCTAATCTAGTTTGCTAACCATTACACCACATTAGGTGCCTAAGGCTGGAGAGTATGCAGTTGAAATTTTGTGATAAAACTGTAAAGGTAAGGTAACTAGTTTAAATGTTATATACAATAATTTGAATAAGTTTTTTCTTTTTTTAATCCATTGCATCTAGGATATTTGTCCAGATATACTATTAATAACATTATTAACAGAATTGTTTTTTTTTTAATTAATGACCTTACCTTTCATTTTATTTTCTTAACTATCATAACAAACATTGTGGTATTTACCATACATCTTACTTATGCACATCCATTTAATGTGGAGCCATCAACAAAACTGAAGCTAATGAGATAGCAAGCACAAAAAATGCTTGGATGCCCTCAGCATTCTCCTCAAAGGGGCACCTTAGGCTGGGCAATAAACCCAGCTCTGCCCCTTTAAAACAAGGGGGCAAGTGTTGCCGGGGAGTGGGGATGGCCTCCTGGAATCACATCATTAATTTCATTAACAGTTCAGTGACCAAAGCCACCGGCCCCCAAACCCAAGGGGACTGGGTTGTTAATGTAATCTATTATGACAAACCTTGTTGCAAATATCACTTGCTGATTAACAAATAAATATACCTGGCCTTAAAAAAGATAAAATTGTAAACAGTTAAAATCCTATAAGGGACCAACAGACAATTGTTTTTTTAATCTGAAATTTATCTTCATAAGAAATTCATTGATTGTATGTGAAGGAAATGAATGCAATAACTCTCTCTCTCTCTCTCTCTCTCTCTCTCTCTCTCTCTCTCTCTCTCTCTCTCTCTCTCTCTCTTTATATATATATATATATATATATATATATATATAATCCAAAGATCAAGTGAAGAAATCTTCCTTATGACGTAGTAGTTTTTCATTTGTTGTAATTTGCAGAGCTCAATGTGTCCTCTTATTGTCAGAGTCACAGAGCAAAATTATATTAGGCAAAAATAACAAATGGTACCAACCTAAATCTTCTTTGTTATTTTTCCACACACACACACACACACACACACACACATATATATATATATATATATATATATATATATATATATATATCTTTCTTTTTCTCACTCCCTCAGAAGGGCTATATAAGGCAAATTCTCATTCTAATAATGAACATGTTATTATAACATGTTTGTTTTTATATTCTCTCAAGATTACTGTCCAAGATCAGTTTTCAGCACCAGTACATGAAGATTTTATTACATTATTCTAAAAACTAAAAACAGAGCTGACTGAAGTAACATAACAATGGTATTTGTTACATCAGAAATTAATGATTTCTTGGTCAAAATCTAGGATCAACCTATTCTCAAGTTACATCAGAAATTAATAATTTCTTGGTCAAAATCTAGGATCAAACTATATATAAGTTACATCAGAAATTAATAATTTCTTGGTCAAAATCTAGGATCAAACTATATATAAGTTACATCAGAAATTAATAATTTCTTGGTCAAAATCTAGGATCAAACTATATATAAGTTACATCAGAAATTAGTAATTTCTTGGTCAAAATCTAAGATCAAACTATATATAAGTTACATCACAAATTAATGATTTCTTGGTCAAAATCTAGAATCAACCTATTCTCAAGTTACATCAGAAATTAATGATTCCTTGAAGAAATAGTGACATTGGACAGAAGAGAATATTCATTTTATTTTTTTAGGTTTGGAAAAGAAATTTTGATTAACCTTATATTATCTGCAGTTCGGTTAGTATTCAACTAAACTCTCCTGTCATCTCTTTTTTTTTTTTTTTTTGCAAATTCTTTTGTCATGATTTAATCATATATCCTGACAGCTTCTTCCGAACTCTTTCAAATTCTTCTGAGACTATTCTAATTCTAGTTTTAAACTCTACACAAACTGTTTTGTATGTCATATGTTTTTTCTGTCTTGTTTGGATTTCATGCAGCATGGACAGAGAAGTGTGAGTCTATATAAATTCATTGTTGTTTGATTTTTATGCCTTTTACACATTTTTCTTTTCTCTTGATTTTTTTCAATTATTTTTTCTGTACAACAATGAAACAAGATCTTCATTTTGTTTGTATGTATATATATATATATATATATATATATATATATATATATATATATTTGTATATATATCATATTTTATGGCATATAAGATCCCTATTTTTCTTTTAAAATATACTTAAAAAATGATATGCGAAGTTGAGGTATGTGGTTCTCAAACTTAATAGTATTACAACAACACACAAAAAATAGATATTCGCCTTGCACAGCCACACCAATTTTTTTGGGGCCTGTATTTGTTAATGTAAATTAACAGCGTTGATCCCAGGGGGCTACCCCTCCCCCAGGCAACACCTGCCCCCTTGATTTAAAGGTGCAGGGCTGGGTTTATTGCCCAGTGCCTAAGGCGAGCCCTCTTGAGGGGGAATGCCGATGGGTTCAACGCATTTTTTGTGCCTACCACCCATGAGTTTCGGCTTTTGGGTGGGCTCACATAAAAATGTCCTTGTGTCACACCCTTATAAGTGGGATGAGAGTCAAATATACAGTCCCACCAATTTTTTACTCCATTAAAGTACTAATATATAACATTATTGCCTATAAGTAAGTACACATAATAAGCTTTTATAAAAAGTTCTAAATCAAAGATACCAGTTTCTCTGAATTTTTGAGATGAGGCTTGATAATTTGTATTATTCAGACTATTGTGCTAATCTTTATTGTTATCTGCATAATGTTTCAGACAATATGCCTTCCGATCTTCTTCAGGTATTTCTTGTCGAACTCCAGGAACCTTCTCCTTGAACTCGTGAACATTCTTATTGTAATCGTGAGCTTTCACTGAATGTTAAACTTAACCTTTTATTCAATCCATGGAAGTAGACTGATTCAAATATCCATGACTGGGTACAAGTGTTAAACTGTGTTAATTATTCTATGATACTATGTTAAAGATTAGAACAATAGTCTTAATAATACAAAGATACCAGAATTCTATTTCTCTAAATTTCTGTAAATAACAATAAAGATGAGGACAATAATCCGAATAACTCAAATAATACAAATTACCAGGATTCTATTATTTCTAGTGGAATATTATAGAATCAAAATGCATATCATTATTTACTAGCACAAAAAAAATGCCCTCTTGGCGGTGTAAAAATTAATTTTTGAAAGATATTGCCTGAGAGGGATAGGATTTAAAAATTTGATGTCAGAAGGGTTTTATCATCAGTAAGTAAAATTATCAAATTTATTAAAGGAGTAAAAAAAAAAAAAAAAAGATAAAACAATTTGAAATGGAAACTTAGTTCTTTCCCCCTTCAAATAAAATGTTGCGTACATCTATTGATTAGATAATTATTTTGAATATTTTGCACATAAATTTTACACAAAATCGTAGGTATTTATTTTTATACTTTTTAGTTAACTTCTTGTTACTGAAAAAATGGCAAGAATAAAAATAATTTTTGAAATTGATTACAAATTTCACAAAATGATTTTTTTCATTTTCGGTATTGTGACGTAAACAGCAACATGTTTGGTTACAGACAAATTAAGACCAATTCTCCATTATTAATAGATTTATTGATTTATTACCAAACTCTACCTCATCAAAACCCTGTAACAAAAAAAATATATAAATATGTAGCAGTCCAAAAATAACTACACACAGAAACACTGAAATACACATACTCTCACACACACACACTGAAACACACACACACACATATATATATATATATATATATATATATATATATATATATATATATATATATAATTTATCTGAGCCTCATCTAAAAAAATTCAGACAAGTAATCTAGGTCTTTAAACCCAAAAATGTATTTAAAAAAGAGTTGATATGCTGTAAAACCAGCCAACCAACCAACCAAAATAAAGATGAGGACAACAGTCCGAAAAATCAAAATGATACACATCAAGCCTCATCTCAAAAATTCAAACAAATTGTTATACTAAAGTACACAGTTTGATACCCACTGTGGTAGACTTATGTTTACTTAAATAACATAGACTATTAGAACTTTAACATAGTCTAATTCCATGATACTGTAAAGTGGGAGATCTTATATGCCATAAAATAGGGTATATATCTACAACAAAACTAACCATGCAGCAATCATGGTAAAAAAGATGTCTTGTGCTATTTCTTTTTTGTTTTGTTTTAGGGGTGTTTCTTTCTTTCTTTTTTCTTTCCTTTCTATTACATTATTTTGTTTTATGAGAAAGAAAACCCCTAAAAGTGATATTATCACAACCAGCACCAACAAACTGATATTTTCACGGAACGATATCAAATGATATTTTCACAGAACGATAGCCAAACAACACCGAGATAAAGGATTTGAAATGAAAGATTAAAAGAAGTTCCAGCATCAACTTTTGGTTGGGCTTTCAGTCTGGGAAACCTGAAGACAGATCTTCGGAAATTTTTTTTTAAAAATCCATTTTTAGTTCAATCTAAATTTGATTTCATTCATTTGATCAATCCTTTTTTATGAATGAGCATTATTCACTCATCATGATTCATCTCCAAAAAGTTTCATTCATTGTTTAAAAAAAAATTAAAAAATAAAAACTCATTCATGATTAAACAAATATATTCCCTTGAAGACCTTCTTTCACATTGAGAAATATTTCATTCTGAATGAGATACGAGCCCTCATTAAAAAAACATCCTCCCTTAAAAATACAGTGGTATCTTGACGTACAAGTGCCCCAATTCATAAGTTTTCGGAGTTACTAACTGTCACTAGGTCAATTTTTTGCTTTGAGTTGAAACTAAAATTTGAAGTATGAGCGAGCTTCAGATCTGCTTATGTTAATAATAATAACACAGTACTTCTGAACCAGAGTCCGGTGGCTTCATGTGTTGTTAATTAACAGTGTGATCCCAGGGGGCCATACCCCAGGCCATACACACACCTGCCCCCTTGATTTAAAGGGGCAGGACTGGGTTTATGGCCCAGTGCCTGAGGCGCCTTGCCAACAGGATTGACACATTTTTTGCACCCACCATCCCAAGAGCTTGTGTCATACCTGTATACATGGATGCAAGATAAATACGCTTATGTTAATAAATTCACTAAAATCATTTAAGTTACCAATTTTATCGTGCCAAAGAAAAATATTATTTATAAAGAAAATAAATATTAAAACATTACACTACATAATTCATTACATTCTATTCTTTTATGTTTTTATACAATACAGTGCTATTTTTCTTATCTAAAAAATGTAACAAAAAAATTAAAGTGCTTTTTGGGAGTGGCCAGAATGGATTAATGGCATATCAGTTTATTTCAATGGGGAAAATTGATTTGATATATAAGGAAACAGTTATTTTCCACATTGAAATAAACTGAAATGCTATTAATCTGTTCCAGCCACTTCCCACAAAAAAAACACTAATATTTTTGTTACATTTTTTAAACCAGTGAATATCAGTGTATTGTATAAAAATATGAAATAGAATGTAATGAACTATGTGCTATATGTTTTAATAATAATAATAATGATAATAATAATAATAAAATGTAAAGCCGTCAGGGTGGCCTAAAGTCAGTATCAGCCAATCAGCAAGGGAGTCTATCCCCTTTTCACTAGTGCTAGACCAAGGAGATTGTTTTTGCATCTGAGATGGAGCGCCACACCTACCATCAGCTCCTTACTTTACTGCACAAATCCCTGTGCTACTCATACGCTGAGTTGGCTAGGGCCGGTATCGAACTAGGAACCTTGTGGTTTCTAGCCGAACGCTCTACCGACTGAGAAATTATATTTTTCTTAGCATAATAAATTTGGAAACTTAAATGTTTTTGTGCGCTTATTTTTCATGGGCGTATATTAAGCTTGCTCATACCTTAACTCTTTGCCTACTTTAAACAGCTCACAGTGGCTCTCCAACAACTGCAATTCTACGAATAATACCACCAAGCAAAGTACAAAAACTACTGGTATTAAACTCATAAGTCAAGGTACCACTGTATCTCACAAATCCTGATAAATCAATTATTTTTGAGGAAATTTAATCCAGAATATTTTATTTAAAGAAATCTGTTCATCTTTTTAACCCTTTTACGCATAATTAAATTTCATGGTCTGTAATGACAAACGATAACATCGATAGACTTTGGAAAGCTTTATTCTACTTAGAATAATTGGTACACTTACGGAGAGTTATATAGTCTAGTATTCACTAGAGAGTTCTCCAAAGGGGAGGTAATCATAAAATAGGGGAGATAACTCTCAATTACTTATTACATGTTCAAAAGGCATTGAGAATACTTTCGCAGGATAAAAAAAAGGGGTTTTTTTCAAAGGGGGTAATCAAAAATAAGGGAGCTAACTCTCAATTACTTATTACATGGTCCTTCCCATAATGATGTTCAGAAGTCACTGAGAGATGTATCTACTTCTCACAGTATAAGAAAAGGTTGTTTTTTTCAAAGCTGTTGAGTAAAGTTGCTTTCTACAATTTTGAGCGGATATATCCACTTTCTGCAGCAAAAGGGTTAAAAAATAGACTTGGGGAAATTCCATGACTTTCACAAAATTTCATCATATTTTTTTTTAAATATATAAATAGCAACAATATCAAAAATCATCTTATTTATCTCACTAGTCTCTTTTATTTAAATCAATTCACAAACTAAAACTTATTGTACGATGGCACAGTAAAAAAAAATAGTTGACTTACAAAGGAAAACAAATTTAAAACTAAATAAAAGTAACCAAAATAAAACAATAGATAAAAAAAAGTCAGTAATAATAATAATGATGATGATAATAATACTGCTAATCTATTTAGGAGAGTACTATCAATGTGAGTGGAAGAATACTTATTATTGGCATTTCAGTCTCGGAAAACTATAATAAAGTTTTTGTGCCCCTGAAGTTACAGTGCCTCCTGTGACTGTGACGTCCATGTTTGAAAAACATTCTTGGAAGAATAACACCATGTAAAAAACACAAATACATAAATCGTTTTTAAAAAATAAATGAATGATAAGGATTAATAATAAGAAGAAGAATTATTAATAATAATAATAATAATAATAATAATAATAATAGATAAATCTGGATATCAGAGGAAGGATTAATACCATCCAGAACACTGCACTGCTGCAATCTGCCAGAATGCTCAGAAGAGTCCTGGAGACCTGTGGAGACTTGCTGTTACTCAGTCTAGTGAAAAACCATCAGCTAATGCTGATGTGAAAACTCAAAAGGAGTGAATAATAATAAATAAAAATAGATAAATAATTAATAAAAACAAATATAGTAATTAATAAAAATAAAAATGAATTAAAAAGTAGAATAATGAAAATTAGAGATAATGATAATAATTAATGAAAATGAATTAAAAACTAAATAAATGATAAAAGTTAGACATAATAATGATAATAATAATAATAAAAATGAATGAAAAGATAAATTATTAATAAAAATTAGATATGATAATAATGATAATAATGTTTCATCTAGAAATAAATAATCAATAAAAATTACATATGAAAATAATAATAATAATAATAATAATTAATTTTTCATCTAAAAATGAATTTTTAAAAGATAATAATAATACTTATATAAAAAAAAAATGTTACCCCCTGCATCATCATTTCCTCACTAATTTTTTGTCATTTTCTGCACCATAAAAAAAACCATACTAGTTTAAAAGCCAACTGACTTGACCAATAACCTTGAGTTACATGTAATTCACAGAATTTATGTTATAATTAATAATTGAAAATAGATAAGGGGAAATAATTAGCACTTAATAATTAACATTTGATAGTTATCTCCCTTGAAAAATTATAATTAGGCCTCACACTATTAAGTTTTGAACTGAATTAGAAATTTCTTTATTCTCTAAGAGTATTTTATTGCAATAACAAAAATCTTGTTAGGACATACTATTTTTTTTCTATATTATACATACAAAAATCAGATCTTATTATAATGGAGTTTATGTCTATCAGTAACCAAAACTAAGTCACCACTGATGTCACAATTTCCTTAGTTATTTAAGTTATATTTTCAACAAATATAAAATAGTCATTATCTAATCTTAATTAGGATATTATTCATTAACAAAATCTCTATTAAAGTCTAGCTGCCTCAAAACTGCCCATATTATTAATGCATGTAAAATCCTAAAATATGTGTTATATATCTCTAAGAAATAAAAATTTACATAGTATATGGTGTAAATAATTTACATAATGATTTTAACAAAAATGGGTTTAATAAATCATTTTTTTGCTGTTACTTGATTTTTAATACTATCATGTGATTCTCAAACATATTAAAAGCAATCCTATATGTAATTTAATATAGAAATCAATTGAAATAACATTAAAATAAGGTTAGAGTTGTAGGAAATGGACTTGTCAACCCGAGTTCAATTCCTGGACAAAGCTGTTTGCATTTCCCATGGCATTAATACCCTTGGAGAGGTATGAATCCAATTCTTCCTCCAGCTATGGGTAAATAGCAGGGTAGACTGTGATCTTTAACCATGGCTAGGTAACCAGTCTAGAAGGAAAACTCTGAATTCAAACCTGTTAAACCCCGCTTAAGAAATTGACCTTATGTCGCATCCTGCTCGTGTGGAGGGGTTGGTGAATATATATATATGAGGTAAAATAAGGAATGAAAGAACAAAACTCAGACAAAAATGTGTTGTATATTTCGCTGGAATATTAAATTCCGCTTCCTCAGCAAAATATACAACACATTTATGTCTGAATTTTGTTCTTTCATTCCTTATTTTACCTCATTCTGTCGAATTCATTCCAAACCCTTTTTCCTCATATATATATATATATATATATATAATATATATATATATATATAATCTGCATAAAAATTACCGATAGACAGGGGGTTGATGGGGGCAGGGGGAGGTATGATTATTTTTGCCTAGTTCTTAAATTCCCTTTTTCAAATAAGATAATTTAAATAAATAAAATCATTATATAATATATATATATATATATATATATATATATATATATATATAATCTGCATAAAAACTACCTATAGACAGGGGGTTGATGGGGAAGGGGAGGTATGATTATTTTTACTAGTTCTTTTTTCCCTTTTTCATATAAGATAATTTAAATAGATAAATCATTATATATACATATATATATATATATATATATATATATATATATATATATATATATATATATATTATAATCTGCATAAAAACTACCTATAGACAGGGGGGTTGATGGGGGCAGGGGGGGTATGATTATTTTTGCCTAGTTCTTAAATTCCCTTTTTCAAATAAGATAATTTAAATAATAAAATCATTATATATATATATATATATATATATATATATATATATATATATATATATATATATCTGCATAAAAACTACCTATAGACAGGGGTTTGATGGGGGAAGGGGAGGTATGATTATTTTTACTAGTTCTTTTTTTCCCTTTTTCATATAAATAATTTAAATAGATAAAATCATTATATATACATACATATATATATATATATATATATATATATATATATATATATATATATATCTGCATAAAAATGACCTATAGACAGGGGGATTGATGGGGGCATGGGAGGTATGATTATATTTGCCTGGTTCTTAAATTCCGTTTTTCAAATAAGATAATTTAAATAAATAAAATCATTATATAATCATTATATTAATTGACATTTTTTCATCTATTCCATTGTTATTATTCTAGTGGAAATTTAATCAGGTAAGATTTAGGTTGTTTTTTAGCATGTACACAGGTAATTTAACACTTTTTAATCATCATTTTCTAAACCATAGCACACCTGAATAAAGCACATTTTTAAAAATGTACTTTTTGTAAATACTAGATTAGTCCTCACAATAAATTTAAATCTACACTATACTTAATTAGACGCTCACATGTTCACTTAGTGTAAGTGAATAAAAACATGTAGTTTTTTTTTTCTTTTAATATATTTCACATTCACCTTTTTTTAAAAGACACTTATAATTTTCTTTTTATGGGGGCGCGTGGTGTGATTTTTACCTGCAAAGTCATTACAGGGAGAGCTGATGTTAACTATTGGTTAATGGAACAAGCCAAACATCTCCTCAACTTAGTGGACTGTTCCTAGCAGTAATAGCAACAACTACTTAATTTGTTGCAGTTTGTCCATTGGCACTGAACTAGTAAATGCCTGGAGGAACTATACCATTTATTAATGGTAGCAGAGCTTTGGAGATGACTACTTACAAACATCCACCCACATTTGGTGAGGCAAGTTCAAATCTTGGACCAGGCTGTTTGCATTTCACATAACGCTAATACCCTTGGGAAATGTATGAATCCAACTATTCTCATTTGGGAAGAAAGACTACTCACAATGGAAAATCGAAGTCGAATTATAGCAGATGTTGACTGAAATGGATAAAACAAACACAGTATAACACTGGCACTCTCCTTGGAAGGAAAAGCACAAGAAATTGCCACAGCTATAGATAAATCTCCCCTGACAACTGATGATGGTGTTAAAGATGTTCTAACAGAGCTGAACTAGTAAATGCCTGTAGGAACTATGCCATTCAACACCTTGACATTTATAAGCTGATGTGCTAAGAATTAATTTTGAAATAGGTCCACTTGGTGACCCATGTATTAAAATCATACATGCAGGTAAAGGGAGGAGGTCACTTACCTTATTCTGTCTAATCCCCTCCTTGACATATACCAAACTCTCCAAGGATGAAGGTGTTGTATTATTGGTAACACTCGAACGACATGTAAGGGTTAAGTAGCCATCTTTATTCTCCTGTGGTTCTGTCCAGTTCAAGGGCAGTAATTCTTACAGGTTTGGATCCAATAATACAACAGAAGGTAGCTAAATAATTAATATTGTAATAAATAGACAGGGTGAGGCAAGTTCAAATCTTGGACCAGGCTGATGTTAACTATTGGTTAATGGAACAAGCCAAACACCTCCTCAACTTAGTGGACTGTTCCTAGCAGTAATAACAACAACTACTTAATCTGTTGCAGTTTGTCCATTGGCACTGAACTAATAAATACCTGGAGGAACTACATGACCAGTTTTATCACCTCTCCCCCAAAACCAAACTTCCGGCTACATGCCGAGTTGTGTGCACATGCGCTGTACCTCATTTCCAAATAAATAAAAAGTTTGTTTGGAGTGAGTGCACGTATGTGCTCACTTCAAATAATCTGAACTAGTAAATGCCTGGAGGAACTATATCGTTTATTAATGGTAGCAGAGCTTTAAAGATGACTATTTACAAACATCCACCCACATTTGGTGAAGCAAGTTCAATTCTTGAACCAGGCTGTTTGCATTTCACATAACGCTAATACCCTTGAAAAATGTATGAATCAAACTATTCTCCCTCCAGTCATGGGTAAATAGTAGGGCAGACTGGGCTCTTTAACCTTGGTTAGGCAACCAGTTTAGAGAGGAAAAAACTCTGAATTCAAACCTATTAAACTCCACTTAAAAATTGACCTTGTATCACATGATACTCCAGCTGTTGGTAAATAGTAGAGCAGACTGGGCTCTTTAACCTTGGTATGACAACTGGTCTAGGAGAAGGAAAAACTCTGAATTCAAACCTGTTAAACTCTGTTTGAAAATTGACCTTGTGTCACCTCCTACTCATGCGGAGAGGTTGGTAAATAGATACATGGGGAATTGTGGTGTTCATGGTCTAATGGTTACCTTTGTAGAAAATGGACCCGGTGACACGAGTTCAAATCCTGGACGAGGCTGTTTGCATTTCATATAGCACTAATACCCTTGGGAAAGGTATGCATCCAACTGTTCTCCCTCTAGCTGTGGGTAAATAGTAGAGCAGATTGGGCTCTTTAATCTAGGTATGGCAACTGATCTAGGAGAAGGAAAAACTCTGAATTCAAACCTGTTAAACTCTGTTTAAAAATTGACCTTGTGTCATATCCTGCTCGTGCAGAGGAGTAGGTAAATTGATACATGGGGATTTTTATTTCTTGGGAGAAGATGGCCATATCCCCAATTATTTTCTCCACTACTCATGAGCATGCAAGTGTCTCAAAAGACCTCAGTTTTACTTATTATTATTATTGGCATTTCAGTCTCAGAAGACTATAAAATAGTTTTTGTGACCCTGAAGTTACAGTGCCTCATGTGACTGTAGAGTCCAATGTTTGAAAAACATTCTCGACCACAGATGTCGCATGTGAAGGCTGTCCCTGAAAATGTTGATGTGCCGGTGTCTTGTTGCTGCTGGACCTCCTAGCTTCATGGTGTTACGCCAAGATGACTTTACTTGCGGTTTTACTTGCTTTACTGTAAATTTTAAGATCCATAACGGACATTCATATGGCTTTTCAATCCTTCAGTTAACTTTATAGACCTTATCGCAAATCTGACAAAAAATCACTGCCGGTTGTGGTAGAAGGGGACTTTCATAATCTGTTTTTACATGTGAGCTCTAAAATAACCAATAAGTCCCACTTTTGATAAGAAAACCCTACCACAAATACTACAGACATAGTCTAAGATAGATAAAATAGTGTGCTATATATATAAGTGAACATTGCTCTATATCATGGATAGAGCATATATATCTAAGTAAGGGTAACTCAAACTATCTTTTTGGTACAAATAATGTTCAATATATGTGAAATAATAATAGAAAAAAATGTTTGTCATAGATGCAGTGCCACATCGGGATATTGATGTTGCTATGAAAAAATCAGAAATTATCAATAACTTAAAATTGGTTGACTTTGATACTTTTTGATAGCATTTTTGGATTCCATGCTTTTATAAACCAATTTTTAGGAGTAGGGAAGCTCTAGAACTCATTTTACAGACAAAAATAGTTTTTTAAAAATCGCCATTTTTTGTGACTCCCCCCCCCCTCAAATTTGGAGAGCTAAGAATCGACATAACTTGACCAATTTTTGGAATTGGAAGCTCAAATTTTGGGGATTGTCCAACTTTAACATAGTCCATAGCTGTACAAAATTCCAAAAAGATTGAAGGGGTGGGTGACAATTTTACTTTTTTCTGGATGGTTTGACATGGAATTACCCATACAACTCTTTACAAAATTCTATATACTAAATATTTTTTCAAACCAAATATTCTTTCTTAGAATTTCTGTATAATTTAGTATTACCTAATAATATCCATTTTGATACTATAATGTTTCACTGCTGTATAATTTGGTAATACCTAATAATATCCGTTTTTTTTGTATTATAATGTTCCACTAGAAATAATAAATAAGAAAATTAACCTTTATTTTTTTTTCAAAATTGTTACAATTGTATTTATTTATAGATATAGATTAAATCTAATATCATTTCTCTTTAAACCTCCCAAATATTCATTTGACTAAAATTAAAATTAAATTTAAAAATAGAAATAAATTCAGTACTAAATTGTTTTTAAAACTCTGAGAGTAAATATTTTCATTATTAATGTTTAACTAATTTTCTTAATCTTATTGTTGTTTCTTATCAAATTTAGAATATATATATATATATATGTAAAATAAAACAAAATAAAATTAAAAGTCACGGCCGTTTGATGCAATACGTACACAATTGTAATTATGTAAAATAAAAATAAAAAAATAAAAAAAATAATAAAAAAAAAGGGGGGGCTCTTAAATAAAAAAATAAAAAAAGTGAACAAAAATGGTACTTAGATACAGAAAAAATCATTAAAGTAATTCCTCTTTTAGCATGACTAAAGAAAATGTTTGACTTACCTCGTTACAAGCTTAGTATTCCGTACAAAAGAAAAAAGTGTTTTTGGCTACGTGTCCCATTTAAATATGGAGTTCCGCGCGTCTGATTGGCTGCTACTAACAACCAATCAGAAGCGCGGTGCTTTGTATTTGATTGGGATGAGGTCAACAACCGTCCAGTATGAAAAAAAAGATTTTCCCCATCATGTCTTTTTAGCGGTTAAGAAAAGGTGGTTGCACCAGAGTTAGATCGCCTCTGGTGGGGTCTGCAATGCGAGGGATGTATGATGTTGTAAGACCCGAAACATCCCAATGAACTTTGCATAAAAACATCACTGAAGACATCCACCGGCGCCCAAAAAAGAAATGAGCGTATGTTTAAAGTAAAAAAGTATGAATTTTGGTGGACTAATCCACAAATTCCACCCAAATATTAAAAAGTTGGCCAGAAAACTTGAAAAAATCGCAAATAAAATTCTTAAACAGGAGATGCGTCTGTTGTTTAATTCAACATGCATAAATGAAAAAATACTGTTCAAATACACATATATATGTATATATATATATATGTATCAAAATTATGTCATGTAGATTTAAATTAAGACGTCAACGTTAATCAGGGTTTTAAAATATGTCTTTTCTTTCCACATATTTGAATATCAACAAAAGCAGCCACATACCAAAAGCAGAGGCTCTCAGACTTTTGTTTTCATTAATAATTTATTTTTCCTTAAACCAATGAAGGCCCTGAGGAAGGCTTGTTAAACAAACCGAAACACTACAGCATTGGCTTATTAAATATCATTCGTTAATGAAACTTGTGTTTTTTCAACTTTTATAATATTGCATAAATATATATATATATATATATATATATATATATTATATATATGAGACAAAATGTGACCCATTGGGCACCCATTGAGCTCTGGATAGATAATTGGGATTAGGGAAAAGCGAGTTTGCAAAGTAAATTAATTTTTTTTTTAAATGAATATGGGTGGAGAAGTTTTTAAAAAAGAACATTCAAATAATTTTGTAAGATTTCTAAAAAAGGGAACATTTGACCTAATTTGAATTTATTAAGAGCCAAGTTGTTGGCCATGTTGGTTGCTTATAAAATGTAACATACAAATATGTTTCACACTCGAATTTCTCTCTCTCTCTCTCTCTCTCTCTCTCTCTCTTTACACTCACTTTAAAACTAACATATATGATGACGAGGTAATCAAGATATACATAGAGAGGGGGAAAGTGACAGGTAGAATGTGAGTTAAGAGACAGGTCAGTTTTTTACTTAATTGCAAATTACTACTAATTAGAAACAATTAAAATTGAATTTTTTAAAAACATAACTCAATCCTAAAAGTAAGGAATAATTTAGTATAACTTTTGTGTCATTAAACTAAACAGTCTCCATAGAACCACTACTTTAAAGACTGAAATCCAAAATAACCTTTTTGGCATTAAATGACCCACAGAGGTTGATATGCCATTAAACAAAACTCAAACTCAAACTAAACAGTAAAAAAGCCATTAGGACACAAACACTGATTCGCTCGGCTTTAGTAATATATATATATATATATATACTGGATAATGATATTCTAAGGGTTAAAACATTTTTCAAGAAGCAACAAAAAGATGTAGGAAAATAGTCAAAAATTAATATAGAGTTAAAAGGGAGTAAAAAAAAAAAAATTTCTTAAATTTAGAAAAATAAAAAAGTAAAAAATTTTGTTCCATATATTGTCCAATTAAAAGACAATTCATCAATCATAGAAGAACTGTCTTCAGGAAATCCAGAAGCCCAACATCTCAATTTTCCTGAGTTTCCCAAGACTTCACATACATTAACAAACATTTCTTGTCTTTATACGCACTCTTAGATAAAACTGGATCGTCTGAAGGTATCATTTTCACACCAATGCAATCAGTCAGTCAAGTCAGTAGATGCTAGTATTTTTTGTGTATTGCTACTAGTGTCTGGTCGTAGTGCAGATGAATATGGATGTAACATTTTCCCACCCCACCTTTTTTTTTTTTTTATTATTATTATTAGAAACCTAGGTGTTCCTTGTTTTATGGTAATTTATATTCGTCTTATTTGTATCTATGTACAGGGTTACATGTGTGTGTGGATACATATACATACATACATACATACATACATTCATATATATATATATAATTAATATTAGTGGAAAAGTGGATAAAACAACACAAACAATTTCAATCAATTAATATTTTGCGAATAAGGCGAAGTATTAATTGATTTAAATTGTTTGTGTTTTATCCACTTTTCCACAAATCTTAATAACATTTTGTCGGATTTTACTTTCTCATATATATATATATATATGAAAAGAAAATATTTAAAAATATAACAAACACAGGATGTTACGATCAGGAAACAATTTTTAGTGTCAATACTTAAGTATTTCGGTATTTTATACCATCTTCAGGACACTGTTAGGTGAGGAACAAAATGAAAGATGTTAAGTGTATAGTGGTTGTGTGAATCTGATGCTGTTAACCGTTAATTTTCATATGCGTTTGTTTACGAAAAGCAAATGATGTGATCAATGCATGTGCAAAAATGGAAGGCGAAGAACATATAATGGCACATGCTTTAACGTGAATAAGCGGAAAACAAAAGTTAATAAATAATACCTAAATACTTAAGTATTGACACTAAAAATTGTTTCCTGATCATAACATCCTGTGTTTGTTATATTTTTAAAATATTTTCTTTTCATATTGTCGGATTAATTTCCTCATCGTATTTCCATATATATATATACATATATATACAGGGTGTTTCAAAAATGTTTATATCACTTTAGATGTACACAATATTTCAGAAAAATTGATATCATTTCATTATCTAATAATTTAACCAATTCTCATTCAAATGATCTCAAATTTTAACAGAATGTGGAGAAGTAACTCAAAATTCTATGTTGAATGTTGAAATATTTTTTCTTTTCCAGTGAATGCCATTTCTATACATAAAAACAAATTAGACAGAATTTTCTTCTTTTTTTTTTATTATTTGAGGTTTGTTAGAAATTTTTGTTTAATGTTTAAATGCCTTTTCTTTTCCAGTGAACGTTTCTATATCTGATTTCAGTTTCTTTGTTTAATTGCATATCAAACTTTGTGGGTTATTTAATGCCATATAAGATATCCTACTATTTACCATTACCATTATAGTACATGGCCTTTTGAATGTGACTTACGAAATCATGTCTCTCTTATAGTATGTGCCCTACCATAAAAAACATATTATAAGGTTTATATAATTATAATTATAATCATAATTATGAGCTAACCCTAACCCTATTTCAGAATTTTAGAATATTTTAGAATTAAATAGATCTCTGATTCATGTAAATTATGGATAAATTATTTTTTTAATTATTCTTAATTACTATATACAGCTTATGACTGAATGCATTTCTTGAAATTGAATAGAACATACTACATGAATAGAAAATGATTACATAGATTATCTCACTTCCTCATTTCCTTACTCCGTACTTCATGGTAATTTTCCTAATTTAACTATTTGTTAATAAGTAAAGATGAAATTACAGTTATTTCTCTTTTTATGAATTTCTTTTAAGATTTATCCCCGAGATTTTGTCATATCCAAAAAGGTTAAACAAACATAGAAATCCAATAATACTTAAGCATATATTTATTAAAATTAAATTTTTTAAGATCCTATATGCAAATTAGCCTAATATTACCAACCATGTTTTAAAACGCTATTCTTGTAATAAATAGGCTACCTACTACTTAATATTATCATATAAAATATAAACTATCAAATGAAATTGAATGGTAGGACGCACTGTCAAATCCTTATTGGTAAGCCGTAATGCATACTATAACAGAATCAAAAAGGTATTAGCCACATAACAAATTATAACATGGGTGCACCTTAACTCGCTTTAACATCCTGTCAGAATAATTTTTCCAATCGCAGAGCTCCATTCCTTGTATCTAAAGGATTTATCAAAAACGGCGAACTTTCGATTTAAAGTTTATCCTGAGATTATTTCCTTTAAATCAAAGACTCTCTAAATATGTTTAATATTAAAATTAAACAAAGGCTATTGCTTTGGGTAATTAAAGTTTTTAAAGAAGAAAGTATAAGAAAATTCCCTGACTTCTGGGAGCTAGAGTGGGAATGGATGTGTTAGGTGCGTATAGGACAGTTAAAGGAATTTAAATCCCAATAACTTGGGAGGTAGCGGAGGAGAAGTTGTAGTGAGAGCGTCCATATCTCTCCCTTGAAGAATACTTAGTCTAGAAAGTGTAATAGTAAGTTAGCATATGATACGTGAAGTTATGAGGCTCATTACAGAACTTCATTATAATACAATTGTCGCTGTCCAAAGCTACTTCATCCAATCCTCATTATAATTATACAGAAGGAGGACCCTCAACTATCATTCAACTAATGATATATCTTCACCCTTGTGTCATGCTGAATGTGTTGAAGACCTGAACCAGACTAAATGGTACTGAGGGATGTTTCTTGAATGGTTAAGGATTCCAGTGAAATTTAATCTTCTGGCTTAAAATTAACCTTAGGCTACAAGGGTATGCAAACACTTAAATTTTATCATATGGCCTTCCTTTTTTTTTGTATCACATCAACCTTTGTTGGTTAGTTTAATGCCAGCATAAATAAGTATCATCACTGACTCTATTTAAAAGCTCCCAATAGCGTTGTGAGTTGATTAAAATGAGGGGTTCATACCTTCCTAAGAGTACTAGTCCAAAAGCTGAATGTTAATAGCATGGATGGAGTTCATGAAAAATTCTCAAGTACTATTGATTGTCATAGTTGCTGCGACCCTCCGCTCCTTTTGATTTATTTTTCTAATACTGTTGTGGTTTTATTTAATATTAGTGAGTATATAATATTAGGAAGTGTCACCTGTGTTAATAACCAAAATCCCTCGAAGAAATGGACACAAGAGTGACCATGAGTTCAACCTCCTCTGGAACGAGAGCTTCTCTGTATGGGTATTGGCAATCTTTTCCTGTTTATGCGTCATACTTAGTGGCCCAATACCCATGGATCCAAAGAATTCCAAGTGCAGGCTCAGCACTTCTGATTTAGCCTGTTGGTAAGAAAAATTCCAAAACGGAAAGTTTTTATACATTTAATTAACCAATTAAATTATTCATTGAATCTATTATTGAGAGCAAAGTTTAGTTGCCCTTGTGTTTAGTATTGCAATGTATAATTTCAATTAATTAAAATATTTTTCAGATATTCAAAATGTATAGTAATTTGGTGTTTTTTGTTTGGTTTTTTTTAAGCACAAATACGTATTTAAAAACAACCTAATCCCCTAAAGACCGTAACCCCAAATTCGTCAAAATGTTAATTTCACCCTAGGATATCATTCTCAGCTTAGAACCCTGTCATCCCTTAATGGTACCACCAAAAAACTTTCCATTTTACTTTTCCCAACCTTTAAATTCAAAGGCTCAGCCAGATATGAATCCACACTTAGTGTCAGTCCCTCCTCTAAGTAGTGTAAATAGTAGGATGGACTAGGCCTCTTCAATAACGTTAGTCTATATGGCAACCTTCGTCTTAGACGAGAATTGCGAAAATTCTGAATTTAAATCTGCGTAAATCTCTGCATAAAAATTGACCTTGTGTTGCATTACTGCTCGTGCAGAGGTGAGGTATTCGGGAGTGTTATCTCCCTCCTC
>CM042172.1:25088933-25151433 GCA_023376005.1 Doryteuthis pealeii
GAGAGATTACATTGCTAGAATACAACTGATTTTTGCTTTCATTATTAACCCGCATAAAAGGCATATTATATTATTGGACTTAACATTAGTACTCACATAACTGTTATATGTATTATGTTATATATATGTGTAATAATTTATAAGTATACTATACTAGGAACACCAAACACGCGGTTCATTGGTTTCGCATTATGTCCCCGGAACTCACGTCTGGGGAAGATTGACTGATGGTTGCGGGCGCCCTGTGTCCCTGGATATTGGCGCTTTACAAGAAATTTCTTAAAAGGATGCAGTTAAAATCAATATTCAATGCAGTTCCCCAGTGTCTTTTTTCTTTTTTCTTCCCTCACCATTTCAATTTAATTGTAAATACATTTCAATAGTTTCTTAGAGACGAATTACACAGGATATGTTACAAGGTAGGAATTAGACGACTTTAATTGGGACCCATAAATTTTCCCGGGGACTCATTCAAAACAAATATGTGCATCCCAGGATGCACTAAATCATAAAGCTATCAGCATCACTGTAATTATATATATATATATATATATATATATATATATATTATATATATTGTCACAAGAGTTTGTAAGTTACATGAACATTTTTTTTTAATTCATGGTTTTTGTCTTATATTCAAACTCTCTATTAATTTTTTTTTTTTTTACTTTCTCTCTTTTGAAATACTAAATCAATCTTCTTCTTAATTATTTCTTATCATTTTTTTAAAACTGATCTTTAACCATAACTCTCTCATCTTTTCAGGAACAAGAAATGGAGAAACAACAACTGTTGTCAGAACAGTCTCGGTTATCAGAACGTGGAGCGGCAGAAATGATTCTGTTGTACATAAGCGCAACTAAGGGTAATTTTTATTTTCTTATTTCTACTTTATATAAGAATTAAAGCCTCCTAACTAAGAATTAAAGGTGGTTTTAACTTCACTAGCTAATACCACTTCTTATAATACACTAAGAGGCCTCAGAAAAGCCTCCTAACTAAAATTAAAGGTGTTTTTAACTTCACTAGCTAGTACCACTTCTTATAATGCATTAGGAGGCCTCAGAAAAGCCTCCTAACTAAAAATTGAAGGTGGTTTTAATTTCACTAGCTAGTACCACTTCTTATATACATTAAGAGGCCTCAGAAAAACATGGAGCTGCAGAAACGATTCTGTTGTACATAAGCTCATCTAAGGGTAATTTTTATTTTCTTATTTCTATTTTATATAATTAAAGGTCGTTTGAAATTCACTAGCTATTACCACTTCTTATAATACATTAGGAGGCCTCAGAAAAGCTTCCTAAGAATTAAAGTGTTTAATTTCACTAGCTAATACCACTTCTTATAATACATTAAGAGGCCTCAGAAAAGCCTCCTAAGAATTAAAGGTGGTTTTAATTTCACTAGCTAATACCACTTCTTAATAATACATTAAGAGGCCTCAGAAAAGCTTCCTAAGAATTAAAGGTGGTTTAATTTCACTAGCTAATACCACTTCTTATAATACACTAAGAGGCCTCAGAAAAGCCTCCTAAGGAATTAAAGGTGGTTTTAATTTCACTAGCTAATACACTTCTTATAATACATTAGGAGGCCTCAGAAAAGCCTCCTACTAAAATTAAAGGTGGTTTTAATTTCACTAGCTAATACCACTTCTTATAATACATTAAGAGGCCTCAGAAAAGCCTCCTAAGAATCAAAGGTGGTTTTAATTTCACTAGCTAATACCACTTCTTATAATACATTAAGAGGCCTCAGAAAAGCCTCCTAAGAATTAAAGGTGGTTTTAATTTCACTAGCTAATACCACTTCTTATAATACATTAGGAGGCCTCAGAAAAGTTTCCAAATGCAGGTGAATTTACATATTCATACAAAACAAATTCCAACAAGAGTTATAACAAATACAGACTTTATTATTTCTTAGAATTTTTGAGATGAGGCTTGATAATTAGAAGGTTCCTGAGTCTGAGAAACTTCCCGAATCCAACAAGAAATACATGAAGAAAGCCGGAGGGCACATCAGCCAAAACGTTGTACAGATAACAATGAAGATGAGGACAATAATCCGAAGAATCCAAATAGTACAGGCTTTATTGTCTGAGCAACATCCAACATTTACAATAGAAAATATCCATGCCAATGCAGTTCAGGCCTTATTCTTGATCTTTTTTATGTATTGTCTGATGTCGAAAGTCCAAGATTAGTCAGGTATACAGATGTTGAGTTGGTAATGAAACCTCGGCATCTGACCTCAACAGGAAATACATTTGTTATCCATCCATTTCTGACATATTGTTCAGGCAGATCTTCATATTTTTCCAGCTTATACTGATGCACCCAGTTAAAATTTTCTTCAATATATATTTATCTATATAATAATGGAGGAAAAATTAAGGGTCTACCATGGTTTCAATCAAATTAAAATATTAAAAAGAAGAAATAACTTTCCTTTTGGTCTTTACTTCCTAATTCAACTCGATAGTTAAATTAGGAAAATTTAGCAATGAAAGACGGGAGTGATGGAAGAGAAAGTTTCAGTTGTCCTTTTTTTCAATTATGCCCCCTCTGTTTCAAATCGTTTTATCTGCATTCTTATTCAGTCTCATTTGCCTTTCTAATTTAATATAATATTTTATTACATTAAAACTTAAATACTTGCACCCGTAGGGTGAATATATTTGCTAGTATATATATATATATATATATGCACGTTGAATAAAAATAAAGACACATCTCCAGTTTAACAATTTTATTTGTGATTTTTTCAAGTTTTCCTACCCTACGTTTAACTAAGTTGATGTAATTCCTTAGTTAAATTAAAGATATTTTTTGGATAATAATGGTTGAACACTACATTATTTTTCTCTCAATTTTCGCGTGTGGCCCGCAAGTGAAAATTGAGAGAAATGTATCATTCCACATGTGTATTAATTCCTTAATTCTCATTTCTGTATTGTTATCAATTTAATTCTAATCATAAATAATAGCAAGTAAAAGCAGTTAAAATTTAATTCTAATTATATTTTAGGGGTTTAATATTACTAATTCATAGTTTTTATTGTTCTCTTTTTATATTTATCCTATTTAAAATGAATAACTATTTAAGAAAAATTATAATTTATTTAGTTAAATTTAGTAATGAAGTTCTAACAATATTTTAGTGACCGACCCAACCTATGTCTACAATTTGTTTATATACATTTATTCTTATATGAAAAATGACTATTTTTCTTTATAATTTTTGCAGGTGTTTATAGCCCGATAGTTGACCATACCATTCAACTAGGCATCTCACTCCTCAGAGGAGGCAACGTGGATGTACAAAATGTAAGTACTTTTCATTAGTGTTGCAGGATGACTTGTGTGAGCTAGGACTACTAATGGAAGGAGGAGGAAGAAATAACAAAGGCTTAAAAAATAGTGATGACCCAAAAGAGGATGAACGATGGTTTGACCGTAGCGTGACCCCGAACGGAGAATTGAGTGGCAAGCGGAAGTCGGGTGTTGACCGCAAGCGGAAGTCGGGTGTTGACCGGAAGTCACGTGGTGACGTGGAACAAAAAAGAAAGGGATCGTCCTCTTTTTGCCTGCGGCGGTCGTAGGGTACGGACCTGACCTTGGGTCCCTCATGAGAGCACAGTAATCTAGTAGTGTTCTCTCTCTCTTTCTCTCTGCCTTTCCTCCTCTCTGGTATGAGCCCACTATACAAGCACGATAATAAAGGCTGGCAGTTGTGATGACATGTTTCTCGTGTTATAATTTCTATCGGCACCATTTTAGCACGGTGAATTTGGAGGCACGTGGACGAGGCCCGCTACATAGTATACACCGCAGCCGCCGCCTTACGGTTATAGTTTTAGTACCAAGAAAGAAAAGGACTACGGTACAATTAGTAAAATAAATGAAATATAAAACATCTAATTATCATTATCAATTTGACTGATATTTTATTTCATCTTAATTTTGAACTTTAAAAAAAATAAAAGATGAGATTCACATTCATGTCCTTTTGATTAAACACACCATATGAACACATGACCACATTACATCCCTCTTTGTGGGAGAGGACCCATGATGTAAATAACCCACAATGGTTGATATGCCATTAAACAAAGAAACCAAAAATGACAGCATACACATATAACCATATGCACATATCCCTCTTTGTGGGAGAGGACCCATGGCGTAAATAACCCACAAAGGTTGATATGCCATTAAACAAATGAAACCAAAGCCAATGATATATTATTCAACTTTTTAAAACATATTTCTTGAATATAAAAACAAATTATGATTAAAAACTTCTTTTTTTTTTTAAGTTTCATTTATTTATTTATTTATTTTACAGAGAATGTTGAAACATCTCAAGGATAAAAAAGACGTTGGATTCTTCACCTCTGTGGCTGGACTTATGCAGCAGTGCAGGTATTTAAAAACACTTTAATAAAGTATCTCATATTTAATTTGAACTCTATTGTCAGTAAAATCTATGCTGTATGCATTCTAGCTCCTGTCAAGGTAGACAATAGATGTAACAGCTTTTGGTAATCTGAACATTAGCTACATAAATGAGAGTAACCTCCCATTGTATGTTTCACTTTGAGGAAGCCGTTTGTTTTCATCGATCATTTTCATTTCACCGTAAATCTACACTGAAAATACGAATTTATTCGAATCAATACAACTGCATGTTTTAACACAAAATATCATAGAATGTGTTCTTGATAACAATTAAGTTAATTTCAAATAATGCGCAAGCACAATTAAGAACATATTTTATTATATTTTCATGTTAAAACATGCAGTTGTATTGATTCAAACAAAATCGTATTTTCAGTGTAGATTTATGGTGAAATGAAAATGGCCAACCAAAACAAATGGCTTCCTTAACTCTTAATATCCTATACCGCCTCATTCCACCCAGCCAGAAGTCACATTCATTTTCCTAATCCACCCCAAAAGGTAGCCTTTGTTTAAATGTAATATTAAACATATTTAGCAGTCTTTGATTTGAGGGAAATAACAGATAACTTTAAATGAAAAGTCCATTTTTAACCATTTTTTGATAAATTCTTAGAGGAATGGGGCTCTGGACTTGGAAAATACTCAACAGGATGTTAAGAGTTAAAGTGAAATAAACAAGGGGAGGTTACTCTCATTTATGTAGCTAATGTTCAGATTACCCAACTTTACAGTTACTGCTTGGATATTAGTTATGGGAGAGTGGTTCCAGTAGCGCTATTTCTAAAAATGAATAACCTAAAAATATAGTATGTATTATTTAAATTTTTCTGTCTTTCTCATCTTTATTGTTATATGAACGTTTCAGCCAATGTGCCCTCCGACCACCTTCAAGAGATTCTTGTTAAACTCGGTAACCTTCATGTCATAATCGGGAGCCTTCACAGAACTTTTGTTATATACTGATCTTTTCACAGTACCCAATCAGCATATAATGTTATATACCTTTCTTACTTCTTACTCTGCTCGTCTATTCTTCTGGCCGGCTTTGCTATTCTGATCGTCTATCTTCTAACATCTTGGTCTGGTCTTTCTTCTAAGGTCTGGTCTTCTATTGAATGGGGATTTTGGGTCTGGTTTCTGTTGGGGATCACTCCTTATCAGAAGCCCTGTGTTATTGTTAGTTTTTAGGTAATAAACACAAGACTTCAATTTACGTTGATGTTACTTTATTTATAAATCCCCAAACCAGACAATCTGCGCAGATGACAGGATGCGCATAGAAATGTGACTTACACCTTTGAGTTCCTACCTGCTAACTGACTAACTTACTCCTTAAACCGGAAGAGCCTTCTATCGGGGTTCCGGTTCTCACGGTTTATCCCAAGAAAGCAAGGTCAGAGTGAGGTCAAGCGCTGTCACTCACTCTCAAGGCCATCAGCTGTACTAATCGCCATTATGATTTCTACAATACCTTATAAAAGCATTAAGGATCCAATAATTATATAACACTTTGAACTGAACCCTTTATTCAATCCATTGGGGTAGATTATTCTCATTCTATTAAAGATTACAACATGAAGGCTCCAGGGTTTGACAAGAAACACCTGAAGAAGGTCGGAGGACATATCAGCTGAAACATTGTGCATATAACAATAAAGATGTCAACCATCTGAAAAATCTAAATAATTTTTATAGGTGATATAACCTACGGACAATAATGGAATGCGCCGACGGCTACTATAAGTAATAGGAACAATTGTGGCTTGACGGGAAGCAAATGCGAGTTAGCTCGTAACTATATTGGTCAGACGCAATCTCCACTTTCTTTGCTGTAAATTTCTACTCTTTTGTTAAATACATTTGTTTACATTGTTACCCGTCGTGTTTGTCTTATTTTGACCCCTTAAAACCCCACAACAATAATGAAAATACAAATGTTTTGTTTTTTGTTTTGTTTAAATGCAAATGCAAGTCAGCTTGTAACTATATTGGTCGGATGCAATCTCCACTTTCTTTGGTGTAAATTTCTACTCTTTTGTTAAATACATTTGTCTACATTGTTACCCGTCGTGTTTGTCTTATTTTGACCCCTTAAAACCCCACAACAATAATGAAAATACAAATGTTTTTTGTTTTGTTTACTTTTAAAACTATATTCGTATCCCCTTTCTCACCTTAGTGTTCTCGACCTGGATGCTTTTGAGAGGTGCAACAAAGCTGAAGGTCTTGGTATGAGCACTGACACAGGACCTGGCGAGAAAAACTTACATGACGCCGAGTTCACCTGTAAACTTTTCCGATTTTTGCAACTGCTTTGTGAAGGCCACAATCTAGGTTTGTACCCAATGTTCAAGTTGTTTCATGTTATCTATCAATATATAATATATATGAAATATATGTATAGAAATATAGAAATGTAAATAAAAAAATATAGAAATATCATATAATAATATATATAATAATCATGATATAATAATATAGTATATCAGAATTATTATATATATTATTATATGATATTTCTATTTTCTATATTTTTTTTATTACATTTCTATATTTCTATACATATATTTCATATATATTATGTATTGATACAATGTTCAAGTTGTTTCATGTTATCTATCAATATATAATATATATGAAATATATATATAGAAATGTAAATTAAAAAAAACAAAGTATTCCAAAGGATGAATTTATTCATAGAGGTTTATTTTTCAATGTAGTCCACTTTGCAGTCCATATACTTCTTCCATCAGTGTTGTGGTGCTTGGATCCCATTGACGAAAAAGTCATTGACAGATGTAATGTCATTATATGAACTTTTCATCCCACTCTTGTACAAGTTTATAGTGATTTGGATGAAAGAAGGGTGTAGACCGTAAGGTGGATAATGTTGAAAAATAAACACTGCTAATAATTATCGTGGATAATATTATGTCATCCTTGTTTGTATCATAAATTGGGAAATAATTAAAGAATTTTTTTATTATTTTATAATTCCATTTTTTTTTTTTTTTTGTTAATTTGCTAGAGAATATCTATCAGGTGTGTGCAAAAGTTTACAGCATTATTCAATACCAGTTTTCTCTTATTTAAAAAAGAAAGTGCTGGAAAGTTTTACACACCCCTAATAATAATCATGGGACAATATTAGGTCATCCTCAGTGTCTCATATATTGGAAAATAATTTTCTATATCAAAGAATTTTTTTTTCATCATCTTATAATTACATTTTTTTCCTAATTTGCTAGAGAATATCTATCAGGTGTGTGCAAAAGTTCACAGCATTATTCAATACCAGTTTTCTCTTATTTAAAAAAAGAAAAGAAAAAAAACACAAAAATGCTAGAAAGTTTTGTACTAACCTAATAATATTAGAAAGTAATACTATAAATATTTTCTATTTTCAGAATTCCAGAATTACCTCAGAACTCAAGCTGGAAACAATACCACTGTAAACATTATTATTTGCACGGTTGACTACTTACTTCGTTTGCAGGTATGTCCATAGCTTCAAATACTATTGTTGGAAGATGTGACTTATTAAACAGTAATACAAAAATACAGAAAGTAAACTTGTGAAAATGGTTAAGTTCCACTTAGATCCAAATAGTAAATCCAACATTGGCAAGATGTTCTTTTCTTAACATGAGTTAAAATTTTTATAGTAATTAGAATGTTCATTCTTCCATAGTTCCAGTTAGCTCACAAGTCCAGTTTAATATTAAATCCCGAAAGGAAAAAATCTAAATAGGTAAATCCAGAAATAGTAAATCCAACATTAGCAAGATGTTCTTTTCCTTACATGAGTTAAAATTTTATAGTAATTAGAATGTTCATTCTTTCATAGTTCCAGTTGGCTCATAAATGATTGGTATTAAGTCCCAAGTCAATGAATACTATATAATCCAGTTTAATATTAAATCCAGAAAGGATAAAAATCTAAATAGGTAAATCCAGAAATAGTAAATCCAACATTAGCAAGATGTTCTTTTCCTTACATGAGTTAAAATTTTATAGTAATTAGAATGTTCATTCTTTCATAGTTCTAGTTGGCTCATAAATGATTGGTATTAAGTCCCAAGTCAATGAATACTATATAATCCAGTTTAATATTAAATCCAGAAAGGATAAAAATCTAAATAGGTAAATCCAATTAATAAATCCAATATTGGCAAGATGTTCTTTTCTTTACATGAGTTAAAAATTTTTATAGTAATTAGAATGTTCATTTTTTTCATAGTTCCAGTTAGCTCACAAATGATTGGTATTAAGTTCCGAGTCAATAAATATTATATAATCCAGTTTAGTATTAAATCCAGAAAGGATAAAGATCCAAATAAGTAAATCCAACATTGGCAAGATGTTCTTTTCTTTACATGAGTTAAGATTTTTATAGTAATTAGAATGTTCATTCTTTCATAGTTCCACTTAGCTCATAAATAATTGGTACAAGTTCCAAGTCAATGAATATTATATAATCCAGTTTAGTATTAAATCCAGAAAGGGTAAAAATCCAAATAGTAAATCCAATTAATAAATCCAACATTGGCAAGATGTTCTTTTCTTTACATGAGTCAATGAATATTATATAATCTAGTTTAGTATTAAATCAGAAAGGGTAAAGACCCAAATAGTAAATCCAACATTGGCAAGATGTTCTTTTCTTTACATGAGTCAATGAATATTATATAATCTAGTTTAGTATTAAATCAGAAAGGGTAAAGACCCAAATAGTAAATCCAACATTGGCAAGATGTTCTTTACGTAAGTTTTTTTTTAAGTTCAATTTCCATATCACTCATTACTGTAATTTTCCCTTTCTTTCCTTTTCCAGGAATCTATCATGGATTTCTACTGGCATTATTCTGGTAAAGAAATAATTGATCCTGCTGGTAAGGCCAACTTCTGTCGTGCTATTTTAGTGGCCAAGTATGTTTTCAGATCACTGACTGAGTACATCCAGGTAATTAGCCTCCCTTTAATATCATCTCTGTTGATTTTGTACTTCAAATTTACACATGAAAAACATCATGTAATATCAAATTCATTTTTAATAGAAAAATAAACATTATTGTATTTCAAGTGAATAATCAAACTGCCTTTAAATACAATAGACTCCCATTATTCTGGCTCTCTTGAATTTACTGTAACAACTGGTAGATTTACACCGTGAATGTTGAACAGACAGGAGTTAAAAACAGAAAACACATGAACACAACATGGAATTTCAAATAACATGTATTAATACATTTACGCAAACAAGAAATTACACTTGAAATACTTGTGGGTTGCAAACAATAGTATTGTCTGTGGGAGATGTTAATTATATAAATATAACTATACAATTCCACTTAACAGAGTCCTTGTCAAGCTGATAAGTTATTGGAAAACACATGAACACAACATGGAATTTCAAATAACATGTATTAATACATTTCACAAACAAGAAATTACGCTTGAACTACTTGTGGTTGCAAACAAAGGTAATGTCTGCAGGAATGTTAATTATGTTAATATAACAATACAATTCCACTTAACTGAGTCCTTGTCAAGTTGGTAAGTTATCACATTTACAACATTCTTTTTCTCATATCTGGGAGCAACATGTTATGTCCTTCCCATATCTGCTGAATAATTGTTGCATGTTCTATTAGTTAGCAATGGAGATTTCTAATTGTTAGCAAATATCAAAAAAGCATGCTAAAGAATATAATTAATTTTCCAAGCTCATCCAGAAAGGGTTTATCGAGCCAATGTGCATAAATGCACTTTTGTCCAATGGCTTTTAACCTTGGAACCATAACTTCCTTGTAAACTCCCACAGTGTATTAATAATCATTTTGAGTGGTTATTTCTGATAAACTCTCACAGTGTATTAATAATCATTTTGAGTGGTTATTTCTGATAACTCCAACCTAAAAAAAAGGGGAACCACTCTGAATTAATTTTATAAATTATCTATTTATTTATTGATCTACTAGGAAAAAAGAAGACTGTTTAGGGTTAGTTTAATGGGAAAATGATGGGTAGATTAATTAACAGATAAAATTCATTCAGACTGGTTCCCCTTTTTTAGGTTGGGGTTATAGGAAATAACCTTTTGAGTTTATCATTAATTGATAATATTTTTCTTTTCAGATTTCAGAATTACCTTTATTTTAAGACTTTACTAATTTTAGTTATCTTATTATAATTCACCAAATGTTCATTCATTCATATCACTAAGGCTCTTCTATTTTGAGCCAGACTGTGGTGTAGGATTGTGTTAAGGTTGTGTTGCAAAATATCATAATCAAAAGTGAGTGCTTTATTGCTTTCATGCTATTGTATTATGATACACAATAGCTGATCAAATTATCATGTTTAAGTAGCTCAATGTAAGGCATTGTTCCTATTAACTGTTTATTGACTAATTCAATGTGTGAGGGCAACACCCAGGCAAGGAATAAGTAATGACAGTCAACTGGTGAAGACACTTTTATTTGTAAAAATATGGGAGTTGTCACTTGTCCTCCTGTTTTCACAACTGGTCTTCAAGATGAAACTACAATAGAATACAAAGGACTATCTAGTTTCTCTAATACACAACTAATAAATCGAAAAAGGAGGAAAAGTTTGCACGTTGACACTAATATTTTTGTTTCTGCCTGCTAAAAGAATTGAAAACTAACGCCACACACACATGTGACTTTTACCTGTGTCGAACAGTGCTTGTACCCATGCAATAGGATAGCCGAACAAAACAAGGGAGATAATTATCTTGCATTTACACAATGTTAATGTATAAAAACATCACTTGGAGGACCCACTGTGATGTAGGATTATGTAAAGGTTATTTTACAAAATATAAATTACAATTAAGTGCTTTATTATCTTTATGCTATTGTATTATGATACACAATTGCTAATCAAATTATCATGTTTAGGTAGCTCAATCTAAGACATTCTTTTGCAAAATATCATAATTAAAAGTAAGTGTTTTATTGTTTTCATGCTATTGTACAATGACACACAATTGCTGATCAAATAATCATGTTTTGTTTGTTTTTTTTATATATATGCTAGCAAATATATGCACCCTTCAGGTGCAAGTATTTAAGTTTTAATGCTTCGGCCCTGGACCGTACAAGTTAACATTGTTGATCCCAGGGGGCCATCCCCAGACAACACCTGCTCCCTTGATTTAAAGGGGCAGGGCTGGGATTATTACCCAGTGCCTGAGGTGACTCCTTGAGGGAGAATGCTGACGGGATCAACACATTTTTTGCACTCACCACCCATGAGTCTCGGCTAATGGGTGGTCCCACATTAATAGGGCCTTGTGCCTAACCCATACACATGGGGTACATGGTAAATATCCTAGTATGTAGATATGGTCAACATATCTAACTACGGTTTCGACCAGGGGATCCAGTGGCTTCAGTATGTAGATATGGTCAACTGTATTAATAATGTAAAAGGATTTGAGCTCAGGTCACCATGTTAATTTTCCACAACCATAACCATTACACTACAAGTGCCTCCAATTAAGTTTCATGTATGATTTGTATGGATTTTTGGTCACAATTTTCAATCAGTGAACACATACATACATACATACATACATATATATATATATATATATATATATATATATATATATATATATATATATATATATATATTCTTATAGTGTCCTTAATTGCTATATTTCCTGCTATTAATGATATTCTGGTCTCACAGAAGAATTTTTTGACTTAGAAAAATTTTGTAATAAAAATTAGAATAATATATATTAGCATTTCAGTCTCGGAAGTCTATAATATAGTTTTTTGTGCCTTTGAAGTTACAGCACCTCTTGTGACTGTAAAGTCCAATGTTAGAAAAATATTCTCGACCACAGATGTCGCATGTGAAGGCTGTCCCTGAAGATGTTGATGTGTCGGTGCTTTGTTGCCACTGCTTTCTTCTGGAAATTTATTATTTTGTAATAAAAATTAAAATAAAATGTTTTAAAAAGTATACATAAAATTAAGTAAAATGAAATTAAAAAATAACATTTAGATTGTAGGTTTTTTAGATTTATTCTAGGACAAAATTAAATTCTTTCCCTGAAAATATGGTAATTTTCATTTTTATCCCTTTTAATTTTCCAGGGTCCTTGCGCCCAAAATCAATTGGCATTAGCCCACAGTAGGTTGTGGGATGCCGTTGGTGGTTTTCTGTACATATTTGCTCAAATGCAGGATAAGCTATCCAAGGTAAGTCTTACTTTTGGTTATATATCTATATATAAAAGAAAGATCCTGTCTGTATTTATATATGTTTGTTTGTACAACAACTGAGTGTAAATCCTTTTATAAATGAAAATTGGTGGAGACAAGCAAAGACTAAATTTTAATAAAATCCATACCCTCTTTTTGTCCAAGAGAGGGTTAAAAACTTTTTGCCCCTCATTTTCCATAAGAAAAGCTAAATAGAAATATGATAAGGGTATGAATCAATGATATATAAAAAAAAAATATTTCATAAAATGATTTAAAAATAAAACAAATTGATAAAGGAAAACATAATAAAAAACAAAAAAAAAAGACAAATAAAAGAAAAAAAATACAAAGAAGAATAATAAAAATAAATAACTTAAAAACAAAGACATTTAAAGAATAAAAGATAATAAAACAAATACATAGAAAAGGATTTTTATTAATCTATATATAATATAGATAAAAGAAACATTTTTAACTTTTTAAATCCTGGTCTATACTGGGTAGCTCAGCTAGTATTTAATATATTTTCATTAATAAAAGCAACAAAAAAAAAAACTTTTATAAACAAATAAAAGAAAAAATACAAAGAAAAATAATAAAAATAAACAACTTAAAAACAAGAATATATAAAGAATAAAAGATAATAAAACAAATATATAGAAAAATAATTTTTATTAATCTATATATAAATATAGATATAAGATCAATGACAATTTTCCTTTTGATTTTTCATTTCAGGATTTTGAACAATTAGAACTTCTCAGGGAGTTCATGAACCTGCAAAAAGAAATGATGATCATGTTACTCTCCATGCTTGAAGGTAAAAAAAAAAAATGCTTATTTTTTAATCTATTGACAATAACATCTTTTAACTCTTTGCCTCTCTGCCACACAATGCAATCCTACTATAAATCGCTGGCAGCAGCTTTCACACATGTCTCTTGTTTACACTCAAATTACAATAATAAAAGGACTTTATTCGAATAGAGTGTCCAGTGACACTGCTGGAGAAGCGAGGATGAACTCATAAGAGATGTCCTCCTGTGAAAACCAGCACATGGGCAGGGCGCCCAGCAAAGACTTACATTGATCAGCTCTGTGTGGATACTGAATGATGTGTGGAGGACCTGCCAAGATAGTAATGGAGGTTATTTCATATAAGTCTAACATAAAGGTGAACCACACTTGACTGATAAATTATTTATTTATTTATTGATCTACTCGGAAAAAAGAAGACAGGGTTAGGGTTTAGGGTTAGTTTAATGGGAAAATAAATAATTTATCAGTCAAGAGTGGTTCCCCTTTGTTTATGTTAGACTTGCAGGAAATAACCATAATGGATCTCCGAGACTAGCTTGCTAACCATTACACCATGATGGGATGCTCAGTTATTTACCCAACTTGTTTGCCATGGGTAGGATATGACACAAGATCACAAATATTAGGTATCTAGCAAGGACCAAAATCCCTATTCAATAATAACGGATCTGCAAGTCAAGCTTACTAACCATTACACAATGATGGGATGCTGAAGCTGAAAAATAAAGTATATACTTTAAACTGAATAATATAATAATGAAATTTATTGTGTACAGTGCTCAGGTGCACCACAACTCATCAAAGTCTCATGTCAGGTACACAGAATAATATATTAGTGTCAGGAACATGAACAGGTTACAGTAGTAATATGCATGTATATGTGCACGTATGTGCATATGTGTGTGGAGAGGGGTATCAGGTATAGTGTCGGTGGACTACAGGAAGCATGGAGGCTTTGAAAGATTCAGTGTTTCGGCAGCCTACAACAGACGCGGGCAGCTTATTCCATGCCTCTGCAATTCTGAGCATGAAAAAATGTTTATTGACCTGAATAAATAAATAAATGGACAGATTTGCTTTTAAACCTTTAATACAGGTGAAGACATCAGTTCAAAATCTCGATAGTGATATCTATTAATTAAAACACTTCAATTCAAAGTTGATATTAAAGAATATAAGTGAGATGCAAGGAAAAATTGCTTAAAAGGTTAGACGTTATTTGTCGCTTTCCAAACATTTGACCGCCTTTCAAAGCTATTTATTATTATCAACATTATCAAAATATTACAATGTCACATTTTTAATAAAACTAAGGGGCCAGCTTAGCTCAGTCGGTAGAGCATTCGGCTAGAAACCACAATGGTTCCTAGTTCGATACCAGTCCACGCCAACTCAGCGTATAAGTAGCACAGGGATCTGTGCGGTAAAGTAAGGAGCTGATGGTAGGTGTGCCGCCCCACCTCAGATGCTAAAACAATCTCCTTGGTCTAGCGCTATTGAAAAGGGGATAGACTCCCTCGCTGACTGGCTGATACCGACTTTAGGCTGCCCCGACTTTACTTTTTTATAAACTGTAAAATATTTCTGTTGTTAATTTCAGATTTTGATATTTTTTTTTAAATAGATTTTTTTTTAAAATGATGTTTTATTGATTTTCTCTTCAGGCAATGTAATGCATGGCCCAATTGGCAAGCAGATGGTTGACACCCTGGTGGAATCCTCAGGAAATGTGGAGGTAAGTCAGGGAAAATTATTTCATCAACTCAATCCTAAAACTAAGGAATAATTTTGTATAACTTTCATGTCATTAAACTAAACAGTAAAAAAGCTTTTAAGAGATAAACATTGATTTACTCAGCTTTAGTATAATAATGAATAAATAAATAAATATATATATATATATATATATATGCGGCTAATGATAAATGTGTCCATTCTACCCCAGAAGTTTTATTTACACATTTTATGGACTTAATATTTTATTGATATTTTCTTTTCATAATTTTCTTTTTAATGATTTTTACAATTCCTAAAAATTTCTTTCTTCTTTCAGATGATCTTAAAATTCTTTGATATTTTCTTGAAAATGAAAAATATCACCTCTTCAGAGGCATTCTTGGTAAGAATTTGCTTTTTACATTTTCACTCTATCATCATATCTTATCATTTCTAATTGTCCTATCCTACTAATCCATCTTATTAAAATTCAATACATATAAAAGTGTTAGTTTGTCTATCTCGTATCATTGCTGCATTTCAATTTTTAACATCAACTCATTTTTATACACTTGTAATAATAGACAAACAAGGTAATTACTTTAATTAAGCTATATTAAAATATAACCTATTTGTGCTCCAGTTAAGGTTAAGGAATGGGCCGGTTAGCTTAGTCGGTAGAGCGTTTGGCTAGAAACCACAAGGTTCCTAGTTCGATACTGGTCCTCGCCAACTCATCGTATGAGTAGCACAGGGATCTGTGCAGTAAAGTAAGGAGCTCATGGTAGGTGTGGCGTTCCATCTCAGACGCTAAAGTAATCTCCTTGGTCTAGCGCAAGTAAAAAGGGGATAGACTCCCTCGCTGATTGGCTGATACCGACTTTAGGCCGCCCCAACGACTTTACTTACTTAAGGTAAGGAGATTCTTTTAGTATTTATAATGGCTGATATAAAGGGAGACAACTAGGTTTGACTTCACAACACTACATCAACAATGTGTTATATTAAATAATCATTAAATTGAAATATAATAAACACTGCACTGGTCTCACACTGAAGCTGTCTTTAAATACTCCAAAATGAAGCCTTGTGCCAAACGTGGCAAGAAAAGTGCAAGAAAATAATGATACTTTTCTTTTCTTTTTGTAAACCTATAGTAAAAGAACCAGTTATTACATTTATAGAGAATTATTTTAAAGACCTGGAGAGTTATCTCCCCTATACTCTACTACTGATTTTTAAAAGGTTTATAACAGAGGTTTCAGACACACGGCCTGTAGGCAACAATCATCCATAATGACTACTTATTTAGGGGCACATAAAGAAACCATTTTCATAACCAATATTTTATTAAGTTTAAGCATTTAATTAAAAATTAATTTTTCTCTAATACTTTTATTCACATTGGACGAGATAATTACTTTAAGCTTTATTCAAATATAACCCAATTGTGCTCCAGTTGAGGTTGAGTAAACTTGTCCAAAAGAATCAGTATACTATATATATACTATATCTGACCCATAATAATTGTTACATTTACATATAAATTTCATACACTAAATGTAACAACTATTATGGGACAAGTGATATAATGTTAGAAAAAAAAATGTTTATATATATTCATTATTTACATTTCTTTCTTGTATGAAAACTAACATATTATAGGACATGTGGTATAATGAATATATATATATATATATATATATATATATATATATATTATATATATATATAAAAATATATTAAAATGTTTATATATATGTATATATATATATATATATATATATATATATATATATATATATATATATATATATATTCATTATTTACATTTCTTTCTTGTATGAAAACAAACGTATTATAGGACATGTGTTATAATGTTAGAAAAAAAATGTTTATATATTTTCATTATTTACATCTTTCTTATTTGAAAATAAACGTATTATAGGACATGAGGTATAATGTTAGAAAAAATGTTTATATATATATATATATATATATATATATATTTTATAAAAAAGGAAGGTCCGCAAAATGTATTTTGTTCTCAGAAAAAAAAATTTTTTTAATTCTTTTTGTTTTACATGTGCAACACGTGTTTCAGATCTTCTGGTATCTTCTTCAGGCTTTGGTTGATAATATGAAAATGAATTCTTACATGTATGTGTATATATACATACACATGAGCACTTCACCCTCTCTTTCCCTTTTTTTTTTTTTTTTTTTTTTTTTTTTTTTTATGGGGGTGGAATGGAATTTCATCTTTAACACTAGTCCCTCAAGCCGGTGTTCCTCCATTTGGGTGGCTGAGCAATAAAGTCATTAGCTGAATTTTTATAGCCTTTAACTTTTCTTATTTTTATTACTTTTCTAATTGGGTTGTCTTGATAAAGTTCATCAAATGTTCATTTGATATATCAAGTGTGTGTGTGTTTGTAATTTGTTTTTGTTCTTTGTTCCGAAGATATTCTATGTTTTTCTACTTAAATTTATACTTTTTGGGTGTGTGTATGTGTGTGTCTACGTATATGTGTCTATGTTTACCTTGTATGTGTGTGTGTGTGTGTGCGTGCGTATGTATATGGTTGTACTCAGTGTGTATATGTGTACATATATACATACTTAAGAGTTGAATTAAGAATTAAATTTAAGTCTATTCATAACTATCTTTCTATCTATTTATCTATCTATCTATCTTACTTTGTTTATAACTATCTCAGTCTGTTTATATCCATTTATCCATCTACGTATATAACAAATTATATAATATTAAATATAGAATACATACATACATACATATATTACATACATAGGAACTGACTGGGGTAGATAGATAGATAGATAAAAATGAAAGAATAAGATAGATAGATATGTACAGAATAAGATAGATAGATAGATATATATATAGACAAATATGAAAAAACAGAGATAGATAGATATAAACACATCGAAATAGATAGATAGATTCATAGATCCATATATAGATAGATACGAACAACACAGAGGGATATATAGTTAAATAGATTGATAATATGAACAGACTGAGATAGATAAATAGATAGATAGATAGATAGATAGATAGACATAAACACACTGAAATAAATAGATAGATAGATTGCTATATCATTTAAAAAAAAAAAAAAAAAAAAAAAAAAAAAAATGTATGTATGTATGTATATATATATATATATATATATAATATATATATACAGATAGATAGATAGATAGATAGATATCAACTTACTAAAACAGATAGATAGATAGATAGATAGATAGATAGATAGATCAACTTACTAAAACAGATAGATAGATAGATAGATAGATAGATAGATAGATATCACTTACTAAAACAGATAGATAGATAGATAGATAGATAGATAGATAGATACAATTGAATGAAATAGATATATAGATATGAACAGACTGAAATAGATAGATAGATATAAACAGACTGAAATAGATGGATAAATGGATATAAACAGACTGAGATAGTTATAAACAAAGTAAGATAGATAGATAGATAAATAGATAGAAAGATAGTTATGAATAGACTTAAATTTAATTCTTAATTCAACTCTTAAGTATGTATATATGTACACATATACACACTGAGTACAACCATATACATACGCACGCACACACACACACACACATACAAGGTAAACATAGACACATATACGTAGACACACACATACACACACCAAAAAGTATAAATTTAAGTAGAAAAACATAGAATATCTTCGGAACAAAGAACAAAAAACAAATTACAAACACACACACACTTGATATATCAAATGAACATTTGATGAACTTTATCAAGACAACCCAATTAGAAAAGTAATAAAAATAAGAAAAGTTAAAGGCTATAAAAATTCAGCTAATGACTTTATTGCTCAGCCACCCAAATGGAGGAACACCGGCTTGAGGACTAGTGTTAAAGATGAAATTCCATTCCACCCCCATAAAAAAAAAAAAAAAAAAAAAAAAAGGGAAAGAGAGGGTGAAGTGCTCATGTGTATGTATATATATACACATACATGTAAGAATTCATTTTCATATTATCAACCAAAGCCTGAAGAAGATACCAGAAGATCTGAAACACGTGTTGCACATGTAAAACAAAAAGAATTAAAAAATTTTTTTTTCTGAGAACAAAATACATTTTGCGGACCTTCCTTTTTTATAAAATATTGATTTTTCTCCCGTTGGAACCAGAACAACACTTTTTATATATATATATATATTCATTATTTACATTTCTTTCTTGTATGAAAACAAACGTATTATAGGACGTGTTATAATGTTAGAAAAAAATGTTTATATATTTTCTTATTATAGGACATGTGGTATAATGTTAGAAAAAATGTTTATATATTATATATATATATATATATATATATATATATATATATATATATATTCATTATTTACATTTCTTTCTTATTTGAAAATAAACGTATTATAGGACATGTGGTATAATGTTAGAAAAATGTTTATATATATATATATATATATATATATAATATTCATTATTCACATTTCTTTCTTGTATGAAAACAAACGTATTATAGGACATGTGTTGTAATGTTAGAAAAAAAAATGTTTATATATTTTCATTATTTACATTTCTTTCTTATTTGAAAACAAACATATTATAGTACATGTGGTATAATGTTTGTAAACAAATGTTTATATATATATTTATATATATATATATATATATATATATATATATATATATATATTCATTATTTACATTTCTTTCTTATATGAAAACAAACATATTATAGGACATGTGATATAATGTTAGAAAACAAATGTTTATATATATATTTATTATTTACATTTCTTTCTTATTTGGAAACAAAATATATTATTTATATAGGATTATGATACAAATCAGGATGGATTTATATCAGTGAAAGAGTTCAGACAGCTTATGGAATCACAGAAAATGTATTGTCGGTGTGTATGCCTCCTTTTAACCACTTAATGTCCAGCTGCTATATTTGGCACCACTTGCCTTGCACTATGTGTATAGTACTTCTTTGTGTAGTAGGTGAACATAATGGTGATTTCAACAATTCTTTTTTAAATAGTAACATTATTACTATTATTTTTATTATAAATACAGGTTGTACTCGGTGGCATGTTCTAAAAATATGCTGGTATATTTAAATAACCCTTTTTTTTATCATAGACAAAAATAAATACACTTAAATTTAAAATGAAATATTTTTCTACAAAAACTTAATGAATATTTCATTTCTTAGTTGTACATTTAATTTTGTTTCATCTTTGTATAAGAAGTTATATACGACTAGTATAAAAGAAGTTATAGACATCTAGAGTAGACCTGAGGAGACTTGCTGTCACTCAGCCTCCAGTGAAACACCGGCTAAGGTGGATGTGAAAAACTCGAATGGAGTGAAAGAATAATTATGATAATAATAATCTCTTCAATTTCCAGTTTAGGATTTATAATATGTAGGAGGTGACAAGACTTTTGGACGACTTTACATTTTAAACACATTATTCAAATCCAAGATTCCTTATACAGGCCAGCTACAGAAATGAATTTTTTTTTTTTTTTTTTTTTTTTTTTGTAGGGGTCTACAGACTTAAAAGTTTTAAAACCCCTGATTTTCCATACAAACCATTCTTATAACAATTCCTCTATTCCTACCTCCTTTCATTTCTCTATCATTTCAAAATACACAACCTCTTTTCATTTATTTTATTTTATTTATTTGTTTTTCTTTTGTTTTTCTTTTGTTTTTATGTCTCAAAAGATTTGATAATTTTATGATGAATGGCTAATGATATTCCTATGATAAATTATTTTGCAGATATTTTGGTAATCTGAACATTAGCTACATAAATGAGAGTAACCTCCCTTTGTTTGTTTCACTTTGAGGAAGCCGTTACGTTTTGGTCAGCCATTTTCATTTCACTGTAAATCTACACTGAAAATATGAATTTTTTCAAATCAATACAACTGAATGTTTTAACACGAAAATATCATAAGATGTGTTTTTAATTGTGCTTGTGCATTATTTGAAGTGAACTTAATTGTTATTAAGAACACATTTTATGATATTTTCATGTTAAAACATGCAGTTGTATTGATTCAAACAAATTCGTATTTTCAGTATAGATTTATGGTAAAATGAAAATGGCTGACCAAAACATAACATCTTCCTCAAAGTGAAACAAACAAGGGGAGATTACTCTCATTTATGTAGCTAATGTTCAGATTACCAAATTATTTTGCAGATATTTTTTTGGTGATGAATATGGGGAATTTTATCCCCAAAAGAAAGACTGATTAAACCCCAAATTTTGAAAGTTTATAAACAATAGTTAAGAGCACTGTGCTGTGTGGAGAGGTTTGAATTTGGTTGCTGGGCCAATGCTGGAAAAAAAGAAAAGGAATTTACGGGATCCTTCAGTGTAAAGAGGGTTTCACATGAGCTCCAAGGTGGAGGGCCATGACTAGACTATTTAACCATTCCACATGCATCAGATAAATTGCAATATGAGAGATATCATTCTAATTGTTTACATTGCCAGAATATGAAACTTGAAATAAAACAACAACTGTGATAAAATTATAACAAATTTTAAAAAATAAAGAGACTATATTTGAACTTAATAAAATTTACATTAATATATGAATCTTGAAAAGAAAAAAATAAGAGTCTATATTTGAACTTAATAAAATTTACATTAAAATATGAATCTTGAAAAGAAAAAAATAAGAGACTATATTTGAGCTTAATAAAATTTACATTAAAATATGAATCTTGAAAAGAAAAAAATAAGAGACTATATTTGAGCTTAATAAAATTTACATTAAAATATGAATCTTGAAAAGAAAAAAATAAGAGACTATATTTGAGCTTAATTTTACATTAAAATATGAATCTTGAAAAGAAAAAAAGACTATATTGAGCTTAATAAAATTTACATTAAAATATGAATCTTGAAGACTATATTTGAGCTTAATAAAATTTACATTAAAATATGAATCTTGAAAAGAAAAAATAAGAGACTATGAGCTTAATAAGAATCTTGAAAGAAAAAAGAACTATGATATAATTATAACAAGACTTAAAAAAAACTTTGAAAGGGAATGTTATATCAATTTTCTGCCACTCAACAATCAACAATATCCAAGCTCTTTTTTTTTTTTTAATTCTTTTTTCTTTCTTCAACTAATTTTTCTTTTGCCTCTGTCCAATCAGGACTTTGATATCAACAAGGACGGATCTGTGTCACTCAAAGAGTTCCGTACAGCCTTAGAATCACAAAAAGTGTACTCTAAGTAAGTTAAAAAGAAAGTTTAAAACAAAAAAAATATATAGTGCATGTGAAAAAAAAAAAAAAAAAAAAGAACAAGCTTTATTACTTTATAAAAGATGAGAGAAGTTGATTTTTGCTGTTCGATAATCCCCCCTCCCCCAATTAACCCAGGATCACTTAGGATGATTGGTAATTAATCATGGTGGAAAAATTTGTTTATTCAGATAACACACTCACTAAAAATACTTAAGATGAAAAAAAAAACCTTAAAATTAAAAGTTTAGTATCATAAGTAAATTACATACATCCATATAAGTAGTAATCCAAATTACATACATATATAAGTAGTAATCCAATATCAACCAGCAGTTGATATACTACAAAGTAATCAACATATACTCTTCAAGATATACACATCACAACAATGGTGTCACCAAGAGAAGACTAACCCCATACTGGATGAACTGGAACATATAGAAAAATAGGACTTTTCTAAAAAGATAAAATTCTTTATAAATGATTGGCAGTATAAATGAATTAATCTACTGTACTAAAGAATTGATCTACTTTACAAAAGAATTAATTTACTGTACAAAATAAAATGAGTCATTTTTTGGCTCAAATTGTTGGAAATTTAAAAATTCAGACACATCAGGAGTATGAATAAACAAATCATTACCAATGATATTACTTCCACCATTTTAGTTACTACTACTACTACTACTACTTCTACTACTAGTGTCAATACTTATACAATTATCATTATATCATTATTAATAGCTTTGTTTGTGTTAATACTTACCAGTTTGGTGTATTGATTTTTTTTTTTAGCAGATTTGGTTGATTTTTGTTTGTTTTGGTTTTTGGAGAATTTTTTTCTTAATTTTAATTTTTTTTGTTTTTTTCTGTTCTTTTTTGGGGGTCGGGGAGCATGTTGTTTTTGGTTAATTTTTTTTTTTTTTTTCCATTTTAAATAAACCTCTCAAATATATTCATCCAAAATGCCTTTCTGAAACCAATTTTAATAATAATAATAATGAAATTTATTGCATACAGTGTTCAGGTGCACCACAACTTATCAATGGCTCATGTATAGTACATAGAATAATGTACTAATGTCAGAAACATGAATAGCATACAGTGATAATATATATGTGTGTGTGTGTGTGCATACGAGTATGGAGGGGGGATATCAGGTATAGTTTTGTCGAATTACAGGCAGCATGGAGGTTTTGAAAGATGCAGTGTTTTGGCAGCCTACAATAGATGTCCATGATGATATTGATGCTTCTATTTAGGAAGGAGTGAATGATCCTAATTTGTATTTCATAATTATATCAAGAATTTGAATATTTAAAAAAAAGTAATTTTCTGCTCAAGTTCAGACCCACAATATTATCATTCAGAAAAATGAACTGGAAATAGCTTTATTCAGAATGCTATATGCTGTTTTGAAGAAATCCTGGAGGCAGCACCCTACTGTATGGCCACTTACCTCCCATTTCATAAACTATCCAAACAAGACATGCTGGGCCCTACTAGAGAAGTAAGAATGAAATCATAAGCGACCAATTTAGATGATATCTTATTCACTTAAAAACAAACATTGATTTTTCTTACTATTGTAAGGTTTAATGTGATATTACTTGAAGATGAAACTCTGACAAGGGTTGATGGACAAAACATTTAATATGGTACAGCACATGGATTAACAGGGTACATAATACATAGAGGAGTACATAAACATACATACAAAAGTAAAAGGGAAAAACATAAAAGTACAGACAGGAGACTAAGAATAGTCCATGCTGTATAAATAACTTACAGTAATGTAAGGGGGGCCGAAGCCCCAACGAGGAGGGGTAGACCTTAACTAACCCATGTGTCTCGTAGGTCGAGCAACCGGAAAAGAGAAAGAGACGTTCAAACCAGCCGCTTAAATATAAACGGCCCCTAGCGGGAACCCTCAAACTAAGCGGGCAGACAACTCCCCAGGCAAATACAAAACTAACGCCACACTATCATCTGCGTTATTCGGACTATTGTCCTCATCTTCATTGTTATCTGTACAGGTATTTCTTGTTGGACTCAGGAACCTTATTTTCAGACTCGGGAGCCTTCTTGTCGTAATCGGGAGCCATCACAGAACTTTGAACCTAACCCTTTATTCAGTCCACAAGGTATCCTGTTCTCATTCCACTAACCATAGCTGGGGTATTAGGTGTTAAGCTGTGTTAATTATTATTCTATGTTACTGCTGCCCTTGATCAAGATTGAACCTGCAATCTAGAGATAACTGTCACTTAGAACTGTCTTAACCTAATTCCTTTATCCACTAGGCCATGTGTCCAATTGGACAATCCAGTGTGAATTTTGGGAACTTATAAACCTAATGTCTTGTTTTGGCTAGAATATCTACCTATTCACTTATGTATGATTTTTTACCTAGACTCATATTGGCCGAAACGTTGAACAGATAACAATGAAGATGAGGACAATAGTCCGAATAACACAGATAATAGTAATCATCAAGCCTCATCTCAAACATACAGAGAAATTGATTTTTTTTTAAATTACTGTTTGTTCCTCTGATGGGATTGTAACAGTGGATAATGTGTCCGACCCAATGAATTGCCATTCTCTTCAACCAGAGGTATCAGTTTAAGGTCAAAGGCCATGATGCTGAAATAGCTTATAGAAAATTTTGAAGAGAACAGAAATTCGTTGGGTTGGACAGCCAGCACTCTCCACTGAACAAATACAATCTGACCGTCAAGAGAAATCGCCTCAGCATTTATTCCTCTCAGAGACTGAACCACTTCAGCCAACAGGGGTGACAACAGTATTCATTCTGCTATACCATCTCAGTGGGGCGAGCTTGGCATTTATTCCTCAGTGGCTGAACCACTTCAGCCAACAGGGGTGACAGCAATCCCACCACGAGACACCACTCACAATCAGGAGGTTGTGAGTTCAATCCCCACTACAATTCACCCTTAATCTCATTATCACACAAATGTCTGTGTGAAGCAGGTCACTTTATTCTGCTATACCATCTCAGTGGGGCAAGCTTGGCATTTATTCCTCAGCAGCTGAACCACTTCAGCCAACAGGTGTGCTAGCAATCCTACCATGAGCCACCACTCACAATCAGGAGGTTGTGAGTTCAATCTCCACTACACTCATCACTGATCTCATTATCACACAAATGTCTGTGTGAAGCAGGTTGCTTTAGTCTGCTACACCATCTCAGCAGGGCAAGCTCGGTATTGATTCCTCTCAGTGACTGAACCACTTCAGCCAACAGGGGTGACAACAGTCCCACCAAGAGCCACCACTCACGATCAGGAGGTTGTGAGTTCAATCCCCACTACAATTCACCCGTAATATCATTATCACACAAATGTCTGTGTGAAGCAGGTCACTTTATTCTGCTATACCATCTCAGTGGGGCGAGCTCAGCATTTATTCGTTAGCGGCTGAACCACTTCAGCCTACAGGTGTGCTAGCAATCCTACCATGAGACACCACTCACAATCAGGAGGTTGTGAGTTCAATCTCCACTACACTCACCACTGATCTCATTATCACACAAATGTCTGTGTGAAGCAGGTCACTTTATTCTGCTATAATATCTCAGTGGGGCAAGCTCAGCATTTATTCCTCAGCGGCCGAACCACTTCAGCCAACAGGCATGCTAGCAATCATGATCAGGAGGTTACGAGTTCAATCTGCACTACAGGCCATTTACAGAATTTCAGTCTAACACTTTAAAAACAAACAAAGGAATTTTAATGAAAATATATTTCTGTCCATTTACGTCCACAGAAAACAGTTTTCACTCTTTTCAAAAAAAGTGTTTCGGTTTTTTTTTAAGCATGTTTGTGTGTTGTTTTCAGAGCATGCATGTGTGTGTGATTGTGTATGTGCATCTTGATTTTTGCGTGTGCGTGTTTGTGCATCTCTGTAATTTTATGCATGTGTGTGTGATAGAGAGAGAAAAATAGAGACTGAGAATTTTTTATTTTTTTTATAAAGTGTTTGTGCATATGATTATTAAAGCCTGTGTAGACATAAATGCATTTGTGAATCCTCTTTTTGTAACTGTGTGTAAGTGTGTGATTTTAAAAAAAGAATTTTTCACATCTATGTGATTTTCAGAGAAGGTGGAGCTCTTTAGTTTCAGAGATTCACTGGCCTCAAAAATACTTGGTAATAATGAATTATTACTGTACAATGTCATAAAAATAACTCTTATGTACAACATTGTCATCATAGAGAAGGGAGATTTTCTGCATAGAAGAATTCCTCCAGCCAATCATATCTGACAATGTCTCAGAGGAAAGAAAACAGCACCCACTTATTTTGGTCACCAGAAAAGTCAAAATACAATATCCCTACATAAATAGGAAATGAAAGAGCACTAAAAGAACATATAATGGCGGACCTGAACTTTCAGAACCCCCCCCCCATCTAAAATTTTTTTTTCTTCTTTCAATGGATTATTATTGATTGCACACCAATCTATCAGACTGTGAAAAAAAATTCAAAAAAGTTATTTATTTTTCGAGTTTTCAGGGGTGCTCAGGTCCCCGTATAAGTTTATAGTAAATCGATCCCCCATATCGGAACCGCTCGAAAGGAAACTGGCGCAAAGGTGTCAAAGTTAGGGTGGCCTAGAAAAAACAGAACCCAAATTATTTATTATCGAGCTGTTCCGATATGGGGGATTGATTTACTATAAAATTAAACGGGGAAATGAGCACCTCTGAAAACTCGAAAAATAAAGAACTTTTTAGAATTTTTTTTTTTACAATCTGATAGATTGGTGTGTAAATGATAATAATCCATTGAAGAAAAAGAAAAGAATTACAAAGAAAAAATTTTTTCGCCGGTTCCGATATGGGGGATCGGTTTACGAAAAACTTATACGGGGAACTGAGCACCCCTGAAAACTCGAAAAATAAATAACTTTTTTAAAAAGATTTTTACAGTCGGATAGATTCGTGTGCAATCGATAATAATCCATTGAAAAAAAAAAAAAAGATTAAAAACAAAATTTTTAGATGGGGGGTTCTGAAAGTTCAGGTCCGCCCATATAATCTATTAAAATGCATTCTAAACTGTTTTATTTTATATACACATTTTTATTGGTATTTAATGATAAAATGTGGATTATACTTGGGTAATAACTGTATTCAGACATTCATTGCAGGAAAGTACATCTGCGGATACACATGTATTCAAATATGGTGCGCATAGAGTCATTTAGAAAAAAAAAGATGAAATATGTTTAACTCTTAACGTCCTATACCACCTCATACCACCCGGCCAGAAGTCACATTCGTTTTCCTAATCCACCACTAATAGCCTTTGTTTAAATGTAATATTAAGCATATCTACAAGTCTTTGATTTAAGGAAAATAAAAGTTAACTTTAAATGCAAAGGCCATTTTTAGCCATTTTTTAAATAAATCCTTATAGGAATGGGGCTCTGGACTTGGAAAATTCTTAATGGGATGTTAAGAGTTAAGGTGGACATACCCAAATACTATTACAGTATGAAGATGGACATAACCAAATAAGAAAATATCTCTATGAAATATCTTAGTATTCGTATTGCATAACCAATTCTGTTACCAAGTCATTGAAGGTATCCTTGATTGTCTACTAAGTATAACCGCATAGGATCTTTTTTGCAAGTTACTTTCTTTATACTTTTTTTTTAATTATTTACAAATTCACCAGTTTAACTCAGTTTGTGTTTTTATCTATTAACCACCATTATTTTCACCTACTCAACTTGTGTTTTCTGTGTGTGTATTTTGCTAACCAATTTTTCCTTTTTTTTTTTTTTTTTTACCTTGTCAAGTTTTCATGCATTTATCAATTACATATATCGCATTGAAACTTTGTGTAACTATTAAGGGGAGACAATTCTATAATCACCGTTTAACAGTTATTTAATAGTTATCTCCCTTAAGTGCTACTGACAAATAGTTACAACTAATTTCTAAATAAAATTTTTAAAAAAAGAAAATAATATTTGTTGTTATAAAAGCTATTACACAAGTGAAAGAAAAACATAAATATTGGATCTATTTTTTTTAGCATTTCATCAAATGATTTCAACATCATTTCTTTAACATTGACTTTTATACTTAATGTATCATCAACAAACAGCCAAGTTGATTAAGAAATTTTACTTGTTTCCTTATTAATTTAACTAAACAATAGTTAACTGTTTCTTTTTCTTTTTTAAATTATAATTTAATTTTTATATATATTTAGAGTTAGTTCCCTTGACTTTCTTTTGATATATTTATTTCATTAAAATTTAATTAATGTAACATCAACAAAAAGCCAAATTGATTAAGTAATTCTACTCGTTTCCTTATTAATTTTAACTAAGCTAGAGTTACTTCCCCTGATTTTCTTTATGAAATGTTATTTCATTATAATGTTTTTTTATTACTTTGCTACATAGTGAAGAAATTGATTACATCATGATGTGTGTGGATGCCGATCAGGATGGTAAAGTAGATTATGATGAATTCACCGAACGCTTCCACAATCCTGCCAAGGACATCGGTTTCACAATGGCAGTTTTGCTGACCAACTTGTCAGAACACTCACCCAACGATCCACGGTAAGTAAATATATTGTAATAAAATTGTACTCTTTTGTTTCTGTCTATATGTACAGATATATACATGTACTCTTTTACTTCTATATATATATATTTACCAACCCCTCCGCACGGAGTTTAACAGGTTTGAATTCAGAGTTTTCCTTCTCCTAGACCGGTTGCCTAACCAAGGTTAAAGAGCCCAGTCTGCCCTACTATTTGCCCATAGCTGGAGGGAGAGTAGGATTCATACCTTTCCCAAGGGTATTAGCGCTAAGTGAAATGCAATTACCCCGTCCAGGATTTGAACTCGGAGCGATGAGTCCATTTCCCATGACTTTAACCATTACACCACGCGCTTCCTATTTTACTTATATATATATGTGTGGATATATGCATGTACTCTTTTGTTTCTGTATATATACTGTATATGTATATGAAGAATAATCGAGCTAAGTTCCAATTTGTATATATAGGAATAAAAGAGTACAAAAATATTTCTTTTTCTCATAGTATAATTATAGGGAAGAGTTACCTTATACATATTTACCAACCCCTCTGCACAAGTAGGATGTGACACAAGGTCAATTTCTTAACTGGAGTTTAACAGATTCGAATTCAGGGTTTTCCTTCTACTAGATTAGTTTGTTGAATTAAAAACAAATTCTTATGCAGGGTCGTCCACAAAGCGTTTCTTCACTGACTGCAGACTTGCGTAGGTCAACTGCCTCTCTCAGTGCTCCACTCGCTTCAGTTATTTATGAGCATATTCCCCAAACATCCGTGCACATCAGTCAAACCTCACAACGCACAATTCTCGTGCATTCAGATGGACGTGTGTAGGCACCAACATCCGGGCACCCGAATTGCACCTCGCGTCCATCCAGCACCTAAATCACATTTCTTTGCATTCGGGAGGGCATGGGTTTCGACTCCGGCAGGCAAGACAATGTCTTACTCTTTTTCTAAATGAGTACAGTAGTACTCGTTTTCCATCACACTATCCAAGGTTAAAGAGCCCAGTCTGTCCTACTATTTACCCATAGCTGAAGTGAGAATATATGGATTCATACCTTTCCCAAGAGTATTAGCACGATATGAAATGCAAACAGTCTCGTCCAGGATTTGAACTCAGGTTGATGAGTCCATTTCCTACGACTCTAAACATTACACTTAGACACCTACGCTAATGTACGGTAATCCTTAACTTGTTCCTTGTAAATTCCTAATATAAAATAAACTGAACCCTCATTTTATGTCCGTATTTTTGCAATAAATGTTTTAAATATGTTTGCAATAAATTTTTTTAAATAAAGAAAATACATATGTTTGCAAAAAATCTATTTTTACATCGCCCAGAGGGTGTTTTTTTTATTTTGCTAGTGTTATTAATGTCTCTGTATGGAATGAACTCATTTTGTTTTCTTCAAAAAAGAAAAAATGAAACCATAACTTTTAAGTTATATCAACTATATGAAATAGATAAATTTCATGTTTGTTTATTCATTTATTTATTTATTTTATTTTTGTTTCAGACTTGAGCGTTTCCTTGAGAAAGCTCGTAGTGTCCTGGACTACTTTGAGCCATACTTAGGTAGAATTGAGATCATGGGCAGTGCTAACAGAATTGAGCGGATCTATTTTGAGATCAAACAATCTCAAATTGACCAATGGGAGAAACCCCAAATCAAGGTATGGAACCTTAGTAATATTTTTTTATTTCATGGTTAATTCTATCAAGCTCAAATAACTTCTTTTTTTTAAACGGACAGGCCGTGACACAAGGTCAATTTTTAAGTGGAGTACAATTTCCTTCTACACTGGTTGCCATACCAAGGCTTAAAGATCTCAGTCTATCCTATTAGTTACCCATAGTGCCAAGGTGTATTGGCTTCCATTGTACAACATTGACATCATGGAGGTTTTTAAACAGATCTATTTGACTCATCAAGACCTGGAAGTACTGATAACAAGTTTATCAAATTTTATCATAGCAAAAGAAATTCATTATTATGTATATATTTACCCATCTCCTCCACCACGATCAGTATGTAACAGAAGGTCAATTTTTAAGTGGAGTACAATTTCCTTCTACACTGGTTGCCATACCAAGGCTTAAAGATCCCAGTCTATCCTATTACTTACCCATAGTTCCAAGGTGTATTGGCTTCCATTGTACAACATTGACATCATGGAGGTTTTTAAACAGATCTATTTGACTCATCAAGACCTGTGTTGCATAGCGCCTTCTTCACTGGCACTAAATAATTATAATGTTGCATACCTCTTTCTTTAATTCTATTTCTTGGCCGTCTTTAGAATTCTGATCGTTTTTGGTATTTCTTCTATCATCTTGACTTGGTCTGGAATCTTCTAAGGTCTGGACTTCTCTTGCTATGTTCCTGCTGGCTGGTCGTCCTGGATTCATTTCTTAGTCTTGTTACCAAGACATTCATCAACCACAAGAACATATTACTTATACAAACTTTTATTTCCTTAACTATACATTTCATGTAACTAAATATCTGACTAACATAGCGCGCGTGAGTTCCAGTTTTTGGCAGGACCTAAAATGGCCGACTTCTCTGCCTGACGTCTAACTGAAAACTGGGGACTCTGAAAAAGGTCCCACGTGACTTCACATATTTTGGCAGGCTTCTGTAATTTTCCATGGAAGGACCCGGCCATGGTATGAAAGAATTACAGGGGATTGACAATAATCTTATGCAACCGCATAGATTATGTAACACCTGGAAGTACTGATAACAAGTTTATCAAATTTTATCATAGCAAAAGAAATTTATTGTTATGTATATATCTACAAATCTCCTCCACCACGATCAGTATGTAACACAAGGTCAATTTTTAAGTGGAGTACAATTTCCTTCTACACTGGTTGCCATACTAAGACTTAAAGAGCCCAGTCTTTCCTATTATTTAGCCATAGTGCCAAGGTGTATTGGCTTTCTATATAGAACATTGGCAATCATAGAGAAGGGAGAATCGCTGCATGGGCAACTGTGTGTTTACCATACAACTTTGCCCAAACCTGTACCAAGATGTAGATTTCTGATCTATGGGTTCATCTCCTAGACTAGTTGCCATACCAAGGCTAAAGAGGCCCAGTCTGTCCTCTTATTTACCCACAGTGCCAAGGTGTCTTGGCTTTCTATGTAAAACATTGGCAATCATAGAGAAGGGAGATTTGCTGCATGGGCAACTACCTGTCTTCCATACAATTTTGCCCTGACCTGTGCTAAGATGTAGGTGTCTAATCCATGGTTTAATTAATGGATCCCATGGATAATGGTAAAGTTGACAGAAATAATATTATTATTTATCAGTTTTGCTTTTTTAATATTTTATTCATTTGACCATTTGGTGTTTTTAATTTTGACACAATAATTCACTTAAAATTGATGAAACAAATAAAAAAAAAATATTGTTATGATTATGATTGATTGTAATCCTTTTTTTCCCTCTCTCCCAGGAATCTAAGAGATCCTTTCTTCACAGCGTTATTAATGAGGGAGGAGATAAAGAAAAACTGGAAAGTTTTGTGAACTTCTGTGAAGACACCATTTTTGAAGTGAGTATTTTTTTTTTTAATGGATTCCTTTTTAGATTATTTTTCTTTTAAATTTTTATGTGAATTATTATGATTATTATAAATTTTAGTTTTTATGTGAATTATTATGATTATTATAAATTTTAATTTTTAGTTGCTTTTTGTTTTGTTTATTTTCACATCCGGACATACATACACACCAACTATCCTTTATATATGAAATTTTTATGTGAATCATTATAATTATTATAAATTTTAGTTTTTAGTTGCTTTTTGTTTTGTTTTGGTTTTTTTTTGGTGGGGGGGTCCAAATCTGGAGATACATACACACCAACTATCCTTTATATATGAAATTTTTATGTGAATTATTATGATTATTATAAATTTTAGTTTTAGTTGCTTTTTTGGGGGAGGGGTTCAAATCTGGACATACATACACACCAACTATCCTTTATATATGAAATTTTTATGTGAATTATTATGATTATTATAAATTTTAGTTTTTAGTTGCTTTTTTGGGGGGAGGGTTCAAATCTGGACATACATACACACCAACTATCCTTTATATATGAAATTTTTTATGTGAATTATTATGATTATTATAAATTTTAGTTTTTAGTTGCTTTTTTGGGGGGAGGGGTTCAAATCTGGACATACATATACACCAACTATCCTTTATATTTGAAATTTTTATGTGAATTATTATGATTATTATAAATTTTAGTTTTTAGTTGCTTTTTGGGGGAGGGTTCAAATCTGGACATACATACACACCAACTATCCTTTATATATGAAATTTTATGTGAATCATTATGATTATTATAAATTTTAGTTTTAGTTGCTTTTTTGGGGGAGGGGTTCAAATCTGGACATACATACACACCAACTATCCTTTATATATGAAATTTTTATGTGAATTATTATGATTATTATAAATTTTAGTTTTTAGTTGCTTTTTTGGGGGGAGGGTTCAAATCTGGACATACATATACACCAACTATCCTTTATATATGAAATTTTTATGTGAATCATTATGATTATTATAAATTTTAGTTTTTAGTTGCTTTTTGTTTTTTGTTTTTTTTGTGGGGTGGGGTTCAAATCTGGACATACATGCACACCAATTGTCCTTTATATAAGTATAGATAGATTAAATCTATATATATTGTATCATTATCTTGGTCTCAACATTCACTCAACGTTACTGTTTTTTCTCTGAGTCGAGAATTGGCTTCGCTACTTGACTAGATTTAGGTCTAACTTGAACCATTTTCCTCTTGTAACTGCGTCAATATACATGCCAAAATGTTTATATACTCCCACCAAGGGGAGCCAACATCTCAACTTCAAAATAAGCCAATGTCAGCCAAACTTGCATAAAGGGCTTGGCTTTTCAAAATTCCAATATTTTTTAGGGCATTGATCTTGTATTGAATTAATTTAATTATAATTTGTAATCACTTTTCGTTAGAAATGTCATTTGTTCTTTTACTAAATCTCTGCTTTTGTTTTGTTAGATGCAACACGCAACAAGTATTACTGGGGAAGAACTGAAATTATCTTCTGCTCTTGGAGGAATTGGAGCAGGAGGGTAAGTGTCCTTTTATTAGACCATATGACCTTAAGGCACCCCTTTTGTGATTTCAATTCGTGGGGGCATTTTTTTCCATTTACACTGTCAAAATCCGGTTAATTGTTAACAGACTATTTTTAGAGATTTTTTTTTAATTATAAAACTAACCCCTAACCCTTCTTGTTAAATTTGACAATAACCTTGGTTTGCATTCATTATTTCCATTCAACATATTTTTATCTGTACATCAAGACATAACAATATTCAAATAATTGTTTGATTAATAATTAATAGATGTCGCTACATTATATTTGAGGGGGACAGAACTAAGTTTATATGAGTAGCACAGTTATTTTTTTTTTTTTACTCCTTTAATGAATATGAGGATTTTGCTTACTTATGATATAAATTCTCTGACATTGTATGTTTAAATTTCTCCTCCCCCCCTGCTCCCGGCAATATATTTCAAAAACTAATCTTTGCACTGCCCGGAGGGTGTTTTTTGTTGCTAGTAATAATAATAATGGTAATAATTAGTTATTGAAATACTAATTGATATTCTTTTTTCCTTGCAGCATTCTTGAGCCAGTGAAAGTGACATATCGCACCATTCGGGATTTCATCGGATCCTTATTATCATTCTTCACATGGTCCAATATCAAGAACACTTATCACACATTCCGTGGCATGACTTATGGAGAGTTGTCTATGGCCTTCCTCAAAGGAAACGTTCAGTTTTTGTTGATGGTATTGACATTAATATTCCACGTATTCTGGTGAGTCCTACTTTGTTTTAATATGTTTTGGTGATTAGTAAGTGTAAAGAAATATAAAGTAACTATAATGTTGTTCGTTTACCTTTGATTTATTTTCTTAATATTTCGGGATAAATGCACAACAAATATATACATAGCACACCACAGTTAATAAAAATAATCACACCTACAGTGGAACTTAAAGATCACACATTCACACACATATAAACAAATTAGATAAATTTGCTTGAAGTATTGTGTTTATATTGGTTTGGTAGTTGGTTTTGAAGGCTATAACAATGCAAGTGTAAAGAAAAATGAGGTAACTATCATGTTGTTTGTTTACCTTTAATTTATTCTTAATATTTCGAGATAAAGATCTTTTTGTCAAAAGATTTCTGAAAGTCTGGAGTTGTTAGCTTGTTGCTAGGAATTGTCCATTCTGTTTTATGCCTAGTAGATATCTTCCAAATTCTGTGTGTGTGTGTGTGTAAGTCTCTGTGTGTTTATGTGTGTAAGTCTCTGTGTGTTTATGTGTGTGTCTGTCCAACAATGTCATAGTATCATTCCAGGTTTGGCCTACCCTTTTTTCTTTTTTTTCTTTAAGTAAAACCAATCACCAAACCAATATAAATATTTTTTCAGTTTTATGCCTGGGGGATATCTTCCAAATTCTGTGTGTGTAAGTATGTGTGTGTGTGTGTGTGTGTGTAAGTCTGTGTGTGTTTATGTGTATGTCTGTACAACAATGTCTTAGTATCATTCCAGGTTTGGCCTACCCCCTTTTTTTTTTGTTATATTATTTTTTGAGAAAAAAAAGCAATGTAGACTAATTTGTGTTGCTTAGATAAATTTGCTTGAAGTATTGTGTTTATATTGGTTTGGTGGTTGGTTTTGAAGGCTATCACAATGCAGGTGTAAAGAAAAAATGAGGTAATTATGATGTTGTTTGTTTACCTTTGATTTATTCTTAATATTTCAAGATAAAGATCTCTTCGTCTGAAGATTTCTGAAAGTCTGGAGTTGTTGCTAGGAATTGTTCCCAGCAACAACAACGATTCCTAGCAACAACCCCAGATTTTCAAAAATCTTCTGACATAGAGATTTTTATTTTGAAATATCAAGAATAAATCAAAGGTAAACAAACAGCATCATAGTCACCACATTTTTCTTTACACTTTTAAACTCAATTCATCACTATGAATCTTTCAAAACTTTGCCAGCATTAAATGACCCACTGAGGTTGATATGCCGTAAAACAAACGAACAAATGTAAATTCTAATGAAACCTAATCTTAATGTATTTTTCCCTTATTTTATTTTAACAGGACATTAGCCAAATTCTTAATCAACATGATGATGGGTGACAGAGGCCTAGAAGCAGCTCCCGAAGTCGCTGCCGCTGCTAAGACACCGCCTGCGATAATGGCTCCGCCCTTAGCATTAGGGGCACCTGAAGCGCCACCTACTCCAAAAGTAACTCAAGAAAATGGTGGACCTGGACGAACCTTCCCAACGAAGAAAGAAAACGGTCTTAAGGAGTAAGTCAAATTATATCAGTTCAAATCTATTCTGTCCTCATTTCTATAATCTCATTTGGTAGAGCATCTGCCTCTGAACAACAAAGTTGGATCTGTGTGATAAAGTGGGGAGCTTAGGTTAAGTGTGGTGCTCCACCTAAGATGCAAAAATAATCTTCCTAGTCTAGCACTAATGAAAAAGGGTTGTTCCCTCTGTTTGGCGGATACTGAAAATAGGCCACTTTGCCTACTTCATTTTATCATCATCATGTCGCGCAGGCAGCACGGATATCCATGACAATCTCTCGCCAACCTTCCCTATCATTCATCGCCCCAGGGAGTTCTTCCTCTCTGCAGCCAGTATCTTTACATAGCTGGTCAATGTAGGTCCTTGCTGGGCAGCCCACACTGGCATGTCCGTGTGTTGGCTTCCACGGGAGAACATCGCTTATGAGTTCGTCCTTGCTTCTCCAGCAGTGCCCCGCATGCCTAGTCCATCTCACTCGGATGGTCTGTGAGATAGGGGGCAGGTGACCATACAGCTGCTCCCTTGTGGGGTGCTGTCTCCACGACTTGTTCAATACTGCTCGCAGCATTCTTGTGCAGCTCCCATCTAGCTTATTCTCGAGGCGCCTCGTTAGGGTCCAGGTGGTGCAGCCATACAGCAGTACTGATATGACTACAGCCTGGAAGAGATGTCACTTTAGCTTGTCAGTGAGATCAGATTTCCATATGACAGATAATTTGTTTGTGGCCATCCACGCCTTTCCTATTCGTGTATTAACATCGCTATCTGTGGATGAGATATTACTCCCTAGGTATGGGAATTGTTCCACTGGCTTAAGGGGCTTACCGTCTAATGTGGAGATGTCTCCTTTCTTATTCATTTATTTAGGGTGAATCAAAAGTTTTGCAACATTTTGTTAATTTGCTTTTGCTAAGGTCATGAAAGTGAGGAACTCCAGCCCACTGTGAGATGCTGAGCTTGCCTGATACTCTCTAAGTGCTACTCACCAGATTTGCTTCTATGGCTTGGAGCACTACCTCAGAATCCACAGTATTAGGCCTAACTGACATTGCCTGATTGTTGGGGTTCTTGCAACCTGAGCAAAATTACTTAAACCATCTGTTTATTGTGATCACTTTTGCCTTCACCTTCAATAAATGTTTTTTTGTTGCTTCTACGGTGTTATGGCCCAATTGCTAGATTGGCTTATCAAATCCCGGTGAGATCTTGTTATTTTTCCCTTCCAAGGACTTGTCAGATATTATCTATAAGAAAAACTGATGATTCCATTCTCATTATTTAGAGAATAATAGCAACAATACAATAAGTATTAAGAATAGAGAAAAGATTTACTAAGCAAAGATACAAGGTGAACAGCATAATTAGCAATTGCTAGGTTGACTTATCAAATCCCGGTGAGATCTTGTTATTTTTCCCTTCTAAGCAATCATCAGATATTATCTATAGGAAAAACTGTTGATTCCATTCTCGTTATTATTTAGGTAGCTAAGTAAATGGTGAAATGGCCCAGTTCAAACTTGTAAAGTATAAGTTATAAGTTCCTGAATTAGATTACATTGCATATTCATCTGTGCAGCTTTCAAATCACATATGGAGTGAAGTAATGTACAATGTGTCTATGCACCAACTACCCATCACAGTGGGGAGCTACCATGGCTTGAACAGCTTTGGTTATGTGATATATATAATATATATATATATATATATATATATATATATATATATATATATATTCTCTGATACTTTCCAAGTGCTACTCGCCGGATTTGCCTCTATGGCTTGGAGCACTATCTCAGAATCCACAGTATTAGGCCTACCTGATTGTCAAGGTTCTTACAACCCAAGCAAAATTTATTAAACCATTTGGTTACTGTACTGTGATCGACAGTGTTATGGCCCAGTTTAAATTTGTAAAGCATAAGTTTCCAAATTAGACTAGGTTGAGTCAAGTTTTGCTATAGGCACAGGCACAGTTTAACAGCATAAGTTCCCAAATTAGACTATGTGACACATTCATCTATGCAGCTTTCAAATCGCAAATGAAGTAAAGTAATTTACTGCATTTCAGCACACCAACTACCATTATACTACCAACCACAATAAGTATCTTTCATGGCTTGATCTGCTTTGGCCACATGATATACTTTTGCATCGTGGGTAAGGTGGCCAATTACACACACACAAAGAGAAGTAGAAGATACATAGTCGTCAAAGTTCTCTGAATAAAATCTATGGTTATATTTATAGACTTCAATCATATCTCCTCTTGTTCATCGATAAACTATTGTATTGTTACATTGGTTTATTCAGAACAGTTTAATTTTTGTTTTTTTTCTATCACAGTGTTTCAGTCATTGTACCCTTTGGTCTTCTTCAGGTTTCTAATTTGTAAACTAATGTGTACCAAAATATTGTGAAACATTTGACTCACCCTAGTATTTTAAAAATAGCTGCCCTTATACATGTTCAGAAATATATGGGTTTTGTGAATACTTTTGTGTGGATTTCGGAAACAAGTTATTGTTACATTGGTTTATTCAGAACAGTTTAATTTGTGTTTTTCTATCACAATGTTTCAGTCATTGTACCCTTTGGCCTTCTTCAGGTTTCTAATTTGTTATTTTCAGATCTGTTGGAGTATCTGATGGTGGATCCACTGTAGAAGCAGAACCAACAGCAGCAAACGGTAGTGTCCCTTGGAAAGAATCTGCAGCAGCCTCGGATATACCAACTGAAGCCCTTCTGGTGAGACACCCTTCTTGTAAATTAATTAGAAAATACTTAATCTATTCTTGGTGAAATATTGAATGTCTAAATTTTACAATCCCTGACTAAATCACCTTTTACATTTATAGGAGGAAGCAGCTCTTCTGAGTGAACCTGAAGAAGTTCCCAAGCCTGAAGTTGAAACACCACCTGTTGTTACTGAAGTGTAAGTTTTACTTTATATCTTCCTTTATTTTATTTTTTTTTTTCTCATTAACCAAATATCCTGCACTGTCAAACTTTTCACTCCAATCAGAAATAAATATTTCAATGAAAATAATATGATGGATCTGTGTGAGAATACTAACATGGGTAACATTTTATCTTTACACACTCTTTTATGCTTAAGCATGAGGATCAACCACAGTGCGGGACATGCCAAACACCCTAAACTGTCAAACATTTCCTTATAGATGAAGAATAATTAAAGTTCCAATTACCGTTGAACTGGGAAGACAAGGCAACAAATGGTTGTAACTTAAATACAAACCCGAATAGTCACAAAGTCTACTGCAGAATGACAGGATATTTATAAGACTCCACAATGTCATTCAAATCAAGCAGTCAAGCAGCCAATCAGAACTCAAGGAATGGAATCACCCAAATCACCCAAATTCATGAATGGATCATTCTCGATTTCTATATATACCAACTGTCTTGGACACTGCTTAAGTTGTACTTAGTTAGCTGCTGTTGTTCAAACCAACAGTAGACTTACTGACTTCAGTAATGGAGTGTGGAGCTTTTCACTCCAATTAGAAAGAAATATGTTAACGCAAATAAAATGAGGGATCTGTTTGAGAATACTAACATTGATGACATTTTATCCTTCTTGAGAGAAATAAGAATATATAAAAAATAACAAATCAGATTTAAAATTGTTAAGTATCTTGCCGCCATTCTTGGCCAGTTGTAATGAACTTAAAGTAAATAAGTAAGTAAGTCCCGAGTTATAGAATCCTTTGGTAAGTGAATAAGTCCCGAGTTCTGGAATCCTACATAGTGTAAAAGGTCCAGTGATATAATCCTATGTTTCGTCGTCCACAAAGATCCAAGTAGTTATGAGTAGGTATGACCAGAACAGCCAGTATAAATAACAATATCAGCAGCAGAGTACTGCCAGTGGTTGGCCAATAGGTTGGTCACGTGGTTATCAGCGAGTCTATAAGTAAGAGTGAGCTTTTAACACACGCCTTATATACAAAAATCTCTACAAAAATACATCAGTAAAGAAACTTGAGTACCAAATTTTATCTCACATGCTAACAGTTTTTGGCATTAAATAACCCATAGGGTTTATATGCCATTAAACAAACCAAACCAAATGCAGTTAATGAAAATTATTTATATCAATTTGAAGATATTAAGAACTTGAAACACAGAAACTTTTATCAAAATGAATTGTTTTGGCATCAAATAACCCACAGGGTTGATATGCCATTAAAAAAAAATCACCAAACCATTCACCAACACAACATCCAAATGCTGAGTAGTTTATGAAACATACCTATACATATGTACGGGATTATATATATATATATAAGTCATTCACAGACACGTATTTCGGTGTTTAACGCCTCTTCTGTGTGTGTAGACATAACAACTAACTCCGACCAGAAGCGAACCCCAACTGAATTTATGCGTGTCCGATCCATTAACCTCTAGGCCATTGCTAGTTGCTGTTTAAGGAGCAGTGTTTTAACTGTTTTAAATACATACATCTGCATATATGTCATAAAATAGATTGGTTGAATCTGAATTCTTCTAAACTAACTTTCTCACATCTCTGTACCAGAGGTCAGTTGGGGGTCATCTAAAAATGTCAAATCATAACTCCAATGGTTATGGAAACCACCCACCACAGGAGCTGATATATGAAATTATCAATACAAAAAAGAGTGCTTCAATAGAAATTCCAGATTGAGTCTGAACTCTTGATATATGGTGAATAGAGGACGTCTTCAGGTCTTAATGGGCGTTCACACGTTAACAGAGTGTTCCCGAGATCCATGAGAGCCAATGGGGAGGGTAAAGACTACCACTCACAGGGTGAAGTCGATCACTCATGAGTATGTGCATGTCAAAAAGACGTCATAAAATAGTATCGGGTTGAAATCTGAATTCTGAATAGGTCAGTTGGGGTCAATCTAAAATCTCAAGTCATGAACTCCCAAAGGTTATGGAAAAGACTACCGTACACCACAGACTGCATATATGTATTATCATTGAAAAGAGGTTCATATAATTAAGGATTGGTTGAATCTGAATTCTAAACTAACTGTTCTCAACATATTCTGTACCAGAGGTCCAAGTATGGGGTCATTCTAAAATGTCAATCAATAATCCCAATAGGTTATGGAAATCTACTCACACCATAGAGCTGATAAGCCATTAAACTAACTCACAATCAAGCGAACTAATGAAATTAGTTTTCTACAAATTTGAGATATTAAGAAGTTTGAGTAAAGACCATAGAGAACTCTTTATCAAAATGACTGTTTGTCGTCATATAGAATCTAATCTGCACAGGGTTGATTTGCATTAAACACCAACCGAAAACCAGACACAAAACACTTAACGCCAACATAAAGAAAAATTTATTTTGTGCAAATTCTATATTGTGAGATAACTAGGTTTTGATATTTAAACTTATTGTAATTTCATTTTTGTTTTTCAGGAAAGAGGCAGCAGAAGAACACTGCAAAAAGTCCTGAAACCAGCGAGGCAAGCTGAAGATGAGAGGGTGTTGTTAAGGATGAATGAGAAGATATCCGTGATGAACTAAAGCTTTTGTATTTCTGGCAAATATATTCGTTCGGATAAGTTGTCTATTTATTTAAATAGAAAACTTTCATCATCAATCATACATCATCATCATATAATCAATGTAGTTTTATTATTTTTTTTTGTTTTTTATTTTTTAACAGGCGCGATAATATAAAATTTGGAGGAGTGGCAATTAAGTAAAGAAATTTATTTAAAATAATAAAATAAAAAATGCAAACAAAAAATGAATAAGACTCGATTAGAAAGAACAATATAATAAAATTTGGAAATTTTAAAGAACAAAACTTTAAAAATTATGAAAAGAAAAAAAAATCCTCTCACAATCTAGTCAATGAAGGGTTAACTTACCTATTGCCCACGTTCTAGTAGCTCGTAATCTGTTTTAAGAAGTAGTTATTGTCCGCACATGCCACTTAATAGAAGTCGCCGTACATTTGATTGGTTGTTGAGCGCTTAAAGCGCACCCCAATCAGATGCATGGTAGAGAATTTTAAAATCGTCCAAAACAATAAAAAGTCAAATGTCTGTTAGTGTCTCAAGTCAGTGGGGTGGATCAGAGTTTTGATCATGCTCTGATAGGGTCAGCATGGCGAGGGATTCTGAATGTTGAAAGACGCCGAAACTTCCCAGTGACCCGAGCATACAACATCACTGACGACACCATACCAGCGCCCGCCCAAATGTAGAGATAGTATAGTTTAAAGTTATACATAAAAGAACACATTCCAAAAGCAGTAGGTGAAAAAATTTAATTTTTGACAAGTATTGCCTGGGGAGTTGTGGGAAAAATTAAAAAAATATAAAATAAAACAGTTTGATTCTAATTTTTTTAAATTACATGCTCACTTACTTACCAATAAGCCATTCATAATTTCTGCCACTCCACTTTTGAGATATGTGTTTCGTTTTGACAACAGTGAGAGAGACTTAAACTACTACATTTTCTATTTCCCTGATTTAATTAATTCAGACTCTTATCTGATATTAAGGATCAGAATTTTTTAATTCGTACGATGTGAAAATATCGTTTTTTGTGGGATATCGCATAAAATGAAAGGTCGACTGAATAGATAAAAAAATAAAAAAATAGAATTTTATTTTTCCCAAATTTTTTAGGAAAAATATTTTATAAGCATAAATCTCAATTCAGATACATAATCTAATTATAATAGATTATTATTATTATTATTCATTATATGTTCCTAATATCTCTTATTGATTCTTTCACAAGATCTATTTATAAATAATTTTTTAGTCTTTAATTCTTCTTTTCCAGAGTTATTTGTGCGCAGAATTTAACTTCGAAATATGTTGGGCCTTGGTCTTGGCTTCCCTTCTATAGATCAATCAGTTATTTTACTTTTCCTAACAAGGTTAATGGCCGTACTGATTTCAACAAATACAACATATATGCCATAGTAACAAAAATTCAAACAGCCGACTTCTACAATAACTGATAAGATAAATTGAATAAAGCTTTTATTAAGTATTATGGTATGTGGCTGCTTTTGATTGATATCCAAATATGTGAAAAAATACATTACTCTAATAACAAATGCAGAAAACGACGTGGTTACCTATGTTTACTATGTGACAAATTTTTTGTTGTTTTTTGTCCCAAAATTGTTGCAAATAATTAGTGAATGGAAAAATATCGATCTATCTATATCTATATGTATAAGAAATATTATCAATATATATATTAATGGACGAGATTTTCGAAGAAAAAAGAAACCTCGAGAGTTTGGTCTCTGATGTTCTCTTTACGTGAAAACAAGGAAAGGGGAAAAAAAAGAAAAAAACCTTTTGCTATTTTTCTAACCTTTTCTCAGTCTGCATATATATATATTAGTGAAGTTTATCGTTTGGGGGGCAAGTATTCTTGGTATTCGGATGATTCTATAGCCTGTCCTGTTCTCCAACAGTATGTTGCTTCAGTTTGTGTTTTATTTAAACCGGAGTCTTATCTATTTATCCTAATGTGTAGTGACCCTTAGTACTGTGATTATTATATAATATATATATAGAGTAGGTACTATAGATACGTTCGAGGTATCGCACTTCATCAGTATAGTTATATGATTTTTAGCAGCTGCCTGCTGGCGGAGTTCGACCGCGAAAAACTTTGCGCCATGCAGCTCTTATCTCACACATCACAGTGTCCACCAAGTATAGCAGGCTACTTTAATCGCTATTTTTCTACAGGGGAAATGACCTTCACGCTAGTGTTCTCAAAACTTTGTAAAACAGTGAGATTTGGCTTGGCCGAATACCGGTGAATCTGCAATTATAGTACCCCTAAAATAGAGTGCTTCGTTATGAAATTGTGAGGCAGCGTATAATATATAATATAATATATTATATATATAGTGGTATATATAATTATTGTAATACAGTTACAAGGTACATAACCTGACTCGAGTTTCACCATGACAGGATCTTCGGGGTTAAATCCACTGGATTAATACAAGAATACTCGAGTAGTGGCTTATTACTTGTAACCTTATTACAAATAAAGCGCTCTTGAGGCTAACGTATTGAGCACTTTTTAATTTGTTATATCGGCTGTCCTACTTTCTAGAATTTTGCAATCACACTAACCATTGTGACCATCTTCACCGGATAAGTCACTTTCCAAAATACACACGAACACATAATATATAGCTATATATAAATATATGACTCATATTATATAAAAGATATTGTTCTGGTTCCAAGCGGGAGAATTCACATAATTTTATAAAAAGGAAAGGTCCCGCAAAATGTAGTATTTGTTCTCAGGAAAAAAATGTTTTTATTCTTTTTGTTTTACATATGCCTAAATATGCCTAGGGTAGGGTGGACATAGGGTTGGCGCCATCTTTGTCCCATAGCAAGTTCTAGGTTTGTATGTAGTTTTTGGTTGTTGAATTGAAAGGAGTTATTTGTTTAAGGTGAGTTCTAAACATACCGTCAATGATAACAATTCCTTATATTGAATCTAAGAGTGTAACATTTCTGGGTATATCTTAATCCAAAATGGAATGGCTTGTTTTCCTGAATTCATGGGGCGATATTGCATATATAGAGGGTAAATCTATAGAGCACATGTTTTCAGGTAGACACCTCTCATCGTATAGTTTGATACGGGCCGGTGCGATCGCTTCATCGATTTAGCTAGCTGCCTCTGCTTGGGTTCGAGACCCAAATCGAACGTTGTATAATTTAGTTGCATAGGAATATGAATTTAACTGCATTTTCGTTTTACAATATTGACCTTGTTTCAGGTCAATAAGACTTACTTAGCAACAATTTTGTCCGGTTTAAGCATAGATGGTGTTAGAATAGAAGGCTTAATTTCCAATCGCTAGAAAACTCACAAAGGTTCCTAGTTTTCGATACCGTTGATGGACGGGTCCTCTGTGGCACTTTCAGCAGACTAATGAGTAGCAGTACTATGAGGACTGTGGCGGTGAAGGATATATTGGAACCCGATGCGCTATGGGTTGTTATGTGCGACCTGAACGCATCCGAGATGCACAATTACAAATCTCCTTTGTGGTGTCTATTGTGAGCTCTATATTGAGAAGAAGAGGGGGATATGTAGACGTCCCTCAGTGACTGGGGCTGATACCAGATAGAGACTAGCGGATCTAGGATCTGCCGCCGCCAAAGTCGAAACTTTACTTTTTTTGATATATTATAAAGTAAATAGGATAGATCTAATTCTGAATTAGTATTTTATACAGTAGCAATGAATTGAATTTAACTGCATTTTTTACATTATTCCTCTTTTCAGGTCAAATAAGGTTCTTGCAAACAATTTGTGGATAGATTGTAGATGCTGCTGAAATGGAACTGAAGATGAAGTTTACGTGAGCCTTATATAAGAAGTCTGTGATAAGTGAGGGAAGAACGTTTGACTATATAGTCCCTATCTCTAGAATGTTAGCATACACACTCAATCGCCGGTAAATCGTAAAAATGCTAGTTGCTTAACTACTGTCAAATGCCTCTTCTCGCGTGATAAATTTAAGAGAGGAGAAAGAACATTGGCTGTAAATTGGAATTTGACCAGACTTTATATGTGGAGTCTCCCGGGAAAAATTGATGATGACATAAAAGCCCACTGGGATAAACTCGTGCTAAGTACAGGCTCGTTCCCTCAAAGCTACTGGGATAAATTTGTCAAGAAGAAGGTGAGGAATTGCATCACATTTTTTAATGACATACATACACACCAACTGCCCTTTATATATGTATAGATTTCATCTGGACATACATACGTACATACATTCACATGAACGGGCCTATATATATGTATAGTTTTCATCCAGACAAACATACATACATTCACACCAACTGCACTTTATATATGTATTGATTACCTCTAGACATACGTACATACATTCACACCAACGCCCCTTTATATATGTATAGATTTCATCCGGACATACATACATACATACATTCACATCAACGGCCTATTATATATGTATAGTTTTCATCTGGACATACATACATACATTCACGCCAACGCCCCTTTATATATGTATAGATTTCATCCGGACATACATACATACATACATTCACATCAACTGCACTTTATATATGTATAGATTACCTCTGGACATACATATACACCAACTGCCCTTTATATATGTATAGTTTTCATCCGGACATACATACATACATTCACACCAACTGCACTTTATATATGTATCGATTATCTCTGGACATACATACTCACAAACTGCCATTTTCATATATATATAGATTTCATCCGGACATACATACACACCAACTGCCCATTATATATGTATCGATTTCATCCGGACATACATACATACATACATTCATACGAACTGCACTTTATATATGTATAGATTACCTCTGGACATACATACTCACAAACTGTCCTTTATATATGTATAGATTACCTCTGGACATACATACTCACAAACTGCCCTTTATATATGTATAGATTTCATCTGGACATACATACTCACAAACTGCCCTTTATATATGTATAGATTACCTCTGGACATACATACTCACAAACTGCCCTTTATATATGTATGATTTCATCTGGACATACATACACACCAACTGCCCATTTATATATGTATAGATTTCATCCGGACATACATACACACACACCAACTGCCCTTTATATATGTATAGTTTTCATCCGGACATACATTCACACCAACTGTCCTTTATATATGTATCGATTTCATCTGGACATACATACATTCACATCAACGGCCTTTTATATATGTATAGTTTTCATCCGGACATACATACATACATTCACACCAACTGCACTTTATATATGTATAGATTACCTCTGGACATACATACTCACAAACTGCCCTTTATATATGTATAGATTTCATCCGGACATACATTCACACCAACTGCCCTTTATATATGTATAGATTTCATCTGGACATACATACATACATACATTCACATCAACGGCCTATTATATATGTATAGTTTTCATCCGGACATACATACATACATTCACACCAACTGTACTTTATATATGTATAGATTACCTCTGGACATACATACTCACAAACTGCCCTTTATATATGTATAGATTTCATCTGGACATACATATACACCAACTGTCCTTTATATATGTATAGATTTCATCCAAATATACATATACACCAACTGCCCTTTATATATGTATAGATTTCATCTGGACATACATACATACATACATTCACACCAACAGCCCTTTATATATGTATAGTTTTCATCCAGACATACATACATACATTGACACCAACAGCCCTTTATATATGTATAGATTTCATTAGAACATACATACACACCAGCTGCCCTTTATATATATATAGATTTCATCCGGACGTACATACACATCAACTGCCCTTTATATAATATATAGATTTCATCTGGACATACATACACACCAACTGCCATATATATGTATAGATTTCATCTGGACATACATATACACCAACTGCCCTTTATATATGTATCGATTTCATCCGGACATACATACATACATACATTCATACGAACTGCACTTTATATATGTATAGATTACCTCTGGACATACATACTCACAAACTGCCCTTTATATATGTATAGATTACCTCTGGACATACATACTCACAAACTGCCCTTTATATATGTATAGATTTCAACTTTACTGGAGTTTTGACAAACTGATCCAAATGAATATGTTTCCATTGTAGGTACGAATTCGTTACGCTGAGCAATACGACTATGAGAGTATTAGCAACCTTTTGGGAATGAAGAAAGGAGATTCTATAACAATAGAGGAAACCGCTCCACACACAGGAATTTTGCCAACATTGTAAGAAAATATTATTTAAAACTTTTCATTTGATTTACTTTATTTTTGTTTTATTTCTACATTCATTCTTACCAATTAATTTTCTAAAAATGAGTAACAAATCATAAAACATTGACTTTGTTTGAATGGAGGTTTTTCACATTCTTTGAGGGTGGGCTGAAAAGTTCATAGGCTGAAAAGTTTATATGATGACATCATGATATCTGCTGTTGAGGGTGGGCTGAAAAGTTCATACTATCACACCATGATATCTACTGTTGAGGGTAGGCTGAAAAGTTTATATTATCACACCATATCTACTGTTGAGGGTGGGCTGAAAAGTTCATAGGCTGACATCATGATATCTACTGTTGAGAGTGGGCTGAAAGTTCATATTATCACACCATATCTACTGTTGAGGGTGGGCTGAAAAGTTCATATTATCACACCATATCTACTGTTGAGGGTGGGCTGAAAGTTCATATTATCACACCATATCTACTGTTGAGGTGGGCTGAAAAGTTCATAGGCTGAAAAGTTTATATGATGACATCATGATATCTGCTGTTGAAGTGGGCTGAAAAGTTCATGTGATGACACCATATCTACTGTTGGGGGTGGGCTGAAAAGTTCATGTGATGACATCATATTTAGTGTTGACAGTGGCTAAAAAGTTTAGATGATAACATCATGACATCCGCTGTTGATGATTTTTTTTTTTTGCCAATGGGATTCAAACACTGCAACACTGATGGAAGAAGTATGTGGACCACAAGGGATACTGTAGTATCCTGGAATTATATTCCAGGCATACATTTACCCCAAAGTCATAAGCGGAAGTGGACACCACCTATTGTATGAGTGTTATAATAAATATTAGTATTAAATCTGCCATCTTGTGGTTTACACATGGTGTTATTGTGCGAGCTTTAAGAATAAATCTTTAGCCATCCTTGAGATGAATAAAAGATCGGTTTAGCTCAATCGGTAGAGCGTCAGCCTGGAAACTACAAGGTTCCTGGTTTGATACTGGCTATCGCCAACTCAGTGTATGAGTAGCACAGGGATCTGTGTGGTAAAGTGAGGCTCTGATGGTAGGTCTGCCTCAGACACAAAAACAATCTCCTTGGTCTAGCACTAGTGAAGAGGGGATAGACTCCCTCGCTGTCTAGCTGATACCAATTTTAGGCCATCCTGACGACAATGACTGATACTATGTTGAAAAATAAACTTCATTTGGTCACATATCATGAGAATATCTTGGTCAGCCTGTGAACTTTTCAGCCAATCATCGTACTTCATTTTTGTTCTATTTCTATATTTATTCTTCCCTCTTAATTTTCATCATACATTAAGAGATAATAAATACAGTATGTAGCGAGATGGTAATTGTCCTGAGTTTTGCGAGGACTACTATTAGAAAAGGAGGAAGAAGAAATAAGAGGGAGTAAAGGCTTTAAAAAAAAGTGATGAACATAAAACAGGTTGTCGTGAGTTTGACCGGGGCGTGAACCCCCCGAATGGAGAATTGAAAGCCAACCGGAAGTTTCAGGTGTTGACCGGAATTGGAAGTCACGTGGTGACGTGGAACGACGGAGAAAAATACCGGCCTCTTTTTATTTTCCGAGTCCTAGGGGAATGGACGGGCCTCTGGTCCCTAGTGTGGGATACAGTCATTTAACAGTTCTCTCTCTCTTTCTCTCTGCCTTTCCTCCTCTCCGACACAACCCATGAGACGAGCCTAGCCTGGAAATAAAAGCTAAGCAGCTTGTGATGATATATTTCTCGCGTTGTACTTTTTTATCAACAAGATGACCGCCACATGCCGAACACCTTTTTAGTGTCGTGAATTTGGAGGCACGTTGACAAGACCCTCTATATAATGTATATTGCTATTAGAACGTTACGTATATCCGTTTTGGTACCGTGATAATACTGCCACGTTACAAGTACCTATAAGCTCTAATTCTTATTTTTTTTAAATGAAATGATAAAGAATTTATTCTCTATACATAATTTTTATTTCTTTACAGTATCTCAGAAATGGACTGGCAGTACCAATTATGGAAATGGGGCGTTATTTTCACAGATAACGTAAGTAACTTTTGGTATATTCTTTATTTCATATAGCACCTTTCTTTTCTTATCTAGGCTATAGATAAATATTAGGGTAGATTGAGTGCTTTGGCCTTGTTACAGAAATCAGTCTAGAAGGAAAACTTTAAATCAAACTAAGACTAACAGTACTATAATATACTAGACAAAACGTGACGTGTAGAGTCACCCATTGAGCTCTGCGTAGATCATTGGGATTCGGGAAAAATGAGTTTGCAATGCCATTTAAATTTTTTTTAAATAAATACGGGCGGATAATCTTTTAAAAAAACAATAAAATCATTTTGTAAGATTTCTAAGAAAGAGAACGTTTGACCTAGTTTAAATTTAAATTGACCCAATTCTGGAATTTTATTTTGAGAAGCTATGGGTTAGCTGCTTCTGAAACTTAACATGCAAATATATTTCACACTCTCTAATCAATCTCATAGAGAAACTAACATATATAATGAGGAGGTAATCAAGATATACATAGAGAGCTTAAAAGTGACAGGTAGAATGTAAGTAAGAGATGGGTCAGTTTTTTTACTTAATTGCAAATTACGACTAATTTGAACCAATTAAAATGGATTTTTTTTTTTTGAAACATAACTCAATCCTAGAACTAAGGAATATTTTGATATGAATTTTGTGTCATTAAACTAAATAGGAAAAAAACCTTTAGCAAACAATCATTGGTTCACTAAGTTTTAGTATAATAATAGATATGTGTATATGTTGTTTCCTTCTTTATGTATTTTAAATATATTTCTTTTTTCTTTTTTCAGTCGTTCTTGTACATCCTTTGGTACTTTATCTTCTCAGTCCTTGGAAACTTTAACCATTTCTTCTTTGCTGCCCATCTTATTGATGTGGCCATTGGTTTCAAGACATTGAGAACCATTCTGCAATCCGTAACTCATAATGGAAAGCAGGTAAATTTATTTCTTATTCTTTTTACACCTTCACATAGCCCACATCTACATCACCCATCTATTGAAGTCAGTCAGTCTACTTTTGGTTTGAACAACAGCAACTAGCCAAGCACAACTGAACCCGTGTCAAGACAACTGGTATTTATGTGAATTCAGAATAGTCCACTCATGCATTTGGGTGATTCCATTCCTTGAGTCCTGATTGGCTGCTTGGTTTGTATGATGTTCTGAGGCTTCATAAATAACCTGCCATTTTGCAGTAGTCTTTGCAGCAAACCAGGTTCGTATTGAGTTACGACTGCTTGCTGCCTTGTCTTACCAATTCGACGGTAATTGGAACTAGTATGATTATTCTACATTTACTAGAGGTCACAGAATCCCAATATGCAATTTTTTTATGCCTTTACATAGGCCACACCTACATTACCCATCATCATTTACTAGAGAGCACAGAATCCCCCATATGCACTACATGCCAAGAGAGAGATACCCAAAAGGGCACAGAATCCCTAAAATGCAATTCTTTTTACGCCACGCCTACATCACCCATCATCATTCACTAGAGGGCACAGAATCCCCCATATGCACTACATGCCAAGAGAGAGATACCCAAAAGGGCACAGAATCCCTAATATGCACTACATGCCAAGAAAGATTTACAGTGAAACATATACTGTTAGAGTGTGTAGACTTTGATCTAGTATGAACAAAATATTACCAAGCAAGTAATTTGAAAAAACTTTTCATGAAAATAAGACCATCCAGGATTTTACATTTTCTAAAAGAAGTGGGATTGTACTCAAAAATATGAGTAATTGAACAATAGTTCAAATATATACATATATACATTTGTTTTCTACCAAACTATTGCTACAAATCCAAAACTTAGTCAGCATTAAATGATCCACTGAGGTTTATATGCCGTAAAACAAAACAAATTCTTCTTTTTACTTATCAATTATTTTTTATTTACTTATATATATATATATATATATATGTTGAAAGGATAAATAAATAAAGGAAAGAAAATGTTGAATGGATAAAATTGGTTTAATGAAGTACCAACACGTGTTTTGGCCAAGAGTTTGTTCATGTACACATTGTATTCTATTTATTATTATTTTAAATATGAAATAAAATAATAATAATAGAAAATTATAAAATATTTAAGTATACAAAGAAAACGGCCTTCTCCAGGGAAAAATGTTTGATATATATATATATATGTGTGTGTGTGTGTGTTGTGTGTATGTGCGTGTGTGTGTGTATGTGTGTGTGTGTGTGTATATATGTATATAAGGGAAAAATAGTGCACTTTACTGTGATGTCAGAGTTAACACTAAATAAAAACATTCACTATTTTCTAAATAGAATCACCAATAAGAAAGAGTTTAATATTGTCTCTGATAACCTGAATGGGTTGTGATTAAAAGCAAATCAAATTAAAAGATGAAAGAAAACATTAATCAAAATTAACAACTGTATTTTCATATCTTAAATCTTTCTAAGGATTGAGATTAAACTTATAAAAATCTATCTTTTCTTTCCTCTTATAGTTGTTTTTACTAACTACTGCTTTTTAATTTGTTTTTACACTCTACTGTTGTTATTGATTTTACACATTAGTACTATTTTTATAAAGGAAAGACAATAAATAAACCGTTAGTCACGAGGGGTACAAACAAATGCTCTCGTTCAGGGCCAGAATTTTTTAAACTTTTGAAAATGCGTATTTTCTGTTAAAAATAAAATAAATTTTATTTTTAAAAATCAGAAGCATTATTATCCATAAGGTACAAACAAAGGGGTACAAACAAATGCTCTCGTTCAGGGCCAGAATTTTAAAAACTTTTGAAAATGCGTATTTTGTGTCAAAAATAAAATTAATTTTATTTTTTAAAATCAGAAGCATTATTATCCATAAGAAAAACTCAAAAGAGTTTGAAGTAAAAAAGTATAAAAAAAGATATCAAAAATGTTCAAGATGTATTCCAGCTACAAAAGCAAGTTTAAAAAAAAAAAAGTAAGTCCACAGCACAATTGATGAAGATGGAAAGTTTCAGGAATTTCTAATGTTGACAAATCCATAGTATTGCGGTCCTTATCATATTCGAAATTTAGCCTCCGTTGTGATGATGTTAAACAATCCAGATTTTGTTTTTTCTGTAGACAATATGAAGTAAATGGAAGTGAATCTGACAGTATGAATAGAAAATTTTTAGAAAAAACAAAAGATGTTATTAGTTTGCTGACAGATCTGTTTCGACCTTTTAATAAAGCAGTCTTTTTCAAAGCAACTTTATTTATGAAGGAAAGATGGAATAAATAAACCGTTAGTCACGAGGGATACAAACAAATGCTCTTGTTCAGGGCCGGAATTTTTAAAAATTTTTGAAAATGCGTATTTTGTGTTTAAAAATTAGTAGTATGTATTTTACTTATTCTAAAAATCTGCCTTTATTTCCTTTTATAGTTGTTTTTACACACTACTGCTTTTAGCTTTGTTTTTACACACTATTACTGTTATTGGTTTTACACATTAGTACTATAAGTATATAATAGATTCTGATGGAGAACGAGTACTACCGTACTCATTTAGAAAAAGAGCAAGACATTGTTGAACCTGCGTCCTCCCGAATGCAAATAAAATGTGATTTAGGCGCTGCATGGACGCGAGGTTCAATTCAGGTACCCGGATGCTGGAGGCCTCACGTGTCCATCCGAATGCACGAGAATTGTGCGTTGCACGGGCGCAAGGTTCGACTGATGTGTCCAGATGTTGGGGGACTATGCCCATAAATAACTGAAGTAAATGGAGCGCTGGGCAGAAGTAGTTGTCCTATGCAAGACTGCAGTCAGTGAAAAATCACTTTGTGGACGACCCTGCATCAGAATTTGTTTTTAATTCAACATATAAATGGAAATAAATCTGACAGTATGATTGAAAAGAGATAGAAAAAACAAATGTTAATAGTACGCTGACAGATATTTGTTTCGACCTTTTATAAAAACGGTCTTCTTCAAGAGCAACTATATTGATGGAAGAAAGAAGGGGGAATAGTTAACGATTTGGCATGAGAGGTTCAAATATATTAGTACTATGTATTTTACTTATTTTAAAAATCTGCATTTTCTTTCCTCTTATAGTTGTTTTTACACACTACCGCTTTTAGCTTTGTTTTTACACACTATTATTACTATTGTTTTTACACATTAGTACTGTATATTTTACTTATATTAAAAATCTGTCTTTTCTTTTCTCTTCCAGTTGGTACTTACAGTAATGTTGACAAGTATTGTAGTTTACATCTACACAGTCATAGCCTTCAACTTCTTTCGAAAATTCTATGTTAAGGAGGAAGATGGGCAAGTGGACAAAAAATGCCATGACATGGCAACGGTGCGTATATATATATATATATTTACTTATCTTTTTTCTTTCTTTTTTATCAAGCAAAAAATAAAATGGCTGAAATGGACAAAAAAAACATACACTGAAAAAAAAATTTTGATTCGCCGTAGTATTATAAGATCCTTAAAATTTTCAAAATGATTATAGTTAAATTATTACTTTTTTATCTACATATGGCTTACTTTTTCTTATATTTCTTGTTTTTCAGTGCTTTATTTACCACTTACATACTGGTCTTCGAGCAGGTGGTGGTATTGGTAAGTATTTTTCTTACTTTTCTTTTTTTCAAATTTTTCAAAATTCAAGTTTTATTGAGGCTTTCAATTTTTGATAATGCTCTAATGCAGGCTTTCTCAAAGTGGTCTACATAAACCCCCTGGGGTCTATACAACAACTCAGTGGGTCTGTAAGTATTCAGGGGGTCTACAAGGGGTCTATGGAAACTTATAAGCCTTCTTAGTAATTAGAAGAATTTAATTCCACAAGAATCCTGGAGAACATGCTCATGTGGATATATTTTCAAAAGTTTAAGCCCAATTTTCATCAACTGATCAAGATCATCAGCTTCACCCATCACATTAGGAAATGTGCTTCCTTGGTAAGTTATTAAGTTAGTATTCCGCCCTGTCAGCTGGGCGTTAGAATGCACCGACTGCACCTCTGCAGAGGGGTAAGACTCCCCCAATGGGGCCACCTGTTGGCCGTGGGTGGCGACCCGTGATGCTTAAGGATAGAACCCAGGTGGATGAGCAGTTCATGACTTGCAATACTCCACTTTGGCCCTATCTTGGGCTAGACGGGCGGTCGGAGAGGCCTCTCCGATCAATCGGCTGGTCATGTCAAGCCCTAGCACCTATATGATTGCCCCAACCCTATTGCCCTTATGGCAAGCCCCACTGCTTTTTATCATATGGGTGCTAGAAGGCTGAGGGTCTACATGTCCTGGGAATGACGTTAAACTCTATCTTATGGTGTGGTTCCAGTTTTGGAGGTTTGGGGAATGTGGAGCACCCCTTCATCACCATTGCTCCCTGGTCCACTCTCACCCGGAGTGGTAGTACCTGTTAGAGTCCCATCTATGGGTTAAATAGAAAAACAGGAGTTGATAAAAAAATGTTATTATCCATTAAGAATTGATTTATTTCAAAACTTTATCGGCATTAAATGACCCACTGCCGTAAAACAAAACCAAACCAAACCAAACTAAGTTAGTATTAAATATTTGCAGCTCTTTTGTTATGCTTACTTTACTGTTTTATTTTACAATTAACAGTTTTACATAAACATTTGTGCCAAATTCATTAATTACATAATTGGTTGCAACAAAACAATTGCAAGGTGGTCTGGGGTATATAGCTCTGGGTAGATAATTGGGATTAAGGAAAAGTGAGATTGCAAAGCAAATTAGATTTTTTTAATAAATAAATAAATAAATACGGTCGGAGAATATAAAAAAAAGAACAACATTAAAATCATTTTGTAAGATGTCTAAGAACAGTAAAGTTTGACCTAATTCAAATTTATTGAGAGCCAAGATGTTGAAGCTACTGACTCACTGCTTATGAAATATTACAAATACATTTTGCACACTCGATTCTCTCTCACTCTCTACTCTCAATGAGAAACTAACATACATAACGAGCAGGTAATCAAGATATACATAGAGAGGGGGAAAGTGATAGACAGAATGTGAAGTGAGAGACAGATCAGTTTTTGACATAATTGCAAATTACAACTAATTAGAATCAATTAAGATGGAATTTTTTTCAAACATAACTCAATCCTAAAACTATGGAATATTTTAGTATAACTTTTGTGTGGTGATTAAAATAAACAGTAAAACAGCCTTTAGGACACAAAGATTGATTCCCTCAGCTTTTGTATAATAACAGTGATGCTGATAGCTTTATAATTAAGTGCATCCTGGGACACACATATTTGAATGAGTCCCCAGGAAATTTGATGGGTCCTAACTAAAGTTTCTTAATAGATTGTAGGGTTTTTTTTATGATCTGGGGAAACAACTACAGCCAACTAACCCCTATTTTGTAACCTATCCTGTGTAATTAATTCTAAGAAACTATTGAAATGTATTTACAGTTAGATTGAAATGGTGAGGGAAGAAAAAAAAGATACAGGGACACATGGATATAATTTTACTGCGTCAAGGCCGCAGAACGATTACCTATCAGCATCTCTGTAATAATTGAATGTTAAATCAATAATCGATTAAAATAAAATATAAATCAATTTGATATGATATTAATAATTTGGGACGTTCAATGGATTTTGCGCGGTAAATGTACACATGATGGGAAAAGTTACAAAACGTTAAAAAAAACAACAATTTTGTATCATTTGAAAGAAATAAAATTAATAAGCACATCAATATTTTTTCCATATCATAGAAATCCTGAATTCCTGTTTTAAATAAATGTTTACGTTGAAGTTTGACCGCTCAAAATATTTTGACCGCTCAAAATATTTTGACCGCTAAAATTACCGGCTGTGGTATGAGAAAATAAGAAGAAGAAAAAAAAAAAGGATTAAATAAAGAGTTGGATTCGAAGTTACACGAAGGCTCCTGATTCCGACATGAAGGCTCCCGAAAAATTGAAGAGAACCGGAGGGTTTATCAGTCGAAATGTTGTGCATATAACAATAAAAATGAGGACAACCGTCCGAAAAATCTAAATAATACAAATTATCAAGCATAATCCAAAAAATGAAGACAAATGAAAGTATATTCTTCCAAAAAGTACTGTAATTATTTATATATACACATTTACCAACCCCTCCGCACGAGAACTATGTTACGCAAGGTCAATTTCTTAAGCGAAGTTGAACAGGTTTGAGTTTTCCTTCTCTTAAACTGATTCCCTCAACAAGGTTAAAGACCATGGGGATAATGTTATAAATTATTGTTATGAATTTCATTATTAATCGTTATTTTTTTGTTTCTTTGGGTTTTTTTTTTTTCAATTATTTTATTCCTTATTCTTCTTTCAGGTGACGAAATTGAACCAGCTGATGGAGATCCTTCAGAAGCATACAGAATTATCTTTGATATTACATTTTTCTTCTTCATCATTGTCATCTTGCTGGCTATCATTCAGGGTATGTATCTTTTCTTTATAATTATAACTATTTCTAATCTCATTTCTTTTTTCAGGAACACCGATAGTAGTATGATTCTCAAGGGGAAATCCGACACAAAACCTCTGCTTCCTTTCAAGGAAAGGCTAGGGAGTAAACCCCAAAAATAAATTAGGAGCTGGAATCCCTAAGGTGGTGTAATGCTGAAATCCAGTGCTACCCATTAACTCCTGCGACACTACCATTGCCAAACTGCATAGGTCCCTTACATTTCCTTTGGATCACAGCGGCAGTGTGGAGAGGGGGGTGATTTGCTGCATGGGCAACAGCTCATCTTCCATATGAACCTGCCCAAGCTATGTAGTTCAAGTTAAAAAAAAAAAATTTTTAAACCTTGAAATTGAATTGGTCCTTACCTTTTCCTTTGGATCACAGCAGCAGTGTGGAGAGGGGGGATTTGCTGCATGTGCAACAGCTTATCCTCCATAGGAACCCCCCCCCCCAGGCTATGTAGTTCAAGTTAAAAAAAATTTTTTTTTTAAAAACCCTTGAAATTGAATTGGTCCCTTACCTTTACCTTTGGATCACAGCGGCTGCATGTGCAACAGCTCATCCTCCATATGAACCCGCCCAGGCTATGTAGTTCAAGTTTTAAAAAAACAAAAACTTTTGGACACTACTCCATCGTCTCTTGTAGACAGAAGGCTGCCAACAACAAACAATTATAAAAAGCAGTGTGCTGATTATGCCATGAATGAGAAATACATGAACACAACATGGAATTTCAAATAACTGTATTAATACATTTATACAAACAAGAAAATACACTTGTAATAATTGTTGTTGCAAATGATAGTTTCATCTAAAAACTTTTATCTTTTTTTTTTTTTTGAATAAAGGAGGGATGGTTCTTATATGCCCTTAAATACAAAAGTTATCTATAATAACTTTCATGATTCTTTTTTAATTACTTATACTGTATATTTGTTGATTATTTACTTATAAGTTTATTTGTCCCCCTCATAGGTTTGATCATTGACGCTTTCGGAGAATTGAGAGACCAGTTGGAACAGGTTAAGGAAGATATGGAGGTAAGTTATTATATTGTTTATTTGTATCATTTGTGGGGGTTATTTTGATGATGGTTTCAGTTTCTTTAAGGCATATGAAGTTTACTAGCAAATATACGCATCCTCCAGTTGCAAGTATTTAAGTTTTAATGTAATAAAATATTATATCCAATTAGAAAGGCTAATGAAAGTAAATAAGAATGCAGATAAAAAGATTTGAAATGGGGGGGGGGGTATAATCAGAAATAAAACAACTGAAACTGACTCTTCCATCACTTCTGTATTTCATTGCTAAATTTTCCTAATTTAACTAGTTAGTTAAAATAGGAAGTAAAGAATAAAATTACTGTTATTTCTTCTTGTTAATGGATTTCTTTTAAGATTTATCTCCAAGATTTTTGCTCATATTCATTAAGATAAAACCAAACAATTAGAAATCAATAATACTAAGCACATATTTATTAAAATCACATTTTTAATATCAATATGCAAATTAGCCTTCCCATTCACACTATAAACCGCTATTTTGTTGTATATATAAATATAATTGCATGTTGTTAGTATGTTGATATGGTTAACAGTATTAATAATGTAAAACAATTTTATTAATAATTGAGGTTTAAATAAAAATAAAATCATTGAGAATGTGATGTCAATAACTAAGGGAATTATGACTTGAGTAGTGATATAGTTTCGGTTACAGACAGAAAAACACACAATCTCCATTATAATAAGATATATGTCCAATATTTATATTTTTTTTATATTGGAATATTTATAAATTTTTATAAAATTCTATATTTGTTATTTTTATATGTTTTTATGGTTATATCTTTTTTCTATAATATTATATATACTAGCAAATATATGCACCCTCCGGGTGCAAGTATTTAAGTTTTAATATAATAAAATATCATGTTAAATTAGAAAGGCTAATGAAACTGAATAAGAATGCAGATAAAAAGAATTTGAACAGAGGGGGTATGATTGAAAAATAGAACAACTTTGAAACTAACTCTTCCATCATTTTCCCTTACTCCCGTCTTTCATTGGTAAATTTTCCTAATTTAACTATTTAGTTAAAATAGGGAGTAAAGAATAATTATTACAGTTATTTCTTCTTGTTAATAGATTTTTTTAAAGATTTATCCCCAAGATTTTTGCTCATATTCATTAAGATAAAACCAAACAATTAGAAATCAATAATACTAAGCATATATTTATCAAAATCACATTTTTAATATCAATATGCAAATTAGCCTTCCCGTTCACACTGTAAACCGCTATTTTGTTGTATATATAAATACAATTGTATGTTATTAGTATGTAGATATGGTGAACAGTCTTAATGATGTAAAACAATTTTATTAATAATTGAGGTTTAAATAAAAATAAAATCATGGAGAACGTGATGTAAATAACAAAGGGAATTGTGGCTTGAATAGTAATATAGTTTCGGTTACAGACATACAAACCCACAATCTCCATTATAATAAGATTATATTTTTATATGATATATCTATTTTTTATATAATTTCAAACTCTGAATGTTCTAATTCTCTCTCTTTTTTTTTCCCCCAGTCTAAATGCTTCATCTGCGGTATCGGCAAGGAATTCTTTGACAAAGTTCCGCATGGGTTCGACACCCATGTAATGAATGAACATAATTTTGCAAATTATATGTAAGTATATACTTTCATTAATCCAAATACTCAAAGCCCTATACATTAGACAAAAAAAACCCCACCTTAAACCAGATTAACTTTGAATACAGCCAACATATTCTCAAATGCCTATATTTTCCCGCTAATTCTCCTCCCAACATTCCCCATCACATTCTTATAAACTTGTAAGACCCTACTCCTACTTATTCCTACTGCTAGTGTTTGTTTAAAAAGAAACAATGGAAACATCTTACCAGTTTCACACCTGATGATGGCACTAAGTAGTGCAGAATGTACTCGTGTTAGAACCTTTGGTGGATTCATACACCAATTCCACCCTGATATAAAAAAAAGATGACCAGACAATTAGAAAGGATTGAAAAAAAACTTGTGAGACAAGAATTGTCCGTTGAGTTCAACAAAACATGCATTAAAGAAAAAATGCTGCCAAAATATACTTATTTCATAAATCCAGGATATATTTATGTAAACTACTAGAGGCAATCAACATATGTCTGTTGGTATTGTGAGATACTGCTGGGGCACTCTGGGTTAGTGGTAATGATGTTTCGACCCTGGGTAATTTATGAGGAAGTGCGTCCCGGTCTCCTGCCTCAGAACAGCCCCAGCTATGTCGTCTTGGTGGTGTTACTTGAAAGAAAACAACCAACTTAGGGCGTTAAATGTATTTTTTGGGGGGGGTCACTTTTTTTGTCGTAATTCTTGTTCATTTATAGAAATTTGTTGTAATTCTTGTTCATTTATAGAAATTTGTCGTAATTCTTGTTTATTTATAGAAATTTGTCGTAATTCTTGTTTATTTATCATAATTTTTCGTAATTCTTGTTTAGATATGAAGATGGATATATAGTTTGGAATAGACTGAGATAGATAGATGGATAAACAAACAAAATAATATAGATAGATATGAACAAATGGAGATAAATAGATAGATATTTTTGACAAGTAAATGTATTTGGGGGGGTCGCTTCTTTTTTGTCGTAAATCTTGTTTATTTAAACTAAAAACAAGACATTAAACAAACATGAATAAAAGAAAATCTTAGTATTTAAATTAATATAGATAAATATGAACAAATTGAGATAGATAGATAGATATGAAGATGGACATAGCTCGGGATGTTATTTTAATAGTCACCTGATAGCAATTTCTGAGACAGGAGACCGGGACGCACTTCCTCATAAATTACCCGACCCTGAAACCATGACATCATCTGATGAAGGCTTTGTTGGATGCAATGCTACTGTGTAAACAGGAGGCGTTGTATGAAGTTATTATGAGATTCTACTAAAAGCTTCTGGAAAATTAAACTGATTATAATAGGGTATTTTTTTGGTGACATCTTATGAGCCAATATGCAACAAGGTTATATGGACCATATGACCTTATATAGATAAATATGAACAAATTGAGATAGATAGATAGATATGAAGATGGACATAGCTCGGGATGTTATTTTAATAGTCACCGGGTAGCAATTTCTGAGACAGGAGACCGGGACGCACTTCCTCATAAATTACCCAATCCTATCATTATAACTTCTATGTTATCATCTTTGTTCGTGTACCTGAGTTGCAATAGCAACTAGTATATAGAACCAGTCCTTTTTTGAAGTAAAAGGGGTTGTGAGTTCAAACCTCACATGAAGCTTATTCTTTATTTTTGTATCCAATATGCATTGTTCCTCATTGTCATAGAAGTGACAC
>CM042172.1:25153933-25199985 GCA_023376005.1 Doryteuthis pealeii
GGGGGATGGCGCCCTGGGATCAACGCTATTAACTTGTAAAAATCCAGGACCAAAGCCACTGGGCCCCTGTTGGGTCAGTAAAATGGTTATTCCTGTATATAGAGTGAGTGAGGGAGAGGCTCTGTGATTGGATATACCAATCACATGATAGCCCAGAGTTTTGGCGCAATATCCAAAAAGTGGTCAGACAGATTCCACCCGCGGTACCATGAGGCAACGAATTCAGGGCTCAGAGAAACCACTCTAAGATATCTTCTCCAATGCGCCAGTAAGTCCCTTAAACTCAACTTTATATACAGGAAGGACTTTATATTGTTGTTTGTTGTTTTGTGTCTAGCCAATAAATTGTTTGAATTAGAGGAAATATTAATTCCTTTCTTATTGTTGTTAGTCTTAGAATTGAATGCTATACTAACTCAATACCCCCATCACTGTTAAAACTTAATTGAGAGAATTTGATTTTTTTTTTTACAAGTTAAAAATCAACCTGCCCTTCTTAGCGTAGTATTTTTTAAATCTTATTTTCTTCTTCCTCTTTCAGGAAACCTATGTTTGGGAAATGTACCAACAGCGTTGCTGGGATTTCTTCCCAGTTGGTGACTGCTTCAGAAAACAGTATGAAGACGAAGCCTCAAGCTGAAAAAATATAGATTTGAACCTTTGAACTGTTTATGAAGTTTTTGGTAGCCTTACACCTCATGCTGCCAGTCACACAGTGCTCTTACCCAAAGACCGACAACAGATTTATAAAAACTAATCTGGTTAAGAAAAACAAAAAACAAAAAAAAGGCCTAGAGAAGAAGAAATCTATTATTAGATTACCATCTTAACAACAATATCTTGATAAAAGGCCAGATTTTTGCAAAAGAAGTACATACTGTTGCTCTGTGCGTGTGTGTGTGCATATCTGCGTGTGTGTGTGTGTATAGGTCTAAAACCTGGCAGTATGTCTGTGGAAATAGTTATTTTCCTCCCTGTTTACTAAGCAGGGATTGTATACACACACATGCACAACCCTAAAAATAAGTTTTTTTGTTTTTGTTTTTTTTTTAATTATTATTATTATTATTATTATTATTATTATAAGATCACTTGTTTGATGAAAACACTAAAAACTGTTTAGTTCCCTCTGATACCAAAAAGTTAACTACGAAATTTCTTTCAAAACGGTTTCATTGGAACTTTGTCCCTCAACACCTTGTTTTTTACCCCCTCTTGATAAAAAGTGAATTAGTAAGAAAATAATAACACTACTTTGTGCACATTTTTAAAGTTGAGGAAAGAAACATTTAAACAGAGTATATGAAAGGATCCCAAAAAGAAACCCACCAAGAATTTTTTATGATAGAATTTTTGTAAGTATTTTTTGATCTATACAAAAACAAAAAAAATTGTTATAAAAAAAAAAAAAATTACACGAGTTATCTGAAAAAGAAATGGGGTTGCTATGATTATAATTATTCAACAAATCTTTTAAACAAAAAACAAAAAAATGCTCAAAAAAAAAAAAGATTTTTTTCCCAGAATTCACATTTGTGAACAAAAATTTTTTTTTTTTTTTTTTAATTTAAATATTGGAAAATTGACGAAGAATACTTTGTCAGTTCTCAGGTCCAGCTTTATCCCTTCCACTATAATGAAACAAAAAAAAATTAAAATAAAGGAGAAAAAAAAAGGAAAAAAAATGAGAGTTGATTTTTTTTTTTTTTTAAATTCTTTAGTTCATCATGTTATTCTTGCATGATTGCATGGTTCAACGTTTGCATCCTCATCAAATTTATTTGAATCGATATCCTCACGACAAATTCTGTATTTCCTTTGAAAGAGACATTATTTGCATGTGTGGCATTTTTTTTATTTTTCCTGATTTTTTTGTATCTGTTATTGCAACATTTCCGGACCAGAAAAAAAAACACAAATTATTGCAATCAGATGTATTCTACCTATTGTTTAACACTTAACATCCTGTTAAGAATTTTCTAAGTCCAGAGCCCCATTCCTCTAAGGATTTATCAATAAATGGCTAAAAATGACCTTTTCATTTAAAGTTACCTGCTATTTCCCATAAATCAAAGACTTCTAAATATGTTTAATATTATATTCAAACAAAGGCTATCATTTGGAGTAGATTAAGAAAATGAATGTGACTTCTGGCTGGGTGTCATGAGGCAGTATAGGATGTTAAGAGTTAACTCAGTCGGTAGAGCGTTTGACTAGGAACCACAAGGTTCCAGGTTCGATACCACCCCTCGCCAACTCAGCATATGAGTACCACAGAGATCTGTGCGGTAAAGTGGGAGCTGATGGTAGGTGTGGCATTCTACCTCAGACGCAAAAACAATCTCCCTGGTCTAGCTCAGTCGGTAGAGCGTTTGACTAGGAACCACAAGGTTCCAGGTTCGATACCGGCTCACACCAACTCAGCGCATGAGTATCACAGCTTGGATCTGTGCAGTACAGTGGGGAGCTGATGGTAGGTGTGGCGCTCCACCTAAGACGCAAAACAATCACCCTGGTCTACCTCTTGCGAAAAGGCGATAGACTACCCCGGTGTCCAGCTCATATAAAGTATATATGAAGAAAAATATTATTTATAAAAAGATAAATATTAAAACATATTACAGCAGATAATTCATTACATTGGTGAACATTTTAGCCAGCTGATGGTAGGTGTGGCATTCCACCTCAGACGCAAAAACAATCACCCTGGTCTAGCTCAGTCGGTAGAGCGTTTGACTAGGAACCACAAGGTTCCAGGTTCAATACCGATCGTCACCAACTCAGCATATGAGTAGCACAGTGATCTGTGCGGTAAAGTGGGGAGCTGATGATGGGTGTGGCATTCTACTCGGACACCAAAACAATATTCCAGGTCTACCGCTAGTGAAAAGGGGATAGACTCCCTCGCTGTCCGGCTGATACCGACATTAGGCCACTCCATCAACTTTACGACTTATATAATAATATTTTTTTGTAAAAATTTCTTCATTATTTTATGTCATGTTGCTGAAAAAAAAAACATATCAAATCACCTGGTGATGATAAGAGAATGTACAGATCCAAAAACGATATAATTATATCATATATAAATGTTAATACTCCCCGGACTTAATTGTTTTTATTTTCATTATATCAATATTGGCTGCTTTTTTTCCATCTTCTGGTACAGCTTTATATTTTAAATTTATAATAAATAAAACCCTCCATATATATGTATATATATAAGGGGCCTGGTTAGCTCAGTCGGTAGAGCATTCAGCTAGAAACCACAAGGTTCCTAGTTCGATACCGGCCCTTGCCAACTCAGCGTATGAGTGGCACAGGATCTGTGCGGTAAAGTAAGGAGCTAATGGTAGTTGTGGCGTTCCACCTCAGGCGCAAAGACTATCTCCTTCGTCTAGCGCTAGTGAAAAGGGGATAGACACCCTCGCTGTCTGGCTGATACCGACATTAGGCTGCCCTACGACTTTACTTACTTTTTACTTATATAAATTAATTATACACAGAGCAATATTTTATACTTTCAAAGAAAGAAAAAATTAACAACCATCATTTGGCTATTATAAATATATTTCAACCAGAACTCAATATGAGCCTAATCTCATCAGATAGCCTACTACATAAATAATACATATGAATATATATATATATATATACTAGCAAATGTATGCACCCTCCGGGTGCAAGTATCTAAATTTTAATGTAATAAAATATATTAAATTAGAACGACTAATGAAGCTAAATAGGAATGCAGATTAACAAATTTGAAACAGAGAGGAGTATAATCAAAAAACGGAACAACTGAAACTTACTCTTCCATCACTCCCGTCTTTCATTGCTAAATTTTCCTAATTTAACTATTTAGCTAAAATAGGAAGAAAAGAACAAAATTACAATAACAGTTATTTCTTCTTGTTAATATATTTCGTTTAAGATTTATACTCGAGATTTTTAGTCATATTCATTAAGATACAACCAAACAATTAGAAATCAATAATACTAAGCACATATTTAATAAAATCAAATTTTTGATATCAATATGCAAATTAGCCTTCCAGTTAACACTGTAAACCGCTATTTTGTTGTATATATAAATACAATTGCATGGTATTACTATGTAGATAAGGTCAACAGTATTAATGTAAAAGATTGATATTAGTAATTGAATTTATAGAAATAAAGTTATGGGGAATTTAACGTAAATAACTACAGGAATTGTGACTTGAGTAGTAATATAGTTTCGGTTACAGACAGAAAAACACACAATCTCCATTATAATAAGATATATACATATATAACACTAGAAATGACTACCTGGCGTCGCCTGGTTAGAGGTATGGGGGTGTAGGTAATCTCGCAGATCCATTATTGTTGAATTGTGCATTGGATCCTTGCAGGATGCCCCATAAAATCCTATGTAAAAAAACACCTTACATTGATCCAGCCACTCTGAAAAGAAAGATTAATGTCTCCTATTTAAAATATTAAATGCAAAAAAAAATTCCATTTAAATTTTAGTTTTTAATTATCTTCACATACATAAATAAAATCTTAATTATTTTTGCTCAAAAAACAAGATTTGGTGATAGTGAATGTGTATGTATATTTACTTCGATGCATCAACATTGAATAGATCATTGAGCAACCAATAGGAATAATGCCTTACATTGAGCTACCGTCGGACAATATTGTTGCTCTGCTTATGTATCATCGTCAACAAATTTGCCACTCAGCCTGCAAAAGGGTTCAAGAAGCTTTTTTCTATTATCCAATTACTTAGCTGACTTGAAGACAGACAGGACAGACAGACAGATCAAAATACTGTGACAACAAAAATGAGGATATTCAAATTCAAACCTGTTAAACTCCGCTTAAGAAATTGACCTTGTGCCACATCCTACTCATGAGGAGAGGCTGGTAAATATGTATACTGGATGTGACATAATTTTGATTCCCTCAATTTATTCCAGAAATTAGCACATATGCAAAACTTTTGACTCTAGTGAAAAGGGGATAGACTCCCTCGCTGATTGGCTTTTGATGCTATGCAAAACTTTTGATTCATTCTAGCATTTTATTATCACTCAAAATTCATTATCTATACGCAAGTTCGGCTTAGCTCAGTCGGCAGAGCATTCGCCTAGGAACCGCAAGGTTTCATTGTCGATACTGGCTCTCGCCAACTCAGCGTATGAGTAGAACACGGATTTATGCAGTAAAGTGGGGAGCTGATGGTAGGTGTGGTGCTCCCCCTTAGATGCTAAAATAATCTCCAATTACTTAGGTGACTTGAAGACAGACAGACAGACAGATCAAAATAGTGTGACAACAAAATGAGGATATTAGTTCAAATAAATTTGTGACTATTTTTGCATGTTTTTTTATTTTTTTATTTTTTTATTTTTTTCGTTTTTGTTTTTCTTGAACATCTAGTTTACTTGAACTTTGTTTTATGTTATAAAGACAAAAAGGTCTTCTTTAGGAAAGTCTTCTTTTTTTTTTAATTATGATATTTTGCAAAATAACCTTTACACAATTCTATACCACAGTAGGGTCTCTAAGCAATGTTTTTATGCATTAACATTGAATTGATCAATAAGCAGTCAATAGGAAAAATGCCTTACATTGAGCTACCTAAACATGATAATTTGATCAGCTATTGTGTATCATAATACAATAGCATGAAAGCAATAAAGCACTCACTTAGCTAAGTCGGTAGAGCGTTCGGCTAGAAACCACAAGGTTCTTGGTTCAATACCAGCCCTTGAACATCTAGTTTACTTGAACTTTGTTTTATGTTATAAAGACAAAAAGGTCATCTTTAGGAAAGTCTTCTTTTTTTAAACAAATTATTTTTTTACATATTTAGAGGAGAGATTGTTCATATCATTACATAGAACATTTCTCAAAATATTTACTCATTATTTACTATAATTATTAATTTTTAAACCTCCTTCAATATGGCCGGGTTAGCTCAGTCGGTAGAGCGTTCAGCTAGAAACCACAAAGTTCAATACTGGCCCACGCCAACTCAGCATATGAGTAGCACAGGGATCTGTGCAGTAAAGTAAGGAGCTGATGGTAGGTGTGGCGCTCAAATGCAAAAACAATCTCCTTGGTCTAGTGCTAGAGAAAAGGGGATAGACTCCCTCGCTGATTGGCTGATACCAACTGTAGGCCACTCCGACGACTCAGCGTATGAGTAGAACAGGGATTTATGCAGTAAAGTGGGGAGCTGATGGTAGGTGTGGTGCTCCCCCTTAGATGCTAAAATAATCTCCTTGGTCTAGCACTATTGAAAAAGTGATAGCCTCCTTCGCTCTCTGCCTGATACTGACTTTAGGCTACTTTACTTTTTATTTCTTATGATTTAATATTTTCATTTTTTAAATTTTTTTATCATCATTATTATTAAATTTTCTCTTAAAAACCTTTTTCATATCGTTTTTTTTTCATTGTATCAAATTATTTTTATTATAAAGATTTTGAAGGCAATTTACAATGCAATATGTGTTGAATTTATTTAACTTTTGTTTTTTTTTCAAAACTAAATATTTTCGGAAGTAAAATTCCATCTTCAGAGTTATTGAAAGTACTAGGTGATTTTTTTATAGTACTTATCCCACGGCGATATTGTAATCATCTGTTTTTTAAGAAGTTGATGAACGCCGTATATTTGAAAAAATTTTTCCGTGATGTTAAATCGGCTAGCTCGGCTCGCTGCTCCCGCGCGTGGAAAATGTTCGAAATTCTTTTAATTTTTACTATAAATATAGCCTTGCTCGGCATAGTGAAATAAAGTTTGTTTCTTTATAGTATCATTGAAGCATTGTGTGTATGTGTAATATAAAGATTTATATTACACATACACACAATGCTTCAAAGATACTATAAAGAAACAAACTTTATTTGTTATTAGTTATTATTCAAAATTACTCAAAGACTATTTCTTAATTATTATTTTTATTTCTATTCAAAATTTCTTTCAAATGCTTCGTGTTTTTTGCTTTTGTTTTTTTTTTTTTGTTTTTTCTTTTGTTTTTTTTTTGTTTTTGCATGATTTAAGCGTATTTTATCTTATTTTCTGTATTTCTTTTCTGTTAAAACTCTTGAAAAATTAAAACAAGAACACATATCCTAGCTTGTAATGTCTAACCACCCCCTCCTCCAAATAATACCGGATGTCCTAGGGCAATAGCTCCATGGTAGAGCTTTGAACTAGAGGCCTCAAACTCTAAGGTTCAAAACAGAGTAAAAAGAGGCTATTTTGCCTTATAACACAAAAGAGAAAAATACTATCATTTCAAACAAAAGAAAAATAATAAATAAATAAATAAATAAATCCCTTGTAAAATCTACAATCACCAAGTGGTATAATATTGAAATAAATTTGTGAAATTAGATAAAAAAATGACAAATTAAAACTGAAAGAAAGAAAGAAAGAAGAAAGTGTGAGAGAGATAGAGAAAGAGAGAACTACATACCACACACAAACAGACACTCTCTCCAAAATGTTTCTTTAGAGCTTTGAACTAGAGGCCTCAAACTCTAAGGTTCAAATCAGAGTAAAAAGAGGCTATTTTGCCTTATAACACAAAAGAGAAAAATACTATCATCTTCAAACAAAAGAAAAATGAATAAATAAATAAATCCCTTGTAAAATCTACAATCACCAAGTGGTATAATTATTGGAATAAATTTGTGAAATTAGATAAAAAAAAGACAAATTAAACTGAAAGAAAGAAAGAAGAAAGAAAGTGTGAGAGAGATAGAGAAAGAGAGAATACATACCACACACAAACAGACACTCTCTCCAAAATGTTTCTTTAGAGCTTTGAACTAGAGGCCTCAAACTCTAAGGTTCAAAACAGAGTAAAAAGAGGCTATTTTGCCTTATAACACAAAAGAGAAAAATACTATCATCTTCAAACAAAAGAAAAATGAATAAATAAATAAATAAATAAATCCCTTGTAAAATCTACAATAACCAAGTGGTATAATATTGGAATAAATTTGTGAAATTAGATAAAAAAAAAAAGACAAATTAAAACTGAAAGAAAGAAAGAAAGAAAGTGTGAGAGAGATAGAGAAAGAGAGAGTACATACCACACACAAACAGACACTCTCTCCAAATGTTTCTTTAGAGCTTTGAACTAGAGGCCTCAAACTCTAAGGTTCAAACAGAGTAAAAAGAGGCTATTTTGCCTTATAACACAAAAGAGAAAAATACTATCATCTTCAAACAAAAGAAAAATGAATGAATGAATAAATAAATAAATAAATAAATAAATAAATAAATCCCTTGTAAAATCTACAATAACCAAATGGTATAATATTGAAATAAATTTGTGAAATTAGATAAAAAAATGACAAATTAAAACTGAAAGAAAGAAAGAAAGAAAGTGTGAGAGAGATAGAGAAAGAGAAAACTACATACCACACACAAACAGACACTCTCTCCAAAATGTTTCTAAAGTGGAAGGGTGATTATGAATGATAATAATGAAGGTCTCTTATTGCCGTTTGTCCCTCCTGCTGCTGATACTCCTGAATCTCCACTTGCCCCCCCATTCCTGTTGACTGCAGAGGTTGTTGCACGGAACCTCTTATGGCAGTCTGAGCAATTAAAATCACCATTTTTGCAAAGAAGGTCTCTATTATACTATTTGTCACATTCTCTCCAAATGATCTTTCAAGGTATACATACCTAACCCGACCCAAGATGGCTTGACCCCTGATAAAAACGGAATACAAATTTTTTTTTTTTTTTTTTTTCAAATATTGATTGGATTGAATTTAAATCGTTAACAATCTATCAGAAATTGGTGGATTGTTTAAAAAGATTTTCCCTAATATATTAATAATCCTTTTTAATGGATTAACACCTTTTCAATGGATTAACACTTTTTCAACGGATTAACCTCGGATTTAGTTTCCGTAACCAATGTTTGCTTTAATACATTGCATGGAAATGAAACGATGTATTTGTTGTTCCGGAGAAAGAAAAAAAAAACACCAATAATAACCAAAGACTGTGTCTACTAGAAAAGACTGAAGACCGTATCTACTAAGATTGGTCGGTCTTACTCCAGGCCACAAAAGAAGAAAAAAAAGAAGAAATTCAACGAGAGAAGGTTGAAGAGAAAGAATATGACATTTTAACTTTAAAATCAAAACCAAAAAAAAAAAGGACAAAAAAATCAACAAAAAAAATCAACAAAAAAAAACAGCACATAAAAATTTGATAATATATTTTGTTATATCATTTCCCTCCCTAAATTGAAATAATAAAAGAAAGTATAAGAAATTATATACAAAAAAGATAATCCAAAAATTAATATACAAAAACACGCATGATGTTAATACGCTTTACAACAGAACTAAGTTGGAAATATACTGGCTACACACCTTTCTTTGATATTTAATATGCAACTCAGTAAAAAAAAAAAAAAAAAAAAAACTGTCCAAAATTCCTTCACATTATAATTACTATGACATCACGTATACTGCTAATTTTTTCATATTTTTTGGACCCCAAATATGTGAAGATTTTTTTTTTTTTTTAATGTGATTCTTACATTAAGAAACTTTTAAGGCATCAACACACATGAATTTGAATAACATACTCTGTCCCATAATAACTGTTACATTTGCATGTAAAATTTCTAGTAGTAAATATGACTATTATGGGAGAGAGATAGTATCCAATATACATTTACACTACAGGGCACCTACTGTAAGGCTAGTCAGTCCTTCAAGCCATTGGTAGTGAGTTTGAGCCTCAGTAATAATAAATAGCATACTCTGTCCAATAATTATTGGTAAATTTGCATATAAATTTGAAGTAGTAGATATAATGACTATTATGGGACAGAAATAGTTGCCAATATACATTTACACTACAGGGCACTTACTGTAAGGCTAGTCAGTCCTTCAAGCCATTGGTAGTGAGTTTGAACCTCAGTGATAATAACATACTAATTCTATCCCATAATAATTGGTACATTTGCATACAAATTTCAATTAGTAAATATAACGACTATTATGGAATAGATAGTAGCCAATATACATTTACACTACAGGGCACCTACCACAAGGCTAGTCAGTCCTTCAAGCCATTGGTAGTGAGTTTGAGCCTCAGTGAGTGCCTCATAATCATGACCTTGTGCCAGACGGAGTCAAGCTTAGAACATATCTAAATTTTCCAGCATAGAATAATAATTAGCAAACTAGATGTTTAACTAGTGTACTTTGTGGGGTGCTCAGCTATTGTGACCTTATACCAGACTAGGAGGCTAACCTGAGCACTTTGTCATAAAGTAGTAGTTAGCAAGTTAGTCTTTCTGGCCATTGCAACTGGAATGAGTTTGATCCTCACTGGGTGGTACATACTTGTGACTCTGAGCCAGACTAAGCTGAGCTGGCTATTTCATTGTGAAGTAATGGTTAACAAGTTAGTCTCAAAAACCATTACTATTGTAGTGGCTTGAATCCTCACTGAGTGCCCTCTACATGTGCTATACACTGCTATGGTCAATAAATATCTAAAACATATATCTGTACACTTACACACACTATATATATATATATATATATATATATATATATATATATATATTTGAGGCACCTTACATGGTGTAATGGTTAGCAAGCCAGATTTGCAGACCATTGTTAGTGAGTTTGATTCTCATTAGGTGCCCCATACTTCTGGCCTTGTGCCACATCTAAGCTTAGCTTAGAAAATAACTATATCTGGGCACTTCATGTGGTGTATTGGTTAGCAAGCTAGATTAGCAGACCATTGTTAGTGAGTTCGATTCTCACTAGGTGCACCATACTTCTGGCCTTGTGCGCATCTAAGCTACGCTTAGTAAATAACTATATATATATATATATATTTGTATATACATACACACACACACACACACACACATATATATATATATATATATATATATATATATTACACATACACATATATATTTGTACATACATGCATACACACATATATACATACACACACACACACACACATATATATAAACACACACACACACACATATATATATATATTTGTACATACATACATACACATATATTTGTACATACATGCATACACACATATATATGTAATATAGTGAAAAATTGAAAAAACACAAGTTCATAAAACGAGTGATGTTTATATATACATGTTTACATATATATGTACATACATACACACACATGCACACTATATATATTATATATATATATATATGAAGTAGTCAAACAATGTGTTTGAAATGGCAAAGGCCGACAATTTGTGGGAGATTATGTGCTTAATTAAAGTCATACCTAATTTTGTTAATTAATTAATAAACTAAATGAATTAGGCGTGCATATCGGTTTAAATGTAAAGCATAAACAAATCGAGAAAAAGTCATCTCTGTAATTAAGCACATAATCTCCCACATATATATAATATATGAGAAATGATGAGGTGTTGTTGAAAAGATCCCGGCTCAACCAATAAAGAAATGACTTAGTCATGAAATGTACATTCTATTTCACGTATTCATCCTGCAGTTCAATGCAGTTCAATGCACTTCGCACATCATTTCTCACATTTCTTTAATCTTTCAACAAAAAAAAAAAATCTAATAAAAATTAAAAAAAAAAAAAAAAAAAGACAAAAAGTCATTTCCATCTTGGTTAAGCCGAGGACTTATCAGCAACCTCACTACTATGAGTTCCACATATGAACTTAGGATATTAATGCTTGTTTGACTGACAAAATTTAATACGGGCCCTGAAAAAAAAAAAAAAAAAAATAACAAGAAAAAGAAACGAAGAAAGAAAAAAACAATGAAAAACAAATTAAAAGTGTTATATATATATATATATATATATATATATATATATATATATATATATATATATATATATATATTAGTTTCTAGAGGTCTTCCCCATCATCAATTTGCTTCAGGTGTAATCCATCACCATTCTACAGTCCTGCCGAAACTGACACCCTGCTAATTTAGTATGAAGACCTGAAATGAGTTTTTCAAAAAAAGAAAAAAAAAAAAAGAAAAAAAAAAAGAAAGACCAACCACTTACTTCAAAAAATGGACACTGGAAGAAAAAAAATTCAAAAAATTAAAACTGAAAAAAAAAAAAAAATTTGATTTTAAGAAATGGACAGTTCAATAATTGATTAATAAAACAAAAAGCTATTTTAATTCTTTTTTTTTTTTTTTTTTTCATCAAAATTGTTGTGGAGGGACTAAAGGGATGACTGAAAATCTTTTTAAAAATAACAATATATACATGCATATGAGTTATATCATATATAAATATATATATACATATATATACACATGTATATATATGTATATACATATATATACATATACATGTATATGCGTTATATATATATATATATATATATAATATATATCATACATATATATATATATATGTATATACATATATATATACATATACATGTATATGCGTTATATATATATATATATATATATATATATATACATGCATATAGTTATATCATATATATAATATATATATACATATATATAACATGTATATATATGTATATACATATATATATACATATATATACATATACATGTATATGCGTTATATATATATATATATATATACATATATATATATACATATACATATATATATATACATATATATATATATGTATATATACATATATATACATATACATGTATATATATATACATACATACATATACATGTATATGCGTTATATATGAAATTAACATTAAATGTTAAAACACACAAAAATGTTTTCCTGCCGCTCAAGTTTCACATATTTGATCCTCAAGTAGGCAGTAAAATGAATGGAATAAATATATATATATATATATATATATATATATAAAGTTTCCAATTTTCTTTCTTACTTATGTATCTACTGCTCTCTTTTTTCATCACTTTTATACTCTCTGTGACATGTTATATTTTTCATCTTTTTCTTCTTTAAGCCGCCCCCCATTAACCTTTGCCATCTCATCTGGACAAATAGTCAAGCAGAAAGGCATCAGCAATATGTTTCACCCCACCGTCACCCTTGCCCCCCTGCCACATACACAGAAACATTTCAATCAATATCAAATGAAGCTGCGTTAGCTTTCACCAGGGGTGGGGTGGGGTGGGGGGCAATATGCCAATCGTAATCAAATTGGTAGATTGCTACTAATAAGATTAAGATAGTAGATTGCTAATATATGAAGAAACACAAAGAGTATTTAGGATAGAGGAAAAGGTTTACTCAGCAAAGATACAAGGTGAACAGAGCAATTAGCAATTGCTAAGTTGAATTAACAAACTGTTGCAACTCAAGTATCAGAATTAACAGAAATAATTGGAAGAAACACAAAGAGTATTAAGGATAGAGAAAAAGGTTTACTCAGCAAAGATACAAGGTGAACAGAGTAATTAGCAATTGCTAGGTTGAATTAACAAACTGTTGTAACTCAAGTATCAGAGTAATAATAGAAAGAAACACAACAAGTATTAAGGATAGAGAAAAAGGTTTACTCAGCAAAAATACAAGGTGTACAGAGTAATTAGCAATTGCTAGGTTGAATTAACAAACTGTTGCAACTCAAGTATCAGAATTAACAGAAAATAATAGGAAGAAATACAAAGAGTATTAAGGATAGGGGAAAAGGTTTACTCAGCAAAGATACAAGGTGAATAGAGTATTTAGCAATTGCTAGGTTGAATTAAAAACTGTTGTAACTCAAGTATTAGAATTAACAGAAATAATTGGAAGAAACACAAAGTATTAAGGATAGAGAAAAAGGGTTTACTAAGCAAAGATACAAGGTGAACAGAGTAATTAGCAATTGCTAAGTTGAATTAACAAACTGTTGTAACTCAAGTATCAGAGTAATAATAGAAAGAAACACAACAAGTATTAAGGATAGGGAAAAGGTTTACTAAGCAAAGATACAAGGTGAACAGAGTAATTAGCAATTGCTAGGTTGAATTAACAAACTGTTGTAACTCAAGTATCAGAGTTAATAATAGAAAGAAACACAAAAGTATTAAGGATAGGGGAAAAGGTTTACTAAGCAAAGATACAAGGTGAACAGAGTAATTAGCAATTGCTAGGTTGAATTAACAAACTGTTGTAACTCAAGTATCAGAGTTAACAGAGAAATAATAGGAAGAAATACAAAGAGTATTAAGGATAGGGGAAAAAGGTTTACTCAGCAAAATACAAGGTGAACAGAGTAATTACAATTGCTAAGTTGAATTAACAAACTGTTGTAACTCAAGTATCAGAGTTAATAATAGAAAGAAACACAACAAGTATTAAGGATAGGAAAAGGTTTACTCAGCAAAGATACAAGGTGAACAGAGTAATTAGCAATTGCTAGGTTGAATTAACAAATGTTGTAACTCAAGTATCAGAATTAACAGAGAAATAATAGGAAGAAACACAAGAGTATTAAGGATAGAGGAAAAGGTTTACTCAGCAAAGATACAAGGTGAACAGAGTAATTAGCAATTGCTAGGTTGAATTAATAAACTGTTGTAACTCAAGTATTAGAATTAACAGAAATAATTGGAAGAAACACAAAGTATTAAGGATAGAGAAAAGGGTTTACTAAGCAAAGATACAAGGTGAACAGAGTAATTAGTAATTGCTAGGTTGAATTAACAAACTGTTGTAACTCAAGTATCAGAGTAATAATAGAAAGAAACACAACAAGTATTAAGGATAGGGGAAAAGGTTTACTAAGCAAAGATACAAGGTGAACAGAGTAATTAGCAATTGCTAGGTTGAATTAACAAACTGTTGTAACTCAAGTATCAGAGTAATAATAGAAAGAAACACAACAAGTATTAAGGATAGGGGAAAAGGTTTACTAAGCAAAGATACAAGGTGAACAGAGTAATTAGCAATTGCTAGGTTGAATTAACAAACTGTTGTAACTCAAGTATCAGAATTAACAGAGAAATAATAGGAAGAAATACAAAGAGTATTAAGGATAGGGGAAAAGGTTTACTCAGCAAAGATACAAGGTGAACAGAGTAATTAGCAATTGCTAAGTTGAATTAACAAACTGTTGTAACTCAAGTATCAGAGTAATAATAGAAAGAAACACAACAAGTATTAAGGATAGAGAAAAAGGTTTACTCAGCAAAAATACAAGGTGTACAGAGTAATTAGCAATTGCTAGGTTGAATTAACAAACTGTTGCAACTCAAGTATCAGAATTAACAGAGAAATAATAGGAAGAAATACAAAGAGTATTAAGGATAGAGGAAAAGGTTTACTCAGCAAAGATACAAGGTGAATAGAGTATTTAGCAATTGCTAGGTTGAATTAATAAACTGTTGTAACTCAAGTATTAGAATTAACAGAAATAATTGGAAGAAACACAAAGTATTAAGGATAGAGAAAAGGGTTTACTAAGCAAAGATACAAGGTGAACAGAGTAATTAGTAATTGCTAGGTTGAATTAACAAACTGTTGTAACTCAAGTATCAGAATTAACAGAGAAATAATAGGAATTTATATGGCAAAAAAGTACAGGGCTGGTTTAGCTAAGTTGGTAGAGCGTTCAGCTAGGAATCATAAGGTTCCTGGTTCGATACCGGCCCTCACCAACTCAGTGTATGAGTAGCACAGGGATCTGTGTGGTAAAGTGAGGAGCTTATGGTAGGTGTGGTTCTCCACCTCAGATGCCAAAACAATCTCCTTGGTCTAGCACTAGTGAAAAGGGGATAGACTCCCTGATACCAACTTTAGGCCGCTCTGACAACTTTGCTTTTACAGCATGTCAACACAAGCAATTATGTGATTTCAAGTGACTAATAATTTGTAAAACATTAAGGTAATTATTCTCTGTACAGAGGAGCTGATGGTAGGTGTGGCACTCAACCTCAGATGCTAAAGCAATCTCCCTGGTCTAGCAGGTGTACTGCTTGCTTCTATAGTCATTGGTTTGGTTTTATTGGTTGGTTTTACAGCATATCAACTCTTATTGGATTATACAGAACAGAATATAATACATGATATTTATTAGCATTTCAGTCTCGGAAGACTCTAATATAGTTTTTGTGCCCCTGAAGTTACAGCATCTCCTGTGACTGTAAAGTCCAATGTTAGAAAAACATTTTTGACCATGGTCGAGAATACATAAGTATGTATTTTTTTTAAGATACTATTTTTTAATTTCAATCAGTCTGTACTTTCAAACTATTCTGTCCAATATTTTTACAAATCTCTAAGAATTATCCATCCATCCTTCAAAAATAAATAAATAAATAAATAAATAAAAATCTGCCTACATTTAATTATTCACTTGAATCAAATTAAACAAACAAATCCAGAAATTATCTTCTATTTTTCTTCTCAAACTTTATTTATTTATACCAGCCTCAGTTCAAAAGATGTTATATTGCACAAAGAGAAATACTGTGGTACCTTGACTTATCTATATATATCTATAAATTTGATCTATCTTTTTATACATATATATATATATATATATATATATATAGTGTTGGCTGTCAATTCGTGTTCGAGTAAGACAATTTCCTGTGGGGGTTTTTATGTGGAAGAATATGTCTCTCCAGCACTGTTTACTTATAGATTTAGCACCCATATTATTTATATTAATATATACACATGCATATATATATATATATATATATAATATATATATATATATATACTTTCCCACTTAAAATGTATGGTTAACAAAATTATTTGGGGGACTACTGCTCACTACAATCCTACCAAGCTCCATAGCAGTCAATTTCAAACTAGCAGATAACCCTCTAGTCATAATACCAGTGAATGGGGCACTGTGTAATACTGGCATAAAATTATTTTAATATATCTCATATTCTGGGAAATATGCTAAATGTGGTGGAACCAGAAATTTCCGAACCCCTCCGCACGGTTTGTAATTTTTCTTAATTTCTCGTTCTTATTGAAAAAGGGAGGAAAAAAAAAAAAAAAAATTTACCTTTTTTTTTCAACAATTCCAACCTACATATAACCTTCTATCAATGAATTTCTCTATTGAGAATTGACCGAAAAAAGAATTATTTATATTAGATTATACATCTAATTATAAGGGTACCCTAATTTTCTTTTTAGAAATTTTTTCCATCTCTTTCATGATGAATACGCTTCTACGTGTCCTCATAAATTTTGTACTACTAAGAAACTTTTCCTATATATATATATATATATATATATATAAAGTTAGGCGTTTGATGAATATAGCTAGAGTGCTCAATTATGTTTAAGGAGTGATAGTAATATTATATAGATATAGATTATTATAAATAAATAGTGCTCAATATTATTGATAGAGTATTTATATCTAAGATATAAATGCTCTATCAATGATATTGAACACAGTTATAAATATAGCACCCATATTATCTATCTATCTATCTATCTATCTATATATATATATATATATATATAATATATATATATATATATATATATACATATATAATTAGTATTTTTGAATTTTCATAGTATCATTAGTAACTTACTTGCATTGAAAGTATCTAAAAGTACACCTCTTGTATATATTGTTAAGTAATTTTATTTTTGGTTACAATGCTGTAGAGTTTAGTAATAAATAATACCTAATAATATCCGTTTTAATTGTGAAATGTTCCACTAGAAATAATAAAAATCCTGCTATATTTGTTTTAAAGGAAAATTATTTTTTTTATAAATTGTTGGGGGTGGGGTTACATATTTATTGGCAATCCTGTATCTTCATCTGCACGGGGGGGGGGGGGTCTAATATTTATTTTTTTATAAAACCAAAAAAAAAAAGAATGAGATTTTATTCAACTTTCTTTCTATCTTATTTCCATTGCTTTTTATCACAGCCTTCAGATATTTATTCTTTGACCATTGTTTAATGGATTAGAAACTCCTCAGAGTGGACCTGGGAGTAATGTCGATGAAGGGTACTCCACACTTCCCAGAGCTCAAAAATTGAAACTTCTCCTTTAGATGCAGTTTAGGGTTGTACCCAGAACATTAAACTGCATTGAATGGGAAAGTTTCAATTTTGGAGCTCTGAGGAGTGTGGAGTACCCCTTCATCGCCATTACACCCAGGTCCACTCTGACCTGGGCTGGGGGTACTTGTTAGGGACCCATCTAAGGACTGAATAGAAAAAATGAGTTTTAGAAAAAATTTGAGTTTTAAAAAAAGTTTGAATAACCATTAAAACATCTTTGGCATAAAATAACCCAACAAGGGTTGACATGCCATAAAATCCAACCAACCAACCAACCAACCATAGCACTAAGTAGAGTTTAGTATGTTCTAAGAAACTTGTGTGCAAAAAAACACCATCCAGGCAGTATAAAAATACATTTTTGAAAGATATTGCCAGAAGGGGGTGGGAAAATTAAATAAATAAAATAAAACGTTCAATATTTAAAAAAGAATCAATTACTTACTTTAAAAGTATCATATTCATTTCACTCCACTCCTCTGAGATATTTGTTTTGTTTTACGACAGTAAGGACCTCCAAAAGGTTTCTAAAAATTTCTGATTTAATCATTCATACCTTTATCTTTAGAGAAAAATTCAAAAATCATACGAATAAAATATATTTTGTTCGGATTTCCTAAAATGAAATAAAGGGACGGGGATCAACCTAGTAAAAAAGATATTTCCCCTGATATATTTTAGAAAAAAATAAATTCATCTAAAGGGGAATAAGTATCAAAATTTTCATGAAAATTTTACCCTTAATTGATTTTTCATAGGATTTTCATCTTTATTTTTATGTAGTAGTGATATTGACTATAAATTAACTATTCATTGATAAACTTACTTAATTCCTGAAATGACTGTGGGGTAAGCAGTGACATAGTTTCGGTTACAGACAAATAAAGACCGAATCTCCATTATTGATAGATAATATTGTTGCATACTGACGTTTTCACCGCACCAAATCAGCATAATGTCGTATACCCTTTCTTACTTCTTTACTCTAGTCGTATTTTCTTCTGGCCGGCTTTGGTTCTATCTTCTAACATCTTGGTCTGGTCTAGCGTCTGGTGTTGACTTTCTTGGGAATTCCGGTCTGGTCTTCTATGGGGATTCCTCGTTATCAGAAGCCCTGTGTCATTGTTAGTTTTTAGGTAATAAACACAAGACTTCGATTTACGTTGATGTTACTTTATTTATAAATCCCCAAACCAGACGTCTGTGCAGATCCTTACATCTTGCTAGCTTGGCTTCTAACTTCCAACTGACTGACTGAGTTGCTTACTCCTTAAACCGGAACAGGGTCTTCTATGCCTTCCGGTTCTCACGATTTATCCCTGGAAGTCAAGGTCAGAGTGAGGTCAAGGCCATCAGCTGCACTAATCGCCATTATGATTTCTACACTATTGCCATAATCATTAGGTATCTGATAATTATGTAACAATATAACATCATTTGTACATTTACATTAACCCTTTTAAATCCAGCAAAATCAGTTTGCAAAATCCAGTCCATCCATGAAAGACATTTTCGTCTCTTCCCCCATCAAACTTCATATTTTCCTAAATATTTTTCCCCGCTGAACCAATCCACAGAAAAAGATTTTTTTTTTTAAATTCAAATGATATCTAGAAAGAAAAAAAAAAAAGAAAAGAAAAAGAAAAAATTCCAAACATTTTGTTGGAGTCTTTGAAAAGAAAATACTACCTCTATCTCCTAATTATTGTTGCACAAGCTTAAAAGACGCTCTGTTGGCCACAATTAAGCTCGCTCCTGCATAGGGCTCTTGATTGGTTCATTTCAGCACAGCAATGCCATTTTCATTCATTAAGTACATAATAAATTTTATTAGGTAATCCTTAACTATTTCCTTGTAAATTCCTACCATAAAATAAACTGAACCCTCATTTTATGTCCGTGTTTTTGCAATAAATGTTTTATTTTTCCTGCACCCGTTATTTTACAATACTAAATATATTTTATTCATTTATCTTAATATTTACTTCAATGTGTATATTCTAAAAGTTTTTATTTTGTGAGAATGGTTAGTTTTAAAGTGGGGGCTTGTTTTACAATTTATGCATAAATTGGATCCTCTTTTTATGACCGTAATTTTGTTTTTTCGTCGACGATGATTAAAATCTGACGTTTTTATTTTAGAGTACCAAAGCCAAAAAAAAAAAAAGAAAGAAATAACAACAAAAGGAAATCTAAAATTAGGCTTGGGCATTATCTGAGCCAAGCCTAATTTATGGTAGGAATTTACGAGTAAAAAGTTGAAGTGTAAAATGAACCCCCACTTTAAAACTAACCATTCTCACAAAATAAAAACTTCTAGAATATACACATTGAAGTGAATATTAAAATGAATAAAGAAAATATATTTAGTATTGTAAAATAACGGGTGCAAGAAAAATAAAACATTTATTGCAAAAACACGGACATAAAATGAGGGTTCAGTTTATTTTATGGTAGGAATTTACAAGGAACAAGTTGAAGATTACCTTTTATTAAACTTAAACAATTTTTAAAAAAATTAACACTCTATTTGCTTATATGCTTCGATAAACCCAATTTAATTTTTCTATATCATCTAATATCTGAAGCATACGCACTTCTCTCATATTTTAAAATCTTATATATATATTTTCACTTTTTTACACAGTCATAGTTGCCATATAATACCTTCATAAAGGGTGAATGTCACACGAAATATTGGAAAAAATAAAGCGAACCAGGGACAAAACAACGGCTAGGTATTGAAACTCTGTTTTTTGTTCTGTTCATTTCGCATATCCAAAAAAACATTCACAAGAACAAAGTTGATACGCAATAAATTCATATTCATATATATATATACATATATATATATATATAGTATCCAATTGCCACTTTAATTTTTCCATCGCAGTGGCATCAGTAAATAATCCAAAAGTGCTCAATATATTAAAAACATAGAGCAGTAATAATACTAATAATATTATTATTAGAGGAAAAATAAAGGGTCTACCATATATATATATATATATATAGGATAGCTCAAAATTCATTAACCATTTAAAAAAATAAATAACTATATCTATAATCTATTTCATTTATTTAATAGAATTATTTATTTAAAATTATTTATCTGATAAATAAGATATTTAATCAGGATCTTGTGTCACTCACCCACCCCAAGCTACATGTCAATTTTCATAAATTAGTATCCATAGAAAATATATGAAACAAGTCCTTCTGGGACCCCGAAGCAGGCTTGTGCCCTCCGGTTGGTGGGGTTTGGGGGTAATGCACACTGGCCTTGCATTTGATAATAAAAATAAGTTTAATAAATAGTAAAAATAATTATAAATAAAAGAACTTTTTTGCCTTTTATTTATTTTTTTACTTATAAGTTCTTGTATTTTTTGAAATGGTCAATAAATTTTGTGTTACCAAAAGACATTCGAAGAAATTTAACTAAACACCTGAAATATGTGTGTGTGTGTTTATATATATATATATATGTGTATAGATAAAAGGATATGAAAACACACAATGCTGTTAAAATGAAAATATTTTATATCATATTCATAGCTGATATTGAACAATTTGAAAAAGAGAATTTGTCTATTTTTTAATTTGAAATATGTCTTCTTCTTTCAAAAACTGTTACACTAAGATATACATTATGTCACTGACCGAGAAACACGTAGCAGATATGCTAATGACGAAACAATCGCATGACTTGTACGCTTTTTGGAGCATCAATGCTTTCGTTTTGAATTTAAATTATTTTCTGTTTCTCTCTCGATGAGTCCGGATTAAAAAACAAGCTCTGACGATGATTTTTATAAATCGAAATATTGTTCAATATTAGCTATGAATATGATATAAAATATTTTCATTTTAACAGCATTGTGTGTTTTCATATCCTTTTATCTATACTTATACTGTCGGATTCATTTCCTTACTCTTAATATATATATATATATATATATATATATATATATACATATCCACACACACCAGCCCCTTCTCACAAGCAGGATGTGACACAAGGTCAATTTCTTAAGCAGAGTTTAACAGGTTTGAATTCAATGACTGGTTGCCTAACCAAGATTAAAGAGTCCAGTCTACCCTACTATTTACCCATAGCTGGAAGGAGAATACTTGGATGCATACCTTTCCCAAGGGTATTAGCCCTATGTGAAATGAAAAAGCCTTGTCCAGGATTTGAACCTGTCTTACCATGTCCATTTCCTACGGTGGTAACCATTACACCACACACCTCCATATTGTATATAACATGGATCTGTTATCTATAATGAATATAACTTTGATGGAGACTGTGGAAACTAGGTGTGACCAATTTTTTTTTTTTTTTTTTTAAGTCAGCTTCTAAAAACTTTTGATTTCATCTCAGAATAGAGAAGCTACCCTCCAAAAAAAAAAAAAAAATTTGAAATTAAAAAAAAATAGTGAAATTGATCACTAATTAGGACTGAGCCTATTCTAGTAGTGACCAAACAGAGTGTAATAGATTTGAATTCAGAGTTTTTCCTTCTCCTAGACTGGTTGCCTAACCAAGATTAAAGAGCCCAGTCTTGCCCTACTATTTACCCATAGCTGGAGAGAGAGTAGTTGGATTCATACCTTTCCCAAGGGTATTAGCGATATGTGAACTGTAGCTTTGTCCAGGATTTGTCTATATCACATCAACTATATATTGAGCAGGAGTTGGAGGAAGGTCTTTAAATTCGGAATTGTTATTTTTTTGTTCCTTACAATGGGCAACACAATTTTCATTGACACTTATTTTTGACTATTTTTTTTTACCTGAATCCAAAAATGACCCCAGTTTTTCTCTATCACATCAACTTTTTGAGCTGCAGGGTACCCTCGATTTTTTTTTTATTTTGTAGATAATAATAAAGATGAGGACAATAGTCCGAATAATCCAAATGATACTAACTTCCTCGGGTCTTCAAATTCATTTTTATTGGTATAATTCTTCATTTAAATTCTTCAAGATTCTACCTCCCAACTGCTGCTGCTGCTTCAGCTGCTGCTTCTGCTGTTGACATTTGTTCTTCCCCCCCCCTTCACCTCCACCACTACTGACACCCACCTTCCCCCCCCCCTCCGGTCACCCACTCCTCACACAGACAAATCAATGAAAAACACCTTCCTTGATTCTTTTTTTCTTGTTCTTTTCCTACACTTTAAATTTTAAAAAAAAAAAAAATTTTTTTAAAAAGGTTTTAAAAAAACAAAAAAACAATAAAATCTCAATTCATAAAATAAATCGACTTTGTTCATCAACTATCTTATCAATCTAAGAAGAAGAAAAAAACAAAAAAAAGAAAATTATTTTTAACCAAAATGTGAGTTCTTTTCTTTTCTTCATTTTTTTGAGTATATTCAGTTTTTGTCATCCTGGCCTCCTGCCCTTAAATACGCTAGGTCGGGGCATGGTGAATTTTTGACCCATGCTACAAAAGGTAAGTCAAAAAGTAATGCTGTTTTGTTTAGGACAGGTATCATACATCAAAATGAAGCTGATCCAACGTGGACCACATCCCTACTTCTCCACATAGGGGAGTCAAAAGGTAATGCCATTTTGTTTAGGACAGGTATAATTACCAACCATAGGGACAGTTTAGCCCAGTCGGTAGAGTGTTTGGCTAGGAATCACAAGGTTCCTGGTTCAATACTGGGCCTCACCAACTCAGCATATGAGTAGCACAGGGATATGTGTGGTAAAGTAAGGAGCTGATGCTAGGTGTGGCACTCCACCTCAGATGCAAAAACAATCTCCTAGGTCTAGCGCTAGGGAAAAGGGGATAGACTCCCTCGCTGTCTGGCTGATACTGACAAGACTTTTATGATTACCAACACAGTAACATGTATCATACATCAAAATGAAACTGGTTCTCTGCGGATCACATCCCTACTTCTCACATAGTCACCTTTTCTCTCAATAGCAATGTTCCACCTTCGAATGAGAGCATATATCGCTGCCCTGTAAAATTCTGTTGACTGTTCTTTGAGCCACTTCTTCACTACAGATTTCACTTCCTTGTCACTGGAATAATGTTTGCCTCTCAAACCTTCTTTCATGGGTTCAAAGAGATGATAGTCTGAAGGTGTTAAATCTGGTGAGTATTGAGGATACAGTAAAGTTGTCCACCCGAATGAGGCGATTTTCTCCCATGTCCTGATGCTTGTGTGTGGTCGAGCATTGTCATGCAGAAGGAGGACATTGTCGATTGGCAAGTTGAGTCTTACTCGTTGGATTCTTGCTCTGAGCCTCGTTAGGGTCTCAATGTAGGCCTTAGTTCTATAAAAAGAATACATCACATGAAATAAAGAAAATGGCATTACTTTTTGACTCACCCTCGTGGTTATTAACTGATTAGTGGTTTGAAGGCGTTTTTATTGACAAATTAACACAAGAAGAAAGCGATAATTTACACGCCCGTCTTGTTTTTTTTATCGACAGGTAAATGTAATTATTTTACCTGCCCTTTAAAAATTTTTTTTGATATTTACATTTTATTTTAATTCAAAACAAACAAACAACAATGATACCATATACTTATTATAAAACAGTTGTGAAAAAATTTATCATTAAAAAACGGCAAAATCATTGGAATACACTCATTAATAACAAACTTATTATAAAAGTATTATAAAAAAGTATTAAACCTATCATCTCTTTAACATATAATAAATAACGAAATATGACAACATATATACAACCAAATTTTGAAAATAAAAGCAGTCAATACATTGAACAAATACAAATGAAAAAACAGAATGTTTAGATTTTTTAAATTTTTTTAATTCAAAACAAAAGTCACATCCTTTTGCATTAATTTGTTGATAAAAACACCTTCAAACCTCAAGTCGTTTAATAACTAGCACAGGTCAAAAATTCACCACAGGTATTTTAGAGCAGGAGGCAAAGATGACAAAAACCGAATATACCCAATTATTTTATAAATTTATTCAGTCATTCAAGGGCCGGTTTAGCTCAGTTAGTAGAGCGTCTGACTAGGAACCACAAGGTTCCAGGTTCGATACCAGTCCTCACCAACTCAGCATATGAGTCGCATAGGAATCTGTGCGGTAAATGAGGAACTGATGGTAGATGTGGCACTCCATCTCAGATGCCATAACAATCTCCTTGGTCTAGTGCTAGTGAAAAGGGAATAGACTCCCTTATTGTCTGGTTGATACCAACTTTAGGCCACCCCACCGATTTTTTCATTCAGTCATTCAAGGGTTGGTTTAGCTCAGTTGGTAGAGCATCTGACTAGGAACCACAAGGTTCCGGGTTCGGTACCGGTCCTCGTCATCTCAGCGTATGAGTAGCATAGGGATCTGTGTGGTAAAATGAGGAACAGATATTAGGTGTAGTTCTCCACCTCAGATGCCATAACAATCTCTTTGGTCTAGTGCTATTGAAAAGGGGATAGACTCCCTTGCTGTCTGGTTGATACTGACTTTAGGCCACCCCACCAACTTTTTCATTCAGTCATTCAAGGGCTGGTTTAGCTCAGTCGGTAGAGTATCTGACTAGGAACCACAAGGTTCCGGGTTCGGTACCGGTCCTCACCAACTCAGCATATGAGTAGCATAGGGATCTGTGCACTAAAGTGAGGAACTAATGATAGATGTGACGCTCCATCTCAGACGCCATAGCAATCTCCTTGGTCTAGCACTAGGGAAAAGGGGATAGACTCTCTTGCTATCTGGTTGATACCGACTTTAGGCCACCCCATCAACTTTTTTTATTTAGTCATTTAAAGTTTCTTCAGATATTTTTTTAAAATTAAATAAGCTATTCCACAGTATTCCTCAATATCAGGTACCATAAGTAACAGCGAACAACCTTTTCTGTGGGTATGGGGAATGGTTGCACTTGGCTTAATGTATGTTTGTTTTACAACTGCAGGGGTCGATTTGCAAGTGTCCTGATTCCGTACTTGGATATGTTGTCCTGCATTAAGGAAAAGAATATCCTCTTAGGTTTGACCACCACATTATTAATTTAGGTCAATTGTCCTTGGACATTTAACCAGGATTATGTCCATTATTCATTGAAGCATCCTGATAAATTATTTAGCTAAAAAAGGATTCTTTGAAAACAAAACATCCAAAATGACAATTGAACATGTAAATGCTTTTGGACTTGAGTCTTTGTAATCAACCACAATAATCCCTTTCCTGCAATTTTTACTGCAATTTTTACTGCAATTCAAAGAAAACGATGAAAGACACAATAACTTATGCAAGAAATATCAAAGACAGAATAACAAAAAACAAAAATACCATATACTTATTATAAAACAGTTGTGAAAAAAATCATCATTAAAAAATGGCAAAATCATTGGAATGCACTTATTAATAACAAACTTAAAAGTATTAAACCTATCGTTGAAGAATGGAACTTAAAATACAACAAAAATAGAAAAGAACAGATTGTGCTGACCTGCCTTCACATAGGCCACACCTACATTACCCATCATCATTTACTAGAGGGCACAGAATCCTCCATATGCACTACATGCTAAGAGAGAGATACCCAAGAGGGTACAGAATCCCCAATATATACTACATTCCAAGAGAGATTTACAGTGAAACATATATTGCTAGGGTGTGTAGACTTTGATTATAGTGCAAACAAAATACTACCAAGCAAGTCCTTTGAAAAAACTTTTCATGAAAATAAGACCATCCAGAATTTTACATTTCCTTAAAGAAGTTGGATTGCACTCAAAGTTGGATTGTACTCAAAAATATAAGTAATTGAACAATAGTTCAGATATATATATACATACATATATTTGTTTTCTACCAAACTATTATAAGGATTAAATGTGGTTATAACTGCAGTAGCGAAATCACTTCTTATAATGTTCGGAAGCTTCGGAGAAGTCTCAGTGTAGGTGAACATATACAAAGAAATCCAGCAAAGAGGTACATAACAAAATACAGACTTTATTGTCTGAGCACGTTTAACATAAAATACTGATAAAAAACAGCTAGGACGAACGTCCTGAGGAAGGAAGAAAAAGTTCTTGTTGAGTTAATCTTGAGAGTACTAAATGAAGAATAGAAGAGTCACCCCCCCCCCAGCCTTAATGGACAAGGACACAACTTGTCTAGTACATCTTTAAGGATGCCAGAAGAAAAAGGGAGAGAGCTTCCCAGATTGAGTTTTTATATAGCTAGATAGTAATGCCATATAGTGGTAAACCCTGGCGGCAAGGGAAGATAACCCTTTTCAACTCAACTCCATCCCAACAAGGGAAGACAATCACTACATTATCACTATGAATCCAAAACTTAGTCAGCATTAAATGACCCACCGAGGTTGATATGTTATAAAACAAACAAACAAATGTGTGGACCTATTGGAATGTAATGGTTTTCAAGAAAGAAAAAAAAGAATAATACACCATATGATTTGAGATGTGCAGGGTGTTTCTGAAAAATTGATATTATTACAAAATCTTATGACCAATTTCTATTATATATCATAATAGATTATTTGAATCTATCATATCTATAATAGTCATAGATTATAATAATCATATTATTTTAGTCATAGATTATCATAGATTATAATAGTTATAGATTATAATAATCATATTATTTTAGTCATAGATTATCATAGATTATAATAGTTATAGATTATAATAATCATATTATTTTAGTCATAGATTATCATAGATTATAATAGTTATAGATTATAATAATCATATTATTTTAGTCATAGATTATCATAGATTATAATAGTTATAGATTATAATAATCATATTATTTATCATAGATGATCATAATTATAGTTATAGATTATAATAATCATATTATTTTTAGTCATAGATTATCATAGATTATAATAGTTATAGATTATAATAATCATATTATTTTAGTCATAGATTATCATAGATTATAATAGTTATAGATTATAATAATCATATTATTTTATCATAGATTATCATAGATTATAATAGTTATAGATTATAATAATCATATTATTTTAGTCATAGATTATCATAGATTATAATAGTCATAGATTATAATAATCATATTATTTTAGTCATAGATTATCATAGATTATAATAGTTATAGATTATAATAATCATATTATTTTAGTCATAGATTATCATAGATTATAAGTTATAGATTATATAATCATATTATTTTAGTCATAGATTATCATAGATTTAATAGTATAGATTATAATAATATATTATTTAGTCATAGATTATCATAGATTATAATAGTTATAGATTATAATAATCATATTATTTTAGTCATAGATTATCATAGATTATAATAGTTATAGATTATAATATCATATTATTTTTTAGTCATAGATTATCATAGATTATAATAGTTATAGATTATAATAATCATATTATTTTAGTCATAGATTATCATAGATTATAATAGTTATAGATTATATAATCATATTATTTTAGTCATAGATTATCAAGATTATAATGTTATAGATTATAATAATCATATTATTTTATCATAGATTATAGATTATAATAGTTATAGATTATAATAATCATATTATTTTAGTCATAGATATCATAGATTATAATAGTTATAGATTATAATAATCATATTATTTTAGTCATAGATTATCATAGATTATAATAGTTATAGATTATAATAATCATATTATTTTAGTCATAGATTATCATAGATTATAATAGTTATAGATTATAATAATCATATTATTTTAGTCATAGATTATCATAGATTATAATAGTTATAGATTATAATAATCATATTATTTTAGTCATAGATTATCATAGATTATAATAGTTAGATTATAATAATCATATTATTTAGTCATAGATTATCATAGATTATAATAGTTATAGATTATAATAATCTATTATTAAGTCATAGATTATCATAGATTATAATAGTTATAGATTATAATAATCATATTATTTTAGTCATAGATTATCATAGATTATAATAGTTATAGATTATAATAATCATATTATTTTAGTCATAGATTATCATAGATTTAATAGTTATAGATTATAATAATCATATTATTTTAGTCATATTATATAGATTATATAGTTATAGATAAATATTATAAAATATTAATGTAATGTATTAAAATTTAATTAAAAGTACATATTAAATTATGGAAGTGTTAATTAATTATAGAAATATAATATTAATATTAATATTAATTTTAATTATGAAAGTGTTAATTAATTATAGAAATATAATATTAATATTAATATTAATATTAATTTTAATTATGAAGGTGTTAATTAATTATAGAAATATAATATTAATATTAATATTAATTTTAATTATGAAAGTGTTAATTAATTATAGAAATATAATATTAATATTAATATTAATATTAATTGTAATCATGAAAGTGTTAATTAATTACATATTAAAATGTATTAAAATGTAATTAAAATGAAATGTAATATATCATAGATTATAATAGTCATAGATTAAATATTATAAAATATTAATGTAATGATTTAAAATGAAATGTATTAAAATATTATTAAATATTATAATAGTCATAGATTATCATAGATTATAATAGTCATAGATTATTTGGAAAAAAAAAAGAAGAAGAATACTGCATATGATTTGAGATGTGCAGGGTGTTTCTGAAAAATTGTTATTATTACAAAATCTTATGACCAATTTCTATTCATAAGATCTCAAATTAGGAAAAGAAAAGATGTTTAAACATTAAACATATATTTTGTGTTATTTCTAAACCTGCTGTTAAAATTTGAGATCATTTGAGATGTACAGGGTGTTTCAGTAAAATTGATATCATTTTGTTATCTAATTACTTAACTAATTCTCAATCAAATAATCTCAAATTTTAACTAAAAATTCCATGTTTAATGTTTTTTGTGTTTTTTTTGTGTGTGTTTATTTCAACTATAGAAATGACATACACTGGAAAAGAAAAGTTATTTAAACATTAAACATAGAATTTTGGATAATCTGAACATTAGCTACATAAATCAGAGTAACCTCCCCTTGTTTGTTCCACTTTGAGGAAGCCCTATGTTCTGGTCGGCCATTTTCATTTCACCGTAAATCTATACTGAAAATACGAATTTGTTCAAATCAATACAACTGCATGTTTTAACACAAAAATATCATAAAATGTGTTCTTCATTGTGCTGGTGCATTATTTGAAATGAACTTAATTGTTATTAAGAACACACTTTATGATATTTTCATGTTAAAACATGCAGTTGTACCCTGTATATATATATATATATATGTAGTATATTAAGAAAATTGAAATAACACAGGTTTAAATAAATTGAGTGGTAAGTTTATTAACTGACGCTGCAGTGTTTCAATCTATTAATAATATAGTTTGGTGTTTGCCCAGAATAAATAGCACATTATCCAGAGGCACTTGAAGCGTAATGGTTATCGTTGTAGGAAATACATAAGATCAAGGGGATAGACTCCTTCGCTGACTGGCTGATACCGACTTTAGGCCGCCCCGACGACTTTACTTATATATATATAGGGTGACCCCCCCAAAAAACAGGACTGACTTTCAAAAAAGATCTGTTATTTTTGGATCACCCTGTATATAAAAACATATGTAAGTATAAAGTATATGTAAAGGTGACTAATGAGAATATTATATATACATACTGCTGCCAAAAATGTTGTAAGGGAAGATATTTCCCCTACAAGGAAGTTGGACTCGACCAATGAAAGACATAAAAGATACTGACTAGACGAGGTGACTCATAATAGATAGTCTTGCAAACAGATTATTCATTAGTGTTCTTTGAAGAACTGCATATATGATTCTATTTATTATCTCCCTTTGTACCAAAAGGCAATCAACCTATTTGTTAACCTTTTCAGGATTCAATGCTGTTTATCGATAAACTTAGTCATAATAAAAAAGAATAACAAAAATTTCATCAGATGATTACTCTGAGGTCAAGTGTGGATAATTCCAGGTCAAATCATAACCAGGCCATATCACCCACCCCCTTCAATTTTTTTCTGAAATTTTGTCAAAGCATGGATTATGTTAAAGTTAGACAATCCCCAACATTTGAGCTTCCAATTCCAAAAATTGGTGGAGTTATGTCGAGTTTTAGCTCTCCAAATTTGCTTAATGTTAGGGAAATCTGTTAGAAATTGATAAAAATAGATTACGACAAGAAGGTTCCCCAGTTTGAATAAAAGGTTCCCGAGTCCAAAAAGAAGGTTCCTGAGTCCAAGAAAGTTCCTGAGTCCGACAAGAAATACCTGAAGAAGGCTGGAGGGCACATTAGCCGAAACGTTGTACAGATAACAATGAAGATGAGAACAATAGTCCAAATAATCTAAATAATATAGATTACAAAAAGTCGCCATTTTTTTTAACCCCACCAAATTTAGAGAACTAAAAATTGACATAACTCTGCTAATTATTGGAATTGGAAGCTCAAATTTTGAAAATGGTGACTTTTTGTAATCTATTTTTGTCTGTAAAATGAGTTCTAGAGCTTCCCTACTCCTAAAAATTGGTTTATAAAAGCATTTTTGCCCCAGAAATCCAAAAATGCTATCAAAAATGTCTGAAAGTCAATCAATTTTAAGTTATTGATGATTTTAATTTTTTCCTAGCAAGATCAATATCCCAATGTGGCACTGAATCAAAGAATTTTTGTTCTATTATTATTTCACATATATTGAACATTATTTGTACAAAAAAATAGTTTGGTGTTTGCCCAGAATAAATAGCACATTATCCAGAGGCACTTGAAGCGTAATGGTTATCGTTGTAGGAAATACATAAGATCAATATCCCAATGTGGCACTGAATCTAAGACAAATTTTTTTTCTATTATTATTTCACATATATTGAACATTATTTGTACCAAAAAGATATTTTGGTGTTTGCCCAGAACCGAAGCTACAAAATTTTGTTAAAATTTCTCACTTCAATTTTTCTGAAATTTTGTCCTGGCGTGGACTATCTTAAATTTAGACAATCGCCAAAATTTGAGCTTCCAATTCCGGTGACATAGCCTGGATGATTTGACATGGAATTACCCAGTACAGCTGCAGCATTTGGACTTTAACAAAACGCTTAGAGAAAAGGGAACTACATGTCTTGAAAAAATCCTGGAAGCAGCACCCCACAAGAAAGCAGGTGTACAGCTACTTACTTCCAATCACACAAACCATCCAAGTGAGACAAGACATGCTGGACACTGTTAGAGAAGCAAGGACGAACTAATAAGTGACATTCTCCTATGGACATCTAAACATAGACATGCTAGTGAAGGCCAGCCAGCAAAAACCTACATCAATCAGTTCTGTATGGATACTAGATCCAGTGCTGAAGACCTGTTAGCGGTGATGACAGATAGGGACAGATGTCCAGAGAGAGAGATGAGAATCCATGCTGTTGTTGAGTTCAAAGTTATAATATCACTTATAATTGTTGGTTGAACAAAACAACTCCAACCAAGAGTGTTACATACACAAAAGGACTTTAATACAAACACATGGAGAAGCATTTAAGACAAGAAATATGCGTATACAAGATACACAAGAAAAGTTACATAGTAGATATACACGTACATAGAAAAGGGATAAGATACAATAAAAACGTAATCAATGGTTATCTAAATGTACATACAAAAGATAGGGATAGTTATGGAGAGTCCATAGGTTATAGTAACTTACTAGTGTTGTGTTGGGGCCTGAAGCCCCCACACAAGAAGGGTGTAGACATAAATGTCTAACCCATGTATGTGAGTCCCGAGGAAGAAATAGAGAGAGAGTTCGAAACAGGCGCTTAAATACAAAAAGCCCCTGGTGGTCAAAAACGGGAACCCAGAGGGAAGATAACTCTTCCAGGCAAAGGGAAGACAAACCAACACTGTTATAAGAATTAAATGTAGTTTTGGCTTTAGTGGCCAAAACTGCTTCTTATAATAAGTTAGGAGGCTTCAGAGAAACCTCCAAACGTAGGTGAACATGTATGTAATAAAATCCAAAAAAGAGGTACATTTAACAACAATACAAACTTTATTGTCTGAGCACATGTAACATGAAATACAGAACATAGATACAAACAGTTAGGATGAAAGTCTTTAGGAAGTAAGAAAGAGTTCTTGATGAATATAAGAGTCACTTACTGTATATGACCCATGTGGTAGAGTCTATAAATATATATATTTAAATATAATTATATATATATATAAATATATATATTTTAAAAAAAGAGGATGTGACACAAGGTCAATTTGTTGTATACCTCTTTCTTTACTTACTTACTTCTATTCTTCTAGCGTCTCTTCTAGCGTCTGGACTTCTCTTGGGGATTTTGTGTCTGACTTAACTCATTTCTTCTTCTAGATCAGTCTTGTTACCAAGACATTCACTAACCACAAAACCGTGTTATTTTCTTAAGCTTTTATTTACTTAACTAAACATTTGACTAACATAGCGCGCGTATGCAGTGAGTTCCAGTTAAGGCAGGACATCTTCTCTGTCCGATGTCTAAACTGAAAACTGAGGACCCAACCAGGTCCCACGTGACTTCACGTATTTCGCAGGCTTTCTGTACTATTCCATGGAAAGTCCCGCCCGTGATATGAAAAGGGCCATCCCTTTAGAAATACAGGGGATTGACAATAATCTTATGCAACCGCATAGATTATGTAACAAATTTATTAAGCAGAGTTTAACAGGTTTGAATTCAGAATTTTCCTTCTCTTAGACCAGTTGCCTAACCAAGGCTGAAGAGCCCAGTCTGCCCTACTATTTACCCATAGCTGGAGGGAGAGTAGGATTCATACCTTTCCCAAGGGTATTAGCGCTATATGAAATGTAGAGATAGGGTCTATAAAGGGCTAAGTACTTACATGGGTGTAAGCCAATAATTGGGGTGGGGGAAAGCCCTGCACCACACCTTAATGAACAGAGACACCACTCGTCTAGTGCATCTTTGTGGATGCCAGACCAAAGAGAGGCAGATAGCTTCCCGGGTTAAGTTTAAATAGCCAGATAGTAGTGCAATTTAGTGGCAAGTCCTGGCGACAAGGGAAGGTAACCCTTTTCCATTGAAGTCCCTCCCAACAAGGGCAGACAATCGCTATACTGTTAATGCAACCTGTAAAGTACATGTCAAATGAAATCATGTTAATCGAATATTTAAAAAAACACGTTAAATATTGTATTTCACCCAACTTTATCTTTAAAAAATTATTTCTGATATATTTTATGTATTTTCAATCGAAAAGGGTTATCTTCCCTTGCTTCCAAGACTTGCCACTAGATGGCACTACTACCTATTTAAACTCTTTGCCTACTTTAATCACACAGTGGCTCTCCCACAACTGCGATCCTGCCATAAGTTAGTTCCTTTTTTAAAAATGTTTAAATTGTTTTTAAATTTATTTTGATGATAATTAAGCAGAAGGACTCAGATTACAATAATAATAGGACCTTATTTAAATGGAATGTGTTCTGAGGTGAGCAGATAGTGAACTTTTAAATATCCCATCATGAAAAATACCAAGAAAATTTGGTACAGCTGTGTGTTGGGGTGGGGAGAATTTGGTAGACAAAGAGTTAATTTCATTTACTGGTTAATATTTTGATACTCTGCTATTTTATACTCTATATTTGGTTAAACCAAACTTAACGGACCTAAATTCCACCATCGTATGTCACCCCACTGAAAGAAAAACAAATATCAAAAATAAATAAGGGAATTAACAGAATTTAATGAAATTGTTGTATCCCGAGATGTAGGATATACAGAATTGATAATAAAAACAGGGAATATGTTAACAATAACAATATTTGTTTTATTAATTCTCACTGACAGGGAATACAGTGGGATGGTTTTGGATTCAGTTCGGCTTGATGTAGGATAACTGTGTGTCACGTACCAGGCTCGGTTCTTGTCTCTGGTTGTCAGTATTTTGTTCTCCTCCTTTTTGGAGAGTATCTGGTTCAAATCGTTAGGGTGAGATAACTCTCCCTAACAGAAATTTTCACTGTTGATATATTAATGAATAAAAGATATAATGCACTAGTTATTTTATTTTAAAATTTTTACATTTTTTCAGGTCAGTTAACTTTGAACCACATATCTTTGAGGCATAACACAGATTCTCAAAGATCCATGGTGCAAAGTTAACTGACCTGAAAAAATGTAAAAGTTTTAAAATAAAATAACTGCTGCATTTTATCTTTTATTCATTAATATATCAACACTGAAAATGTCATTAAATTCAGTTAATTCCTTGATTTTTTTTTTTTTTCTTTAGGTGGCGTGACATACGATGGTGGAATTTAGGTCTGTTAAGTTCAATTTAACCCTATATTTTGATATATATGTGGTATTTTTGTGTGCAGGTTAATTTAATACATTACCTATGTTAAACCATTCACAGAGGCTCTCCTACCACTGCATTCCTACTGATAGTTCATTATAATTAAGCAGAAGGACTCAGATTACAAGAATAATATGACTTTATTTGAATAGAATGAGTTCTGAGGTGAATAGATAGTAAACTTTGAAACTTCCCATCATACAGGTAAAAAAAATAGCTAGAAAATTTGGTACAGCCGTGGGGAAATTTGGTAGGCAAAGAGTGTTGTAATTCACTTAGTGAATAATAAGACGGGTAGTCCAGCTGACGTTAACTGCGAGAAGTGATCACTTCCGTCTTTTATTTGCAACAAAATAAGATGGCTGAAACAGTACTTCCATTTCATAACAAAACAATGATATAAACGGTGCTTCCGTTTCTTAGTATACCACAAAGAGTTAAACATGAAACAGAATTTTGAGGTGTTTCTACACAGACTGTTAAAATCTGAGATCCTTTGTATGAGAATTGGTTAAGTTATTTGTTGGTATGTATCCGTCTACTAGAGGCGATGGGGTAGTGTCCAAAAAACGTGGAACCACATAGTGAACTTTAAAATATACCATCATGAAAAATACCAAGAAAATTTGGTACAGCCGTCGAGTAAATTTGGTAGGTAAAGAGTTAACAGGTTTGAATTTTGAGTTTTACTGTAAAAATCAAAAGGGAAAATAAAATAAGTAGAAAAAAAATTATAAATTTATGGTTAAAAAAATAGGATAGGTAAAATAAATAAATAAATAAATGAACTGTTCAAACAAGAGGTGCTCTATGCATAACATTTATTGTTGCTGAGAATGGTTATCTGAGTTCAAATCCTGGATGAGGCTGTTTGCATTTCATATAGTGCTAATACCATTGGGAAAGGTATGAATCCAACTATTCTCCTTTCAGTTATGGGTAAATAGTTGGACAGACAGACACACACACACACACATATATATATGGGAGATATTTTTTTTTTAAGTTGTAAGGGTTTTCATGTTTGCTTTATTTGTTTGTAATACAAATAAAAATTAGAAGAATAAAATGAAGCATGAATATGTGAGGTTATTTGCCGCTCATCCCACTTATGAGGGCTTGACACAAGGACATTTTTATGTGGGCCCACCCATAAGCCGAAGCATTTATTCGCTTCTGTAGCCAAACTATTTCAGCCAACAAGAGTGACAGCAATCCTACCAATCAGGAGGTTGTGCCGTGACTGCGCATCTTCATAGTCAACTAGTTTAGAGTTTGCATCGGACTAGATGCTGCCTACATATGCCGCATGCCACTCGTTGTCGTTTTGAATGACGAAGATGGGCCGACTCATCGAAGATAGTCAGATGCTCACCATGCCGGTTATTTCCGCTACATGCATGCTCACAGGTTTTCCTTTTAACCCCCATCATATTTGGTGGTCACACTGAAAAGGAATTAAAGGAAAGAAAAGGAAGAGACAAAGACAAAAGGTAGTTTTAGGATTCAGGCTTTATTCATTGGTCATGGCTACCTCGTGGAGAGGAAATTTCTTCCTGTCCAGTAATTGTGTCTGATCCCACTTGAAGCTCTAGTCTGAATGGCCAAGAGATTATCTTGGTGGAAGGAAGTGGGTCCTTTAACCTGCACATGCTCAGAGGGTTCTTCCTGTCTGAGGGCTCATGGGAGATTGTTACCTTTTTTTTTTTGTTTCTTATTTTAATTTTACATTCCACATGCTCTTGGGAAAGGTATGAATCCCTCATCCCCACTAGACATGGTTTAAATGATACCACTACTGTTCGTCTACAAGGGTATATTTGGCATTAAATAACCCATGAAGAGTGATATGCCATTAAACATGACAAACCAAACCATTCTTAAACAAAGATATTAATTTTAGAAAAAAATCTACAGGCCTCCAAGAAAATTCATTAATTTTAGTTCTAAGAAGGGAAGTAATCTAAATTTATTTTAGGAATTACTTCCCTTGTATATAAATGTTACACCGCAAAAAGTTGGTATGATCAAAGTTGCAAAGGGAAGTAATAAATTTTTATTTTTATTTTTTATTTTCAAACTAATACCAAAAATCAAGCAATAGTCCGTTTTTAATGAAATTTCACTGCTTTATTCATTAACGACTTAATTTTATGATGAATAGTTTATTTTATTGAAATAACTTGAAAAAAAGGTTTGAAGAAAAAATTTTCCAGTCCCTAATTTTTACATTTCTAGAAAGATCAAATCCTGAGGAACACATAAAATAAAATGAAAAAATGAAAAAAATAAGAAAATAAAAAAAAAAAAAAAAATGAAAACTTAATACCTGATAAAGTTATTTGAAAATTTAAAAGTTATTTTCTTAAAATTCAAAAGATAATTTTGTAGCATGTTGTTTTTTTTTTTGTTTTTTTTTTTTTTTTTTAGAGTTGCGTAGTCTAATGGTTAGAATTGGAGGAAATGGACTCATCGATTACTGTTCACATAGCGCTAATACCCTTGGGAAAGGTATGTCCAACTATTCTCATTCCAGCTATGGGTAAATAGTAGGGCAGACTGGGCTCTTTCACCTTGGTTATGCAACCAGTCTAGGAAAAGGAAAACTCTGAATGTAAACCTGTTAAACTGCTTGGAGTGGTCACTACTAGAATAGTCCTACTTAGTGATCTATTTCCATTTTTTTTTAAATTGTTTTTTTATCTTAGTAGTTTTTAAAAACAATATTTTTCTTTGAATTGATGAAGAAAAAAAAGTATTTTTTTTAGTCAATTGCTCTATTTTCATTTACTTAAAAATTTAATAATAAATTTTTAACATCTAGAAGGTGCCATGTTGAACTTAATATTTTAACCATAGATCAAGCTTTTATTTAATTTATCTAAGAACGCATGTTTAAAAATGCACAATTTTGTGCAATGTATTTTCCAAGATTCTTATGTATTCAAAAAATTATTACTAACAATTGTATTTTCATGTACAGATCATCAAACGTATTAAAAAGTTATCTCCCCTGAAAATATTGGGCTCACTGTGTATAATAAAACAGCACTCAACCCAAAATAATAGGTTTATAGTGTATAATAGTACTCACCCAAAATATTGGGCTTACGGTATATAATAGAATAGTACTCAGCCCCAAATATTGGGCTTATGTACACTAAAATAAGACTCAGCCTGAAATAACAGGTTCCAGGTTGAAAGGGTTAAGTCACTGGTGATATAAAAAGTATACAGAAAATTTAAACCTCTGATAGTTTTGATTCTATAAATACTAAGTTCAGTTAAAAATTTAGATCATGTTAACACAGTTTGTTTTTTTTTTTTGGGGGGGGGGGCAACAAGTTTATATATTTAGAAATTGCTCAGAATTGTAAATATTTACTTTCAAAATAGGAGAACGACAAACAAACGACAGCAGCCATTTTAGTTATGAATACAACAAAAAAAAAAAAAACTCTAACAGGTAAGTCATTGTTTTTGGAAAATATTGATTGACTAGCAGTGGTACCCGGCATTGCCCGGGATATAAAAAGTAAACAAATAAATCTCTTTTTTATATTTATATATAGATTAATAAAAAGTATTTTTCTATATATTTGTTTGATTATATTTTGTTCTTTATAAATTCTTGTTTTTAACTTTATTTTTATTATTCTTCTTGTTTGATTTTTATTCTTGTACTTGTAACAATTGGACCATATCACCTTTAGGCACTCCTTTTGCGATCTCGATTCATAAGGACATTTTTTTCATTTACACCGTCAAAATCCGATTGTTTGTTAGGGTTAGAGGTTAGGGTTAGGGGTTAGTTTTATAATTAAAAAAAACTCTAAAAATTGTCTGTTAACAAACAACCAGATTTTGACCGTGTAAATGGAAAAAAATGTCCTTATGAATGGAGATTGCAAAAGGGGTGCCTAAAGGTCATATGGTCCGAACAATTCATTTTAAAATGGGTGAAATAAAAATTTGGCAATAAATTGACACCAGATAATCAGGATTTACATTTTTGCATTTCATCTTGAGTGATTTGAACAGTCTCATTTTTAACTAGAGGGTGTTGCAAGATGATAACAGTCGTACTTTAAAGGAAAAATAGTATTGATATATAGACTGATTTTAATGGCATGTCAACCCATCTGAAGTTATTTTATACCAATGTTATATAGCCCATTGCAAGTATATAAATAAGAGTAATGAATAGAGTCTTTCAGTGATAGTGAGAGAGAGAGAGAGAGTCTTCAGATGAGAGAGAGAGAGAGAGAAAGAGAGAGAGAGTCTTCGGATGAGAGAGAGAGAGAGAGTCTTCGGATGAGAGAGAGAAAGAGAGAGTCTTCGGATGAGAGAAAGAGAAAGAGAGAGTCTTCGGATGAGAGAGAGAGAGAGAGAGAGAGAGAGAAAGAGAGTCTTCGGATGAGAGAGAGAGAGAAAGAGAGAGAGAGTCTTCGGATGAGAGAGAGAGAGAGAAGAGAGAGAGTCTTCGGATGAGAGAGAGAAGTCTTCGGATGAAGAGAGAGAGAGAGAAGAGTCTTCGGATGTGAGAGAGAGAGCGACAGACAGACAAACAGACAGACAGATAGAGTCGCGACTTACTTGCATCCATTTCTTCTTTCTATCTTCTTCCCTTCGGCTATGATCGTGTAGTGCTGTTTCCTTTACTTCTTTGTTTTGGTTGTCATCTTGTTGTCTCTTCTATCTTCTTACTATGTTGCTGTCTCTAACTAAGGGCTTTTTTTTAAGTCATGCATTAATCAACTACAAGACTTTGTTTTACTTTGATCAAAGATTTTATTACTGCCCATCCTGATTCATCGTGCGGTTGAGCCAACCTCAGCGAAATACGTCTGTTCTGCATGCCATTTAGGTTGAAACTGATTACCTAACTAACTCTATCATGTGACTCGCAAGATTCCCGCCCCTGAGGTCAGTTGGGGCCATAACCGATAACTGGTATTTTTCCATTCCCTGATCTGAAAAACAATGGCCCCTTAGAATTCTCACTACAGGGCTTGTCAAAAACCCACACCACCACACAATTATGCAACACCCAGAAGTTAGGGAATTGCATACATTGTATACACATATTTACATTTTTTGTATAGTTGTTTAATTGTTTCTTAAGAATAAAAGGACATTATGGCTGAGCAGTCTATGACATGCAACATGTGGGGTTACAAGAGGTTTTGTGTTTTAGGCTAAAAAGGTAGCTGTGGTTATTTCTGGTGCGTGTTCCTAGGGTTTGCTTTTAACCGCATCTTATTTGGTGGTCACACTGCAAAAGTAATGCGAGAGAAGAAAAAGGAAGAGACAAAGACAAAAGGTAGTTTTATGATTTAGGTTTTATTCATGGGTTATGGCTACCTCATGGAGAGGAAATTTCTTCCTGTCCAGTAATACTAATAGTAATAATAATACTAATAATTTTTTTCTCGTTTCTTATTTGGTGGTCGCGCTGAAAAGAAAGTCAAGGAAAGAAAAAGAAAGAGACAAAGACAAAAGGTAGTTTTATGATTTTGGTTTTATTCACGGGTCATAACCACCACATGGTAAGGAAATTCCTTCCTGACCAGTAGTTGTGTCTCACCCCAGATAAGGCCTAAGTCCAAATAGCCAAGAGATTATCTTGGGGGTCAAAAGTGGGTCCTTTTTCTCGCACAATCTCAGAGGGTTCTTCTGGTAAAGGCTCATAGGAGTTTGTTATTTTTTTATTCTATTTTGTTTTAATCCCCACAAACACTCCACTTTGGCCCTTACTTATATAAGGATGGTGCAAAGTTATACATACTTTGGATACAAATAACTCCGACGAAGGTTAATAGACAAACATTTAATAACACAGCGCATGGATAATAGTTGGTACAACGTTCATAGAAAAGAGTACACATAAAAAGGGGTACACAAATAAAGATAAGACACATTCATGAATGATACAGATATACAATAAAAGGCACAGATATGAGACTAGGAATAGTCCATGCTGTGAGGACTTACAGTAATGTAAGGGGGGCGGCGCCCCACGAGAGGGTTTAGATAGAATCTACCTCGTAGTTGCTGAAACTAGAAAGAGAGCGAAAGTGTTTGAAACCGGCGCTTAAATACTGGTGCCCTAGCGGGCATCATCAAACTAAAAGGGGCAGACAACTCCACCAGGCGAATACAAACTAACGCTACACTTAGGTTAGACAGGTGGTTGGAGAGGTCCCCACCAATCAATTGGCTGCCTATATCAAAATCTAGCACCTATATGATCATCCTGACCCTATTGCTCTCATGGCAACCCCCAACTCTCTTTATTATATATGTACTAGAAGGCGGTGGCTGAGGGGTTTCATGTCCTGGGTATGACGTTAAACTCTATCTGTTGGTTAGGTTCCTGTTGTGGAGCTCTGGGAAACGTGGAGTACCACTTCATCACCATTACTCCCAGGTCCACTCTGACCCGGAATGGTAGTACCTGTTAGGGTCCTATCTATAGGTTAAATAGAAAATTGGTTTATAAAAAATAGATTTTTTCTAAACTATTGCTACGAATCTTTCAAAACTTTGCTGACATTAAATAACCCAAAAAGGGTTGATGTGCCGTAAAACAAAACCAACCAACCAACCCACAAAAAGACATTACGTGCATGGCCTACTCTAACTAGTCAATTTGAGTTTGAGAGCTCCAAACTTCTGGCCTTGTACCAAACTAGGCTAAAGTAAGTAAATTTGTCGGGGTGACCTAATGTTGGTATCAGCCAGACAGCAAGGGAGTCTATCCCCTTTTCCCTAGTGCTAGACCAAAGAGATTATTTTAGTGTCTGAGGTGGAGAACCACACCTACCATCAGTTCCTCACTTAGCCGCACAGATCCCTGTGCTACTCATACGCTAAGTTGGCGAGGGCCAGTATCGAACCAGGAACCTTGAGATTCCTAGCCGAACGCTCTACCGACTGAGCTTGGCCTCTGACCAATAAACAAGTTTAGTGAATTTTGGTACTATTTAATCAATAGCTGGAGCGATGAAGGAGTTCATACCTTTCCCAATGGTATTAGTCTGAAAGTGAACATAATGCCATGACTGGATGTCACAGTCCAAGATTTAGTCACTACGCAACGGCGACTCAACCCCACCCACCCCAATTGACCAATGGTAATTCAGTTTTTTTTTTGGCAAGGTACTAAGTAAAGTCATAAAATTAGTTTTTTCATGAACAAAAGTACTTTGTTCTTGAAAATGGAAATATTGGAATAAAGTTTCTGGAGAAAGAAAATGGGTCTGAGTAGTTTCCAGGCAAAAAGTACTCAGATATGCCATATTTTGATTACCATTCCGGTTCAAGAACAATTTACAGTGTGGAGCCAAAATTAAGTACAAATGAATTCCGCTTGACAAGGACAATGACATTGTATTGTAAATCCCGAGTACTTTTACGACCATTGTTGTGGTCGACTTGGGCCAAAGGGTACGTGTTCGTATCACTTCGGGGTATCCCCAGTTGTAAGATTCAAAGGTTATGACAAAGGTCATAACTCGTTGGAACGCAAACAAACTCCGACACAGGTTGAGGGACAAAATATTTTATATAACAGCACAAGAATAAACAGGGTACAATAATACATACATAATAAGTAATATAAAGTTACATGTAAAAAGGATAAACATAAAAGCAACAGACATGAGACTAGGAATAGTCCATGCTGTTATAAATCACTTACAGTAATGTAAGGGGGGTGCCAAAGCCCCAACAAGAAAGGGTGTCATAAGACACTCATTGTGTCTCGTAGGTCGAGCAGCAGGCAAAAAGAGGAAGAGAAGTTCAAATCACCGCTTAAATACACAAGGCCCCTAGGGAACAGCGAACTAAACGGGCAGACAATCCCCAGGCAAAATATCGAAAATACTCCGACTGTATAAACAAAAGTGTCTACATTGGTCATATGGAAGTATAGATAAAAGGATATAAAACACACCACAAAATGCTGTTAAAGTGAAACATTTTATAACATAGCTGATATTGAACAATATTCGATTTTATGAAAATCATCTTCAGAGCTTGTTTATACTCCGTGTTGTTAAAGCGGAGATAAAAGTCATATGAGTTCAAAACAAAAACCTTGATGTTGCAAAAAAAAGTGTTTTTCACTTTAACAGCATTTTGTGGTGTTTTCATCTCTTTTATCTTAACTCACACCATCGCATTCATTTCCTTTATCTCTCTCCACTCTTATCTCTATCTATATCTCTATCTCTCCCTCTCTATATCTTCTCCCTCTCTCCTAGCTTCTACTCTCTCCCCTCTCTATTCTCTCCCAGCTCTCTCTCTCTCCTTTCTATTCTGCTTTCCCTTCTCCCTCCCCTTCTCTATATCTCTCCTCTCTCTATCTATCTCTTCCTCTCCTCTATCTCTCTCCCCTCTCTATATCTCTCTCCCTCTCTATATCCTCTCCTTCCTCTTATCTCTCTCACCCTCTCCTCTATCTCTCCCCTTCTATATAAAATTCTCTTCTCTCCTCTCCTCTCTATCTCTCTCCCCCTCTATCTCTCTCCCTCTCTCTTATCTCTCCCTCTCTATAGTTCTCTCCCCTCTCTTATCTCTTCCCTCTCTCTATATCTATCTCTCTCAACTCTCTATAATCCTCTCCCCTCTAATCTCTCTCTCCCTCTCATCTATCTCTCCTCTCTGCTATCTCTCCTCTCTCTCTCCCCTCTCTCATCTCTCCCTCTCTATATCTCTCTCCTCTCTTCCTCTTCTCTATATCTCCCCCTCTCTGGGCATAATCTCCCTCTCTGTATCTCTCATCGCCTTCTCTCTATATCTCTATCTCTCTCCATCTCTATATCTCTATTCTCTCCATTCTATGTCTTATTCTTTCCCTCTCTCTATCTCTTCCCTCTCTATATCTCTCTCCCATCTCTTCTCTCCCCTCTCTAATATCTCTCTCCCCTCTATCTCTCTCATATCTCTCTCCCCTCTCTATCTCTCCCCCCTCTATATTCCTTCCTCTATCTCTCCCTCTCTCTATTCTCTCCCTCTCTCTATGCTCTCCCCTCTCTCTGCTCCTCCTCTCGTCCTATCTCGCTCTCTATCTCTCCCTCTTCTCTCTCTCTCCCCTCTCTCTATCTCTCCCCCTCTCTCTTATCCTCTCTCTATTTGATCATATTGTATTGATATTACTGAGTCTTTAGCTTCTCTTTCCCATAAGACCAGAATTCACGGTACGACTGGCAGTCAGAAAGCCCCCACCAATGAATGGAACCCAGAACCTCTTTACTCCGCTACTGGTCTTGAAGAAGGGAATGGATAGTTCTTTTAATGAGTCATGTAAGTTTATTTAATCAAACACCTGTGAAACTTAACAAGGAAAAACAAATACATTCAATAAAGGGAATAACAAGCAATACTTTCAAGAAATTGAAAACCCTAAAGAATGTGAGAAGGCGCTTACCGTGTCACCTGTCATCGCCAGTGGCATAAACTCCAAAAAGGGGCTTGTAAAGCTTCTTCCTTACCCTTTTCCCGCGGTTGGGGTTCATAGACCGGCAGAAACTAGAGGTCGGCAAATGTATAATAAAACCAATTAAACTACTCTAAATTGATTGCTGTGGTTGTAGTTAATTTATTAACAGAAAAATACATTAAAAATAGATTAATTAACTGGTTGGTTTAGTGGCGAGTTCATTCTTGTTGACTGCGCGAGACTTCGATGTCATAATTGGGTAAGCCTTCACAGAACTTCACAACCAAACCTTTATTCAATCCTATGGGGGTAACCTGTCTCATTCATCTAACTATGACTGCTACCAAGTGTTTAGGGGGGGAAGCTGTTCAAATGAGGTAGTTTCCTGAGTCTGAATAAAATTTAACTTGAGGAAGGCAGGAGGGCACATTTGCCGAAACGTTATTAGATTAACAATAAGATGAAGCAAAGTCAGAATTAGTCCAAATAATCCAAATAAGGCCAAATTCTAATTTTTTGACCACTCCTCACTCTCCAGACATTATCTCTGGTATACGGCTGCTTATTGATTACATTTTATTTTTTAATTCAGATGAAGTTTTTATAATTATATGCTCAGTAATATTTAACCACCACTCCGATATAAGTTTGATGTGACACCAGATCAATTTTTTAATAAAATTGGAATGTTATGGGAACGTCTTTATAATTCCAGTGGCAAGTAATTTACACAGATGCAAGAGAACGAGAAAACAATTGAAGTAAGAAACTATATATCAAAAGGTACAAAAAAGTTTGCAAAACTTGTGGGGCATTTGCGGCCAGACTTATCTGCGAGGGTGAAGAAGGTAATGTGAGCGCTGGATTTATACCACTCACTGGTTGGATTCCAACATGATAAATAACTTTCGTCCAGGGAAGTTTAATTTCAGTGCCAATATCGTATTTTGCAATTAGCCTCTAATTGCCGAGGGCAGATAATTTTTAAAAATGTGTTGTACGAAGAGAATGGAATTTGAAACAAATTGAAGAATGAATAAACAAAACCGTCTTCTGGCATAAAACGCAAAAGGTTGACTTGCCGTAAATCCAACCAACCGGATTCCTATCGGGTGAGGAAGTACGATAAATCGCGTGGTCCCAGAGGGCTTCCCGGCAGCACCTACTTCCGAGTGGTTT
>CM042172.1:25200085-25230085 GCA_023376005.1 Doryteuthis pealeii
GATAACGAAGATGGCATTTTTCGTTAACTGTCTTGAACTCACCGGCGGGTCGTACTAGTTGGAAGCTTTTTCTAATAAAGATCTCGTTGTTGATGTCCTTGCAAACCTGGATGCCTCCTTTAGGGTGTCTCAATGTGGCTAGTTTCATACTAAAAAGAATATATACAATGCATGCAATTATAAGACACAATGGCATTACTTTTTGACTCACCCTGTCGTACATAGTTAGAAGTCTTAATTCATCTTTGTTTGTATCTTTTGCCCTGTTTGCTTCCTTATGGGTCTCATGTAGGGCCTAGTAAGTAAATTTTATAAACTAAGAATAACTTGGCAGGGTGCCCAAATTAACACGAAAAATGGCATTATCTCTTGGATTCGACTCTACAAGGGCCTAGGTCTGTCACCAGTATGAGGTCGCTTGACAAAGAATTCGTTGTAGTTACCTCATGCCCACATCGAAAGGAGGCTCATACGTTACTGGGCAATCTCACATTGTATGGCTCTTTAGTGTTCTATAAAGAATAGATCACATGAAGGAAAAGATGAAAAGTGGGTTACTTTTTTGACCTCACACACGTTCGTACAAGTTTTGGAGTTATCTGTTGTTATTTCTTTTTTTAATGTCTTCAATGGTCTGGAGCCGGCCTTAGGTTGTCTCATATTGTATGGCTTCATATAAGTTGTATTTATAGAAAAGACATATAGTCACACATAGATAACGGAAAAGGGTGGCATAGTTTCTTCTGAGACGGGCACCCTCAGTGGAACAAGTTGTAGTCTATAGCTCGTTGTACTTCGATTTTAGACCTGAGCGTCCTTAGGTCTCCAACATAGATACCGCTTGCCTGTAGTTATTCATATAAAGAGATGAGAATCGGACCTACGAAATAAAGAAATGGCAATTAAAACTGGGTTGTTTGACTGCACTCTACAAAGTTTGAGTCTTACTCGGTTCTGTAGTTCTTGCCCTGAGGCCGTCCCCTTTTGGTTCTTTGTTTGATCTTCCATTGTGAACGTATTACTTTTTTAATATGAGAGATAAGCGACCGGGGTCTCTAGTACATTGGGATTTAAGTCAAAGAATCACTTCCAACATGAAAAATAAAGAAACTGGCTTACTATTTTTGAAACTTCGCAGCCCCTCGTACAAGTTGCCACGTCTATATAAGCTGGATTGGACTTTCTTTGCCCTGAGCCTCCATGGGAGGCATCTCAATGGTGGCTTAGTTTTATAAAAGAATCTTCACGATGCAATAAAGAAATGGCATTACTTTTTGACTCACTCCTCGTACCCAGTTTGAGTCTTAACTCGTTGTGATTCTTGCCCTGAGCCTCCTTAGGGTCTCAATGTAGGCGCTTAGTTTTTATAAAAGATACTTCACATGAAATAAAGTAAATGGCATTACTTTTTGACTCCCCTCGTAGCAAGGTTAGTTTACTCGTTGTATTGCTTGCCCTGAGCTCCTTAGGGTCTCAATGTAGGATGGCCTGCCTCCGGGTGCTAGCACGCCGTGATGTGTTGACTGTATGACCTGTGTGATTTTCTTAGTTCTATAAAGATACATCACATGAAATAAAGAAAATGGCATTACATTTTTGACTCGACCCTCCGTAACAAGTTGAGTCTTACTCGTTGTATTCTTGCCCTGAGCTCCTTAGGGTCTCAATGTTAGGCCTTAGTTTTTATAAAAGAATACTTCACATGAAATACAAGAAACTGGCATTACTTTTTGAACTCCACCCTCGTACAAAGTTGAGTCTTACTCGTTGTATTCTTGCCCTGAGCCTCCTTAGGGTCTCAATGTAGGCCTTAGTTTTTATAAAAAGAATACTTCACATGAAATAAAGAAAATGGCATTACTTTTTTGACTCACCTCGTGGTTATTTAACTGATTAGTGGTTTGAAGGCGTTTTTATTGACAAATTAAGAACGGGCAGAAGAAAGCGATAATTTTACAATCCCCACTCTCGTTTTTTTATTGACAGGTAAATGTAAATATTTTACCTCCCCTTTTAAAATTTTTTTTCGATATTTTAAATTTTATTTTTATTCAAACAAACAAACAACAACAATACCATATACTTATTATAAAAACGTTGTGAAAAATTTATCATTAAAAACGGCAAAATCATTGGAATACACTCATTAATAACAAACTATTATAAAAGTTTATAAAAAGTATTAAACCTATCATCCTTTAACATATAATAAATAACGAAATATGACAACAATATATACAACAAGTTTTGAAAAATAAAGCAGTCAATAACATTGAACAAATACAAATGAAAAAACAGAATGTTTAGATTTTTTTAATTCAAAAACAAAAGTCACGTCCTTTTGCATTAATTTGTTGATAAAAACACCTTCAAACCTCAAGTCGTTTAATAACTAGCATGGGTCAAAAATTCACCACACGTATTTTAGAGCAGGCGGCCAAGATGACAAAAACCGAATATACCCTATTATTTTATTAATTTATTCAGTCATTGAAGGGCCAGTTAAGCTCAGTCGGTAGAGCGTCTGAGTAGGAACCACAAGGTTCTGGGTTCGGTACCGGTCCTCATCAACTCAGCGTATGAGTAGCATAGGGATCTATGCGGTAAAATGAGGAACTGATGGTAGATCTGACGCTCAGCCTCAGATGCCATAACAATCTCCTTGGTCTAGCGCTAGTGAAAAGGGGATATACTCCCTTATTGTTTGGTTGATACCGACTTTAGGCCACGACTTTAGCTCCACCAACTTTTCATTCAGTCATTCAAGGGCTGGTTTAGCTCAGTCGGTAGAAAGCGTCTGGCTACAAATCACAAGGTTTCCCAGTTTCGATACCGGTCCTTGTCATCTCAACATAATGAGTAGCATAGGGAATCTGTGGCGATAAAGTAAAGAACTGATGGTAGGTGTGGTGGCTCCACTCAGACGCTGTAACAATCTCCTTGTCTAGCACTAGTGAAGAAGGGAATAGACTCCCTTATTGTCTGGTTGATACCAAATTTAGGCCACCCCACCGACTTTTTCATTCAGTCATTCAAGGGCTGGTTTAGCTCAGTCGGTAGAGCGTCTGACTAGGAACCACAAGGTTCTGGGTTCGGTACTGGTTCTCACCAACTCAGCATATGAGTCGCATAGGGATCTGTGCACTAAAGTGAGGAACTGATGGTAGATGTGGCACTCCGCCTCAGACGCCATAACAATCTCCTTGGTCTAGCACTGGGGAAAAGGGGATAGACTCCCTTGCTGTCTGGTTGATACCGACTTTAGGCCACCCCACCACCTTTTTTTATTTAGTCATTTAAAGTTTCTTCAGATATTTTACTGCAATTCAAAGAAAACGATGAAAGACACAATAACTTATGCAAGAAATATCAAAGACGCAATAACAAAAAACAAAAATCCCATATACTTATTATAAAACAGGTGTGAAAAAAATTATCATTAAAAAAATGGTGTAATATTCAAAGCTAATTAATGAACATACAATTCCGACACGTTGTGAGACAAAACATTTAATATATATAACAGCACATGGAAACGATAAGATACATATGTACAGGAGAATAGAACATGTAAATACATATACAATATTTAGGCATAAACAAGATACCCAAATGTACGTAACATATAAATGTTACAGACATGGAACTAAAGTATAGTCCATACTGTATAAAGGACTTACAGTAATGTAGGGGGGGCAAAAGCCCACCGAGAAGGGGGTAAATAGACTCTAGCCCATAGCAGTTCTTGAGAAGATCCAGCTAAAAAGCAGAAGACAAGTTCAAATCAGGTGCTTAAATACCAGAGGTCCCCTAGTGGGAACCAACGGCAATGCAGCGAGAAGATAACTCTTCCAGGCAAAGGGAAGATAATCCCCTACAATGGCAAAATCATTGGAATGCACTCATTAATAACAAACTTCAAAGTACTAAACCTATCGTTGAAGAATGGAACTTAAAATACAACAAAAATAGAAAAGAACATATTGTGCTGACCTGCCTTCACATAGGCCACACCTACATCACCCATCATCATTTACTAGAGGGCACAGAATCCCCCATATGCAATATGCACTTCTTTTTATGCCTTCACATAGGCCACACCTACATCACCCATCATCACTTACTAGAGGGCACAGAATCCCCAATATGCAATATGCACTTCTTTTTATGCCTACATAGGCCACACCTACATCACCCATCATCATTTACTAGAGGGCACAGAATCCCCATATGCAATATGCACTTCTTTTTATGCCTTTACATAGGCCACACCTACATCATCATCTGGGGCACAGAATCCCCAATATGCAATATGCACTTCTTTTATGCCTTCACATAGGCCACACCTACATCACCATCATCATTTACTAGAGGGCACAGAATCCCCAAATGCAATATGCACTTCTTTTTATGCCTTCACATAGGCCACACCTACATCACCCATCATCATTTACTAGAGGGCACAGAATCCCCATATGCAATATGCACTTCTTTTTATGCCTTTACATAGGCCACACCTACATCACCCATCATCATTTACTAGAGGGCACAGAATCCCCAATATGCATATGCACTTCTTTTTATGCTTTACATAGGCCACACCTACATCACCCATCATCATTTACTAGAGGGCACAGAATCCCCCATATGCAATATGCACTTCTTTTTATGCCTTTACATAGGCCACACCTACATCACCCATCATCATTTACTAGAGGGCACAGAATCCCCCATATGCAATATGCACTTCTTTTTATGCCTTCACATAGGCCACACCTACATCACCCATCATCATTTACTAGAGGGCACAGAATCCCCCAATATGCAATATGCACTTCTTTTTATGCCTTCACATAGGCCACACCTACATCACCCATCATCATTTACTAGAGGGCACAGAATCCCCCATATGCAATATGCACTTCTTTTTATGCCTTTACATAGGCCCACCTACATCACCCATCATCATTTACTAGAGGGCACAGAATCCCCAATATGCAATATGCACTTCTTTTTATGCCTTTACATAGGCCACACCTACATCACCCATCATCATTTACTAGAAGGCACAGAATCCCCAAAATGCAATATGCACTTCTTTTTATGCCTTCACATAGGCCACACCTACATCACCCATCATCATTTACTAGAGGGCACAGAATCCCCAATATGCAATATGCACTTCTTTTTTGCCTTCACATAGGCCACACCTACATCACCCATCATCACTTACTAGAGGGCACAGAATCCCCCAATATGCAATATGCACTTCTTTTTATGCTTCACATGGCCACACCTACAATCACCCATCATCATTTACTAGAGGCACAGAATCCAATATGCAATATGCACTTCTTTTATGCCTTTACATAGGCCACACCTACATCACCCATCATCATTTACTAGAGGGCACAGAATCCCCAATATGCAATATGCACTTCTTTTTATGCCTTCACATAGGCCACACCTACATCACCCATCATCACTTACTAGAGGCACAGAATCCCCAATATGCAATATGCACTTCTTTTTATGCCTTCACATAGGCCACACCTACATCACCCATCATCATTTACTAGAGGGCACAGAATCCCCAATATGCAATATGCACTTCTTTTTATGCCTTCACATAGGCCACACCTACATCACCCATCATCATTTACTAGAGGGCACAGAATCCCCAATATGCATATGCACTTCTTTTTATGCCTTTACATAGGCCACACCTACATCACCCATCATCATTTACTAGAGGGCACAGAATCCCCATATGCAATATGCACTTCTTTTTATGCCTTTACATAGGCCACACCTACATCACCCATCATCATTTACTAGAGGCACAGAATCCCCAATATGCAATATGCACTTCTTTTTATGCCTTTACATAGGCCACACCTACATCACCATCATCATTTACTAGAGGGCACAGAATCCCCCATATGCAATATGCACTTCTTTTTATGCCTTTACATAGGCACACCTACATCACCCATCATCATTTACTAGAGGGCACAGAATCCCCAATATGCAATATGCACTTCTTTTATGCCTTTACATAGGCCACACCTACATCACCCATCATCATTTACTAGAGGGCACAGAATCCCCCATATGCAATATGCACTTCTTTTTATGCCTTTACATAGGCCACACCTACATCACCCATCATCATTTACTAGAGGGCACAGAATCCCCAATATGCAATATGCACTTCTTTTTATGCCTTACATAGGCCACACCTACATCACCCATCATCATTTACTAGAGGGCACAGAATCCCAATATGCAATATGCACTCTTTTTATGCCTTCACATAGGCCACACCCACACCTACATCACCATCATCATTTACTAGAGGGCACAGAATCCCCAATATGCAATATGCACTTCTTTTTATGCCTTTACATAGGCCACACCTACATCACCCATCATCACTTACTAGAGGGCACAGAATCCCCCATATGCACTACATTCCAGGAGAGATTTACAGTGAAACATATACTGTTAGAGTGTGTAGACTTTGATTGAGTGTGAATAAAATATTACCAAGCAAGTCCTTTGAAAAAACTTTTCATGAAAATAAGACCAGAATTTTACATTTCCTTAAAGAAGTTTGATTGTACTCAAAAATATAAGTAATTGAACAATAGATATTTGTTTTCTATCAAACTATTATAAGGATTAAATGTGGTTATAACTGCAGTAGCTAAACCACTTCTTATAATGTTAGGAAGCTTCGGAGAAGTCTCAGTGTAGGTGAACATATACAAAGAAATCCAGCAAAGAGATACATAATAAAATACAGACTTTATTGTCTGAGCACATTTAACCTGAAATACATACACAAAACTGGGCGAACATAGGTGGACATATACAAAGAAATCCAACAAAGAGGTACATAACAAAATACAGGCTTTATTGTCTGAGCACATTTAACATAAAGTACAGATACAAAACAGCTAGGACGAACATCCTGAGGAAGGAAGAGAGAGTTCTTGTAGAGTTAATCTTGAGAGTACTAAATGGAGAATAAAAGAGTTACTTACTGTATAGTTGGGGGGCAAGGCCCCCCAAGCCTTAATGGACAGGGACACAACTTGTCTAGTACATCTTTAAGGATGCCAGAAGATAAAGGCAGAGAGCTTCCCGGACTGAGTTTTTATATAGCTAGATAGTAATGCCATATAGTGGCAAACCCTGGCAGCAAGGGAAGATAACCCTTTTCAACTCAACTCCATCCCAACAAGGGAAGACAATCACTACATTATCACTATGAATCCAAAACTTAGCATTAAATGACCCACCGAGGTTGATATGTTATAAAACAAAAAAACATGTGCACCTATTGGAATGTAATGGTTTTCAAGAAAAAAAAAAAAAGAATACACCATATGATTTGAGATGTGCAGGGGGTTTCTGAAAAATTGTTATTATTACATAAACTTATGACCAATTTCTATTATATATCATAATAGATTATTTGAATCTATTATATCTATAATAGTCATAGATTATAATAGTTATAGATTATAATAATCATATTATTTTAGTCATAGATTAGCATAGATTATAATCGTTATAGATTGAATATTATAAAATATTAATGTAATGTATTAAAATTTAATTAAAAGTACATATTAAATTATGGAAGTGTTAATTAATTATAGAAATATAATATTGATATTAATATTAATTTTAATTATGAAAGTGTTAATTAATTATAGAAATATAATATTAATATTAATATTAATTTTAATTATGAAAGTGTTAATTAATTATAGAAATATAATATTAATATTAATATTAATTTTAATTATGAAGGTGTTAATTAATTATAGAAATATAATATTAATATTAATATTAATTCTAATTATGAAAGTGTTAATTAATTATAGAAATATAATATTAATATTAATATTAATTGTAATCATGAAAGTGTTAATTAATTATAGAAATATAATATAAATATTAATTTTAATTATGAAAGTGTTAATTAATTACATATTAAAATGTATTAAAATGTAATTAAAATGAAATGTAATATATCATAGATTATAATAGTCATAGATTAAATATTATAAAATATTAATGTAATGATTTAAAATGTAATGTATTAAAATATTATTAAATATTATAATAGTCATAGATTATCATAGATTATAAAAACAGGACTGACTTTCAAAAAAACTCTTATTTTTGGATCACCCTGTATATCAAAAGATATATAAGTATAAAGTATATGTAAAGGTAACTAATGAGAATATTATATATACATACTGTTGCCAAAAATGTTGTAAGGGAAGACATTTCCCCTACAAGGAAGTTGGAATCGACCAATGAAAGACATAAAAGATACTGACTAGACAAGGTGAGTCATAATAGATAGTCTTGCAAACAGATTATTCATTAGTGTTCTTTGAAGAACTGCATATATGATTCTATTTATTATCTCCCTTTGTACCAAAAGGCAATCAACCTATTTGTTAACTTTTTCAGGATTCAATGTTGTTTATCGATAAACTTAGTCATAATAAAAAAGAATAACAGAAATTTCATCAGATGATTACTCTGAGGTCAGGCGTGGGTTAATTCCATGTCAAATCATAACCAGGCCATATCACCCACCCACTTTTTCTGAAATTTTGTCAAAGCATGGATTATGTTAAAGTTAGACAATCCCCAAATTTTGAGCTTCCAATTCCAAAAATTGGTGGAGTTATGTCGAGTTTTAGCTCTCCAAATTTGCTTAATGTTAGGGAAATCTGTTAGAAATTGACAAAAATAGATTACGACTAGAAGGTTCCCCAGTTTGAATAGAAGGTTCCCAAGTCCAAGAAAGTTCCTGAGTCTGACAAGAAATACCTGAAGAAGGCTGGAGGGCACATTAGCCGAAACATTGTACAGATAACAATGAAGATGAGGACAATAGTCCAAATAATCCAGATTACAAAAAGTCACCATTTTTCGTGAACCCCACCAAATTTAGAGAACTAAAAATTGACATAACTCTGCCAATTATTGGAATTGGAAGCTCAAATTTTGAAAATGGTGACTTTTTGTAAACTATTTTTGTCTGTAAAATGAGTTCTAGAGCTTCCCTACTCCTAAAAATTGGTTTATAAAAGCATTTTTGCCCCAGAAATCCAAAAATGCTATCAAAAAAATCTGAAAGTCAACCAATTTTATGTTATTGATGATTTTAATTTTTTCCTAGCAAGATCAATATCCCAATGTAGCACTGAATCAAAAAATTTTTTTCTATTATTATTTCACATATATTGAACATTATTTGTACAAAAAATAGTTTGGTGTTTGCCCAGAATAAATAGCACATTATCCAGAGGCACTTGAAGCGTAATGGTTATCGTTGTAGGAAATACATAAGATCAATATCCCAATGTGGCACTGAATCTAAGACAAATTTTTTTTCTATCATTATTTCACATATATTGAACATTATTTGTACCAAAAAGATATTTTGGTGTTTGCCCAGAACCGAAGCTACAAAATTTTGTTAAAATTTCTCACTTCAATTTTTCTGAAATTTTGTCCAGGCGTGGACTATCTTAAATTTAGACAATCGCCAAAATTTGAGCTTCCAATTCCGGTGACATGGCCTGGATGATTTGACATGGAATTACCCAGTACAGCTGCAGCATTTGGACTTTAACAAAACACTTAGAGAAAAGGGAACTACATGTCTTGAAAAAATCCTGGAAGCAGCACCCCACAAGAAAGCAGGTGTACAGCTACTTACTCCCAATCACACAAACCATCCAAGTGAGACAAGACATGCTGGACACTGTTAGAGAAGCAAGGACGAACTAATAAGTGACATTCTCCTATGGACATCTAAACATGGACATGCTAGTGAAGGCCAGCCAGCAAAAACCTACATCAATCAGCTCTGTATGGATACTAGATCCAGTGCTGAAGACCTGCTAGTGGTGATGACAGATAGGGACAGATGTCCAGAGAGAGAGATGAGAATCCATGCTGTTGTTGAGTTCAAAGTTATAATATCACTTATAATTGTTGGTTGAACAAAACAACTCCGACCAATGGTGTTATATACACAAAGGACTTTAATACAAGCACATGGAGAAGCATTTAAAACAAGAAATATGCGTGTACAAGATACATGAGAAAAGTTACATAGTAGATATACACGTACATAGAAAAGGGATAAGATACAATAAAAATGTATACAATGGTTATCTAAATGTACATACAAAAGATAGGGATAGTTATGGAGAGTCCATAGGTTAAAGTAACTTACTAGTGTTGTATTGGGGGCTGAAGCCCCCACACAAGAAGGGTGTAGACATAAATGTCTAACCCATGTATGTGAGTCCCAAAGAAGAAAGAGAGAGAGAGTTCGAAACAGGCGGTTAAATACAAAAAGCCCCTGGTGGTCAAAAACGGGAACCCAGAGGGAAGATAACTCTTCCAGGCAAAGGAAAGACAATCCAACACTGTTATAAGAATTAAATGTAGTTTTGGCTTTAGTGGCCAAAACTGCTTCTTATAATACGTTAGAAGGCTTCAGAGAAACCTCCAAACGTAGGTGAACATATATATAATAAAATTCAAACAAAGCGGTACATATAACATCAATACAGACTTTATTGTCTGAGCACATATAACATAAAATACAGAACATAGATACAAACAGTTAGAACGAAAGTCTTTAGGAAGTAAGAAAGAGTCCTTAATGAATATAAGAGTCATTTATTGTATATGACCTACGTGGTAGAGTCTATAAAGGGCTAGGTACTTACATGGGTACAAGTGTATAGTTGGGAGGGGCAAGGCTCTCCACCTTAATGAACAGAGACACCACTCCTCTAGTGCATCTTTGTGGATGCCAGACCAAAGAGAGGTAGATAGCTTCCTGGATTGAGTTTAACTTTTAATATCCTGATGAGAATTTTCTAAGTTCAGAGTCCCATTCCTATCAGAATTTAGCAAAAAATGGCAAAAAAATGGCCTTTTCATTTAAAGTTACCTGTTAATTCCCTTAAATCAAAGACTTCTAAATATGTTTAATATTACATTAAACAAAGGCTTTCCAAGTCAAGAGCCCCATTCCTATAAGGATTTATCAATAAATGGCCAAAAATCTCCCGAGAACGATGAGCGATAGGGACGGATGGAGAGAGATTGTCACGAATATCCGTGCCAACAGCGCGACTATTGATGATGATATCAAACACAAAACCCTGTTGGGTCTTTCAGACGAATCTTTCCACTAATAAAGTAACACTCACTTGTCAGTAGACTAGAAAACTTAAGTCCAACCGTTTCTCACCACTGTAAAAGACCTTCTTTTTTAACAGAACTCACCCTGGCATTTATTCTCCTCTGTGGCCAAACCATTTCAGCCAACAGGGGTGACAGCAATCCTACCACTCGCGATCAGGAGGTTGTGCCATGACTGCCCATCTTAGTAGTCAACTGGATTAGAGTTTGCGTCGGACTAGACACCGCATACATATGCCACATGCCATTTGTTGTCATTTTGAATGACAAGATGGGCTGACTCATCGAAGACAGCCAGCTGCTTGTCATGTCAGTCATTTCCACTACATGTATGTTCACAGGTTTTCCTTTTAACCCCATCATATTTGATGGTCACACTGAAAAGGAAGAGACAAAAATAAAAGGTAGTTTTAGGATTCAGGCTTTATTCATGGGTCATAGCTACCTCGTGGAGAGGAAATTTCTTCCTGTCCAGTAATAGTGTCTGATCCCAGTTGAAGCCCTAGTCTGAATGGCCAAGAGATTATCTTGGTGGAAGGAAGTGAGTCTTTTTTTCCTGCACATGCTCGGAAGGTTCTTCCTGTCTGAGGGCTCATAGGAGATTGTTAATTTTTTTTTTCTTTTCTTATTTTAATTTTAATTCCCACATGCTCTTGGAAAAGGTATGAATATCCTCATCCCTGCCAGACATGGTTTAAATGATACCACTACTGTTCGTCTACAAGGGTATATTAGGCATTAAATAAGCCATGAAGATTGATATGCCATTAAACATGAGAAACCAAACCATTCTTAAACAAAGATATTAATTTTAGAAAAAAAATCTACAGGCCTCCAAGAAAATTCATTAATTTTACTTCAAAAAGGGAAGTAATCTAAATTTATTTTAGGAATTACTTCCCTTGTATATGAATGTTACACTGCAAAAAGTTGGTATGATCAAAGTTGCAAAGGGAAGTAATAAATTTTTTTTTTAATTTTTAATTTTCAAACTATTACCAAAAATCAATCAATTATCCGTTTTTAATGAAATTTCACTGCTTTATTCATTAATGACTTAATTTTATGATGAATAGTTTATTTTATTGAAATAACTTGAAAAAAGTTTTAAGAAAAATATTTACATTCCCTAATTTTTACATTTCTAGAAAGATCAAATTCAGAAGAACACATAAAAAATTAAAAAATTAAAAAATTAAAACTTAATACCTGATAAAAGTTATTCGAAAATTTAAAAGTTATTTTCTTAAAATTCAAAAGATAATTTTGTAGCACGTTGTTTTGTTTTTTTTGTTTGTTTTTTGTTTTTTTCAGAGACGCGTGGTCTAATGGTTAGAGTAGGAGGAAATGAACTCATCTACCTGAGTTCAAATCCTGGATAAAGCTACAGTTCACATAGTGCTAATACCCTTGGGAAAGGTATGAATCCAACTATTCTCCTTCCAGCTATGGGTAAATAGTAGGACAGACTGGGCTCTTTAACCTTCGTTAGGCAACCAGTCTAGGAGAAGGAAAACTCTGAATTCAAACCTGTTAAACTACACTTGGAGTGGTCACTACTAGAATAGGCTCAATCCTACTTAGTGATCTATTTCAATTTTTTTTTTTTTAATTTTAGTAGTTTTTAAAAACAATATTCTTTCTTTGAATTGATGAAGAAAAAAAAAAGGTATTTTTTTAAGTCAATTGCTCTCTTTTCATTTACTTAAAAATTTAATAATAAATTTTTAACGTCTAGAAGGTGCCATGTTGAACTTAATATTTTAACCATAGATCAAGCTTTTATCTAATCTATCTAAGAACGCAGGTTTACAAAATGCACAATTTTGCGCAACATATTTTCCAAGATTTTTATGTATTCAAAAAATTATTACTAACAATTGTATTTTCATATAAAAATCATCAAACGTATTAAAAAGTTATCTCCCCTGAAAATATTGGGCTCACAGTGTATAATAAAACAGCACTCAACCCAAAATATTAGGTTTATAGTGTATAATAGTACTCACCCAAAATATGTGGCTTACAGTATATAATAAAATAGTACTCAGCCCCAAATATTGGGCTTATGAACACTAAAATAAGACTCAGCCTAAAATAACAGGCTTCCAGATTGAAAGGGTTGAGTCACTGGTGATATAAAAAGTATACAGAAAATTTAAACCTCTGATAGTTTTGATTCTATAAATACTAAGTTCAGTTTAAAATTTAGTTCATGTTAACACAGTTTTTTTTTGGGGGGGGGGCAACAAGTTTATATATTTAGAAATTGCTCAGAATTGTAAATATTTACTTTCAAAATGGGAGAACGACAAACAAACGACAGCAGCCATTTTTAGTTATGAATACATAAAAAAAAAAAAAAAAAACTCTAACAGGTAAGTCATTGTTTTTGGAAAATATTGATTGACTAACAGTGGTACCCGGCATTGCCCAGGATATTAAACGTAAAAAAATAAATCTCTTTTTTATATTTATATATAGATTAATAAAAAGTATTTTTCTATATATTTGTTTGATTATATTTTGTTCTTTATAAATTCTTGTTTTTAAGTTTATTTTTATTATTCTTCTTGTTTGCATTTTTTTCTTGTACTTGGAACAATTGGACCATATCACCTTTAGGCACCCCTTTTGCGATCTCGATTCATAAGGACATTTTTTCCATTTACACTGTCAAAATCCGGTTGTTTGTTAGGGTTAGAGGTTAGGGTTAGGGGTTAGTTTTATAATTTAAAAAAAACTCTAAAAATCGTCTTTTAACAAACAACCAGATTTTGACCGTGTAAATGGAAAAAATGTCCTTATGAATGGAGATTGCAAAAGGGGTGTCTAAAGGTCATATGGTCCGAACAATTCATTTTAAAATGGGTGAAATAAAAATTTGGCAATAAATTAACACCAGATAATCAGGATTTACATTTTTGCATTTCATCTTGAGTGATTTGGACAGTCTCATTTTTAACCAGAGGGTGTTGCAAGATGATAATGGTCTTACTTTTAAGGAACACAAGTATTAATATATAGACTGATTTTAATGGCATGTCAACCCATCTGAAGTTATTTTATCCCAATGTTATATAGCCCATTGCAAGTATATAAATAAGAGTAATGAAGAGAGTCTTTCGGTGATAGTGAGAGAGAGAGTCTTCGGATAAGAGAGAGAGAGAGAGAGAGAGTCTTCAGATGAGAGAGAGAGAGAGAGAGTCTTCGGATGAGAGAGTGAGTCTTTGGATGAGAGAGAGAGAGAGAGAGAGAGAGAGTCTTTGGATAAGAGAGAGAGAGAGTCTTCGGATGAGAGAGAGAGTCTTCAGATGAGAGAGAGAGAGAGAGAGTCTTTGGATGAGAGAGAGAGAGAGAGAGAGAGTCTTCAGAGAGAGAGAGAGAGAGAGAGAGAGAGATTCTTTCCTGACCTGTAGTCGTGTCTTGCCCCATATAAGGCCAAAGTCCAAATGGCCAAGAGATCGGAAGTAGTGTAATATTGTAATATTGTCACGGTACCAAAAAGGTATTTGTTACGTGGTGGTTGGCATTGTCGATAAAAAAGGTACAACAGACACGTGAGATATATGGTCACAAGGGCTTAGCATTTATTTTTCAGGCTCGTGTCGTGGGCTCTGTTTCAGAGAGAAGGAAAAACAGAGAGAAAGAGAGGGAGAACACTATTAAATTCCTGTACCTTTCAACATAGTACCAACTATATCGCTGTCCCAACACTAGGGACCAGCAGCCCCCATCCAAACACTACGCTGCCGAAAGGCAAAAAGAGAGCGATTTTCTTCTTTCTCGTTCCTCGTCACCACATCACTTCCGCTTCCGGTCGACACCCAGAACTTCTGGTTGGCTTTCAATTCCTCTTCCAGGGAACATACCTTGGTCAAATTACCGGCAACCCGTTGTGTGTCCACTCCTCCTTTTTTAACCTTTACTTTCTCTTATTTCTTCTTCCTCTCTTTCTATAGCAGTCCGCTAACAGTTTTATTTCCACTATCAAACTCCGGTGGACCTTAATAATCATGCTACAGTAGGTCCTTTTTCCCACACATGTTCGGAGGTTTCTTCTGGTAAAGGCTCATAGGAGTTTGTTATTTTTTTATTTTAATTTTGTTTTAATCCCCACAAACACTCCACTTTGGCCCTTACTTAGGTTAGACAGGTGGTTGGAGAGACTCCCACCGATCAACTGGCTGCCCATATCAAACCCTAGCACCTATATGATCATCCTGACCCTATTGCTCTCATGGCAACCCCCAACTCTCTTTATCATATATGTACTAGAAAGCAGTGGCTGAGGGGTTTCATGTCCTGGGTATGACGTTAAACTCTATCTGTTGGTTAGGTTCCTGTTGTGGAGCTCTGGGAAACGTGGAGTACCACTTCATCAACATTACTCCCAGGTCCACTCTAACCCGGAATGGTAGTACCTGTTAGGGTCCCATCTATAGGTTAATAGAAAATTGGTTTATAAAAAATAAATTTTTTCTAAACTATTGCTACGAATCTTTCAAAACTTTGCTGACATTAAATAACCCAAAAAGTGTTGATGTGCCGTAAAACAAAACCAACCAATCAACCAACCAACCAACCCACAAAAAGACATTACGTGCATGGCCTACTCTAACTAGTCAATTTGAGTTTGAGAGCTCCGAAATTCTGGTCTTTTACCAAACTAGGCTAAAGTAAGTAAATTTGTCGGGGTGACCTACTGTCCGTATCAGCCAGACAGCGAGGGAGTCTATCCCCTTTTCCCTAGTGCTAGACCAAGGAGATTATTTTAGCATCTGAGATGGAGAACCACACCTACCATCAGCTCCTCACTTAGCCGCACAGATCCCTGTGCTACTCATACGCTAAGTTGGCAAGGGCCAGTATCGAACCAGGAACCTTGAGATTCCTAGCCGAACGCTCTACCGACTGAGCTTGGCCTCTGACCAATAAACAAGTTTAGTGAATTTTGGTACTATTCAATCAATAGCTGGAGCGATGAAGGAGTTCATACCTTTCCCAATGGTATTAGTCTGAAAGTGAACATAATGCCATGACTGGATGTCACAGTCCAGCGTGTTAGTCACTACGCAACGGCGACTCAACCCCACCCACCCCAATTGACCAATGGTAATTCAGTTTTTTTTTGGCAAGGTACTAAGTAAAGTCATAAAATTAGTTTTTTTCATGAACAAAAGTACTTTGTTCTTGAAAATGGAAATATTGGAATAAAGTTCTTGGAGAAAAAGAAATTGTCTGGCAGCAGTTCCAGGCAAAAAGTACTCAAGATATGCCAATTTTGATTACCATTCCGGTTCAAGAACAATTTACAGTGTGGAGCCAAAAATTAGTACAAATGAATTCCGCTTGACAAGGACAATGACATTGTACTGTAAATCCCGAGTACTTTTACGACCATTGTTGTGGTCGACTTGGGCCAAAAAGGGTACGTGTTCGTATCACTTCGGGGTATCACCAGTTGTAAGATTCAAAGGTTATGACAAAGTCATAACTCGTTGGAATGCAAACAAACTCCGACAAGGTTGAGGGACAAAACATTTTATATAACAGCACAAGAATTAACAGGGTACATAATACATACATACACAAGTAATATAAAGTTACATGTAAAAAGGATAAACATAAAAGCAACAGACATGAGACTAGGAATAGTCCATGCTGTATAAATCACTTACAGTAATGTAAGGGGGGGGCCAAAGCCCCAACAAGAAAGGGGTAGTCATAAGACTACCTCATTGTGTCTTGTAGGTCGAGCAGCAGGCAAAAAGAGGAAGAGAAGTTCAAATCAGCCGCTTAAATACACAAGGCCCCTAGCGGGAACCAGCGACACTAAACGGGCAGACAACTCCCCAGGCAAATACGAAAATAACTCCTACTGTATAAACAAAAGTGTCTACATTGGTCATATTGAGTATAGATAAAAGGATATGAAAACACCACAAAATGCTGTTAAAGTGAAAACATTTTATAACATAGCTGATATTGAACAATATTTCGATTTTATGAAAATCATCTTCAGAGCTTGTTTATACTCTGTGTTGTTAAGAGCGGAGACAAAAGTCATATGAGTTCAAAACAAAAACCTTGATGCTGCAAAAAAGTTTGCAGCTATGTTATAAATGTTTTCACTTTAACAGCATTTTGTGGTGTTTTCATATCCTTTTATCTATACTCATACCGTCGGATTCATTTCCTTTATCTCTCTCCACTCTCTATCTCTCTCCCCTCTATATCTCTCCCTCTATCTCTCTCCTCTCATATCTCTCCCCTCTCTCTATCTCTCTCCCTCTCTCTATCTCTCCCCTCTCTATATCTCTCTCCCACTCTCTATATCTCTCTATCTCTCTCCCCTCTCTATATCTCTATATCTATCTCTCTCCCTCTCTCTCTCTCTCCCTCTCTATATATCTCTCTATCTCTATCTCTCTATTCTCTCTCTCTCCTCTCTCTATCTCTCTCTCCCCTCTCTCTATCTCTCTCTCTCTATCTCTCTCTCTCTCTCTAATATCTCTCTCTCTCTCTATCTCTCCTCTCTCTCTATCTCTCTCTCTCTATCTCTCTCCCTCTCTCTCTATATCTCTCTCTCTCTCTCTCTCTCTATCTCCAGCTATGATATAAAATGTTTTCACTTTATCAGCATTTTGTGGTGTTTTCATATCTTTTTATGTATACTCATACCGTCGGATTCATTTCCTTTATCTCTCTCCACTCTCTATTTCTCTTCCCTCTATATCTCTATCTCTCTCCTCTCCTATCTCTCCCTCTCTATATCTCTCTCCCACTCTCTATATCTCTCTATCTCTCTCCCCTCTCTATATCTTCTCATCTCTCTCTATATCTCTCTCCCCTCTCTATATCTCTCTCTCTATATCTCTCCCCTCTCTATATCTCTCTCCCCTCTCTCTATCTCTCTCCCTCTCTATATCTCTATCCCTCTCATATATCTCTCTCCCTCTCTATATCTCTCTCCCTCTCTATATATCTCTCTCCCCTCTCTCTATCTCTCCATCTCTCTCCCCCTCTATATCTCTCTCCCCTCTCTCTATCTCTCCCATCTCTCTATATCTCTCTCCCTCTCTATATATCTCTCTATCTCTCTCCCCTCTCTCTATCTCTCTCCCCTCTATCTCTCTCCACTCTCTATCTCTCTCTATCTCTCCCTTCTCTATATCTCTCTATATTGGTCATATTGTATTAGATATTTACTGATCTTAGCTTCGTTTCCCATAAGACCAGAATTACGGCTAGACTGGCAGTCAGAAAAGCCCCCACCAATGAATGGAACCTGGGAACCTTCTTTTATTGCCTACTGGTCTCGAAGAAAGGAATGGCATGACGCTTCTTTACTGATGTCATTGGTTGGCAGCCTTCTGTCTACGAGAGACGATGGAGTAGTGTCAAGGTTTTTTATTTTTTATTTTTTAAAACTTGAACTACATAGCCTGGGCAGGTTCATATGGAGGATGAGCTGTTGCCCATGCAGCACATCCCCCCTCTTCACACTGCCGCTGTGATCCAAAGGAAAGGTAAGGGACCAATACAGTTTGGCAACGTTAATGTCGCAAGAGTTAATGGGTAGCACTGGATTTCAGCATCACACCACTTTAGGGACTCCAGCTCCTGATTTATTTTCGGGGTTTACTCCCCTAAATATTATATATTATTAAACTAAAACTGAGTTAATCAACTTTTGCTTCCTAAAGGCTTTTTTACTGTTTAGTTTAATGACATGAAAAATTATACTAAATTATTCCTTACATTTAAGATTGAATTATGTTTGAAAAAAATTCTGATGTCATTAAGTTTATTTAATAAACACCATGAAACTGTACAAGGAAAAACAAATAACATTCAATAAAGAGATAACAGCAAATACATTTCAAGAAATTGAAAACCCTCAAAGAAATGTGAAAGCGCTTACCGTGTCACCTGTCCCGACCAGAGGCATAAACTCAAAAAGAGCTTGTAAATGACTTCTCCTTACCCTTTTCTGGTTAGGGTTCATAAACCGCAGAAACTAATGGTCAGCACAAAATTGGATTAATAAAACCCATTAAAACTACTGTGGTTGTAGTTGATTTTATAAACAAAAAATAACTATATCTATTAATAATGGAGATTGAGTGTTTTTCTGTCTGTAACAAAAACTATGTCACAACTCTACATCACAGCTGACGTCAAAATATTTTTGTCTTATATACACTCAAAATTTGAGTAAGCAATTTTTTAAATTGTTTTTTACTCTTTTCCTTTTTTTTTCAGTAACAAGTTAATTAAAAAGTTTACAAATGAAATAAATACCTACGATTTTGTGTAAAATTGATGTGGAAAATATTCAAAATAATTGTTTTATTAAGAATTAATAGATGCATGCAACATTTTATTTGAGGAGGGACAGGACTAAGTTTCCATTTCAAATTGTCTTATTTTTTTTACTCCTTTAATAAATATGAGGATTTTGTTTAATTACTGACGTTGAATTTTTAACTCCCACCCCCTTCAGGCCATATATTTCAAAAATTAATTTTTACACCGCCCAGAGGCGTTTTTTGTTGCTAGTAAAAATAAGATATAATTAACTGGTTGGTTTAGTGGCAGTTACACCTTCTTGTTGAACTCGGGAGCCTTCATGTCATAATTGGGAGCCTTCACAGAACTTTGAACCAACCCCTTTATTCAATCCATGGGGGTAGACTGTTCTCATCCATTAACTATGACCGGGTACAAGTGTTAAGCTGTTCAAAGAGAAGGTTCCTGAGTCTGATAAGAAATACTTGACGAAGGCCTGAGGGCACATTTGCCGAAACGTTATGTAAATAACAATAAAGACAATAGTCAGAATAGTTCAAATAATCCAAACTAAAGCCAAATTCTAATATTTTAACAGCCCCTCATCCAACATTTATCTCTGCTACGGCCCTGACTATTGATTACGTTTTACTCTTTTAATTTTATAAGTATTTTATAAGTATATCTCAATACATATTTACCAACCACTCCATATAAGTTGGATGTGACACCAGATCAATTTTTAATAAAAGGAATTTGTGGGAACTCTTATAATTCCCAGTAGGCAATTAATTTCAGATGAAAGAAGACGAGAACAACAATTGAAGATAAAGAAACATATATTCAAAAGGTACAAAAAAGTTGCAAAACTTGTGGCATTTGCGGCCAGACTTATCTTGCTGAGGATGAAGAAGGTAAATGTGAGCGCTGGATTATACTCACTGGTTGATTGCCAACATGATAAATAACTTTCGTCAAGGAGTTTAATTTCAGTGCCAATATCGTATAATTTGCAATTAGCCCTCTAATGCCAGGGGCAGATAATTTTAAAAATGTGTTTACAAAAGAATTAGAATTTGAAAACAAATTGAAGAATGAATAAAACAAAACGTCTTCGGCATAAAATAACCCAAAAGGTTGACTTGCCGTAAAATCCAACCAACCGATTCCTATCGGGTGAGGGAGGTATGATAAATCGCGTGGTCCCAGGGGGCCTTCCCCCAGGCAGCACCTACTCCGGAGTGGTATTACCTGTTAGGGTACCATCTTAATAGGTATTTTGGGACTCACAATTTCTGAATTGTAAGCAAGTAATTTCAGATGAAAGAAGACGAGAACAACAATTGAAGATAAAGAAACATATATTCAAAAGGTACAAAAAGGTTGCAAAACTTGTGGCATTTGCTGCAAGACTTATCTTGCTGAGGGTGAAGAAGGTAAAGGGAGCGCTGGAATATATCACTCGCTGGTTGACTACCCAACACAATAAGTGACTTTCGTCAAGGAATTTAATTTCAGCACCAATATCATATATTGGCAATTCGCCCTCTGGTGCCAGGGGGAGATAATTTAACTATAATTTTTCCGATATTAAGCAGAGTTTAACAGGTTTAAATTCAGTTTTCCTTCTCCTAGACTGGTTGCCATATCAAGGTTAAACATAGCCTGTTCTAATATCTACTATTTAGCTGGAGGGAAAATAGTTGAATGCATACCTTTCCCAAGATAATTAGTGCAATGTGAAATACAAAAATGTAATATAATAATAATAATAATAATAACAATAATAACAAATACCTGGACCTTGCCAGAGAAATGAAAAAGCTGTGGAATATGAGGGTGAAAGTGATATCAATTGTTGTTGGTGCACTTGGAACGGTCTCAAAAAGCTTGGGAAAAAGACTGGAGGAACTGGAAATTAGAGAAAAAATTGTTGAGACAATCCAGATAAAAGCATTGTTGAAATCGGCTAGAATAATCAGAAGAGTCCAGGAGACTTGAGCAGGCTTGTTGTCGCTCAGACTCCAGTGAAAGACCATCAGCTATCGCTGGCATGAAAAAATCACATGGAGTGAAAAAAAAAAAAATTATTATTATTTTTTTTATTTTCCTTCTTTTTTTTTTACAATGAATTATTTTGGATATTTTTCAATAAATGTCTCAATTAATTTTTTTTAACAATGAATTAACTTTTTCTTTTTTCTTTATAAAATTTTGTAATCTTTCATTGAAATATATTCATTAAAAAAATGCCCCAAATAATTTAAGAGTCAAAGAAAATTCATTAAGAATTCAGATGAACAACAAGTTTATTTTCTCGATAAAGCAGACCAAAAGAGTGTGCAAGGTCGGTTCCTGTTGCTAATTAAAAGTACCCCATAAGTTGGAGGTGCGTGGTCTAATGGTTAGAGTCATGGGAAATGGACTTGTTGACCAGAGTTCAAATCCTGGATGAAGCTTCAGTTCACATAGTGCTAATACCCTTGGGAAAGGTATGAAACCAACTACTCTCCTTCCAGCTATGGATAAATAGTAGGGGAGACTGGGCTCTTTAATCTTGGTTAGGCAACCAGTCTAGGAGAAGGAAAACTCTGAATTCAAACCTATTAAATCCTGTTGGGGTGGTCAGTACTTGAATAGGCTCAGTCCTAATTAGTTATCTATTTCACTAATAATAATAATAATAATAATAATAATAATTAGTAAAAAAAAATTTTTTTAAAGCTGAAAAATTCGGGAGTACGTATCTTGAAGATAACTAAATTTATGTTGTTTTTTTTGTTGTTGTTGTTTCAAATATATTTTTCCTCTTTTGTTTTAATAAGCATCACTAGCACAAGCATTTAAGAGTGAACCTTCGTACTTTATTTCCACTGAAAACTGGTGGCAAACGCATTTTGAAGTACAGAAAGTTTTTAATTATTTACTGTACATATCTAAACAAGTGTCAGCCATTTGAACAAACCATGTGTTCACACATGCGCACAAAACTGGTGCTAACTTCCGGGAGTCTTTGTACTTCCGGTTTTTTCTTTGCCCCTTTCCTTCCTTGTTTTGTCTGCTGTTGCTGCTGATATTTTTCCTTTTTTTTTTCATTCGTAATAAATACTAAAATAAATAATAATAATAATAAAAATAATAGAGACACGCAAGAGACAGCCCTGCAGACGGATTTATAAAAAAAATTATAGAGAGAGGGAAAGAAAGATCTTTTTTTATACATTGTTAATGTTTATTTACTTTTAAAGACCTGGCCTAAAAATTATACTACTAAAAATATATATATTATTTACTAGGTCCGTCAAACAATTCCATAAAAGAAATTTATTATTTACCTATCTAAAAATATATATTACAGATATAAATATATATTTGCACTCGTATATATATAATAATAATAATTATTAATATTAATATTAGTGTTAATATTAATAATTTTATTTTATTTCGTTTCACCAAATCCGGAAAAATAGATATTTACATTCACCGTTATCCTTACTACTACCGACAGTATAACCACCATTATTATTATTATCATCATCATCATTTTTGCCATCAAAGACAAAATTCAGTCTCTTGGACGGGCGATTCCAGTTGTTTTTTGGGCAGTAGTCAGTCTGCTACTAACGGCACCAGTGGTAGTGCCTTTGTAATACCAAGTGTTGTTGTTTTTAGCGGTTTCAGAAAAGAAATTGAACCGTACGACAACAACCAACAAAGGAGGAGATTGCTTCTTCAGACGATCATTTTGGGTCTGGTGCCTTTGATCTTGTTAATTTTGTTATTTGTCTCAAGAATTTTCAAGAAAATGTCCAAGAAAAGATTTGCTACTCATGCTGGAAGCTGGTATTCAGAAAATGGTAAGATTTTTTACTTCTTCTTGTGTGTATATGTATTTTTAAAATTTTTTTTTCAAATATACATACATTGTATATTTGGAAAAAAAAAGAAAAAAAAGATGAAATATTTATTTTGGTAGTTTATTGTTCATACCGATCTAAGAAAATATATTCTATGATTATTGATATTATTTGTCTATTATTAATTTTAACTAAAATTTTTGGTATGTATTAAAAAAAAATCATTTATTTTGGTACGTTTATTGTTCCTAAGGAAAAAAAGTGTGTGTGTGTGTGTTTATATAATATACATTATTTTGGTTGGTTAATTGTTCCTACCTATCTAAGAAAATATATTATTTATTATTATTAATATTATTTGTCTATTATTAATTTTAGCTAACATTTTTTAATGTGATTTTTTAATCATTTATTCTTCTATGTATCTATATTTATTTTTTTTAATTAAATATTTATTTTGGTTGGTTTATTGTTCCTACCTACGTAAGAAAAAAAAATTATATTTATTTACTATTAATAATATTATTTGTCTATTATTAATTTTAACTAGCATTTTTTTATATGCATTAAAAAAATCATTTTGGTATGTTTATTGTTCGTAAGGGGAAAAAAGTGTGTATATACACACACCTACACACACACACGTATATATGTATATTATACATATATACGTGTGTGTGTGTGTAAAGTTTATACACAGACACATATATATTAATAATATATTATTAATAACGTTGATAGACAAATAATAATGTTTATAGTATAAACATTAGTATTTGTCTAACTATCAATGTTATTAATTTTGACGAGCATTTTTGGATATATTTTACAATTTTGTTTATTTACTTTGGTAGCGCTATTGTTCAATTCACCCTAAGGGAGGAATCTTATATATATTAAAACATTATTATTTGTCTCTCAAAAGTTATTAATTCTAACTAGTATATTTAAAAACAAAACCGATTAGTATTTTAAGATGTAGAAAATTCTAGTCTTTTGATAAATATAAATGAGAAAAAAAAATATTTCAATGTAGTACAATTTTATTTATTTACTATATTAGTCTAAATAAAATCTGTGTAGGTTTTTTTAACTCTAAAAATCTACAAGAAAAAATGTTTTGATTACTACATATATTTTTAAATAAATGAATTAATTCTACCTATTTGTAATTTTTTTTTTTTTTTTTTTACCTGATAGAATATTGCAAAAACGTATTTTCCAGTTGTTGAATATTTTTTCTTTTCTTTTGTGTGAATATACATTTTAATCAGGTCTTTGTGTCAATTACTTAGAAAATTGTCTAATTTGTATTTTTTAAATAAATGAATAAAATTTATAAATAATATATATTATATATAGATAAATTAAATATATAAAGGTTTACCTCAAACGATAGGAATAAATTTATCTTTCTACCCAATAAACTTTTTTTTCTTTTATAATATAAATTTAATGTTGTTTTCATCCACCAATTCTTTAATTCTTTTATTTCTTGTTTTGTTATAATTTTAATTTGTGGATTTTTGGTTGAATATTATTTATTTTGTCTGTTGATATTTTTAAAAATATCATTGCTTTTCGTTTATAGTCGTTCTACTATTGCTAGTATTCAAAGGTAAAAAAAAAAAATACTACATCTGCCTCATGTCCCATAATAGATGTTACATTTTAGTATATGAAATTTATAGGTAATGTACCAACAATTATGGGACAGGACAGTCAGGTAGTAACTACAACTTTACGAACTAAAAAATTGATAAAATTGAAATAATAAATAAATAATGAAATGAGTTGATATCATAATTGCTTAAGTATTAAATCAATCATCTTGATTTAAGTTTTATGTTTAAATTAACTGATTTTTAATTTATTTTTATTTATTTATTTTTTGCAAAATCTTACGTGGAGTAAATTTGTCTTACATTTAATTTTCTTGAATTAACTAAAATTATGAATTTCATATTGTAAAAATAAAAAAAAGAATAAAAAAGGACTACTCTAGTATGTTTTGTTTGTTTTTTAGTGTACGTTTTGTTTTCTCTCTCTCAAAAAATAATTGTAATTCAATAATATTTCTGACTGTGTGTATGTATGTGTGTATGTATATGTATGGTATGTGTGTATGTATGTATATTTCTTTTTGTCAATGTTACCAAATGTTTTTACTCATTGTTTAACTGTAAAATAAAGCAATCGTTAAAATTCAAGGTTGTGTATAATAATTATAATACACTATACTACTTCAGTAGTAGTAGTTGAATTCAAGTCTCTTTTTTTCTTACTTTTTTTAGTTTTTAGTACTATCAATATAAAATGCTAAATTATTATTTTTTTTAAAAATACAATCATATGTTCATCACTTAAATATTTATCTTTTTAGTTTTTTTTCTTCTTTTTAAGACAGTAGTTTTACTACTGTTGAACTTTGTTTTGGTGTTTTTATTTATTTATTTATTTAGTTTAGTTACATTGTGTTGAATAAAGGAAAGGGCTTTTTTTTTCGCGAAATTGATTTTATTTATTAATTAATTTTTTTTTTTCTTAAATTTTTTTCTTGGCGTTAGATACACAGAGGAAATATAAATTATATTTTTTTGCACTAAATTGAGATTTATGATAAAAGAAAAAGAAAAAAAAGAAATAGCTAAGTCAAAAATGTTCAGAAATTTCAGTGATCGTATCTTTATATTATTTAACGTTTATTTACACAAGAAAAAAATATATGCACAACCATTGAATGTTTGTAATTTAATTGAAAATCAAATTTCCTATCATACAACTCTTTCAATTATTCTCTTATTTGACCCCTCCCTAAAAAAAAAAAAAAATTAAAAAAAAAAAAAAAAGATCGAGATATTTCAACAACAAGCAATTCTTGCTACTATGTTGCTCGGAATCACTTTTCAAATTATTTGTTGTTGTTGGAAATGTACAAGTTATAAATACACAAAGCCATTTCTATTTATTTTACTACAGTAATTTTAAGTGAAGATTTTTATCTGCAATAGACACAAAAGAAAGAGAAGCTACAGTTGATAATTTAGTTCAATTGATTTATTTCATTCTATAATTATTTTGATAAGATTTTTATTCATTCATTTGAAATAAGAATAACTTTATTTATCTTTATCTAAAAGGTAAACATTGATAAAACAACGACTATTAATGGAACAAACACCCGAAAAAATTTAAAATCAACTGCTATTTCTTTTTTTCTTTTTAACCTTAAAGTTTAAAGGAGTTTTTCTTTCTTTCTTTTTTTTTTTTTTTTTTTTTTTTTTAACCATCTACCCAGAAATGATAAAATAGGATTTTTTGTTTTTTTTATCAATATGCCTCGTCTCATTTAAAACATTTGTTTTAACTTTTTTTTTTTCTTTTTGAAAACAATGATGTGTTTAAAAAAAAATGCAAGTGAAATTAGTAATAATAATTGCACCCCCCCCCCTAAAAAAATCGAAAAAGAATGCTTTCAGTAGAGTTTACGATAAAATGATCACGTGATTAAGTTGCTTCTTTCTCTCTCTTTTCTCTCTCCCTCTCTCTTTTTCTCCCCTTCTTCTCTCTCTCTCCCTTCTTCTCTCTTTCCTTCTCTCCCTGCCCCGCCCCTTAGTAAGAAGGGGTTTTTATAGTGTCTGCATTGCGACTGAAATAACTAATCTTTTTTTTTCTGTTCTCATTATTAAAGAAAAAAAAAAAGCATAAAAAAAACTTACAGGTTAATATGGAGAGTTCTGCTCAACTAACTAAATAAAATCCATTACACTCTACAATAATAAAAAATAAAAAATCTATTTCTGTGGTAATTTATATTAAATATAAATTACTACAGAAATAGAATCTTATATAAATAGAATATATATTTTTATTTTAGCATTTTGTTTTCTTTACTGTAAGAAGAGAAAGGAGAGATTAAAATGGTTCGCTTTGTTAAAGACTTTCAATAGATAACTTTTTCTTATCACAATTTTTTTTCTTATTATTATTTTTCTTTCTAACTTTCTCTTTCCCTTTGTTTTTTTTTTTTTGTTGTTGGTTTTTTTACATTTATTTAACACTTTGTTTTTTGCACACAGAATAATAACAGCTCGTTATTAGGCATACCCAATTTGTCATCTGGTTTTTATTTTAAAAACGAATTAAATTAATTAAATAGATTATTTAAGGTCAAATTTTTGTCTAAGTCGAAAAGTAGTAACATAATGAGCATCAGTTTTTTAAAAAAAGTTAAATAATATTATAGATGTAATTTATTTTTAATACATTTAAAACTATTTTTCGGTCAATTTTACACAAATATCTTAAACCTGGCCGCCGAAGTTGCCGTGTTTACAAAATAAATTTAACCCTCCCGATTGAAAATATATATATAAAAAATCAGTGAATTATCCGATTTTAATGAAATTTTCAGTGTTGATTTATCAATGAATGAATTTTATAATGCACCAGTTATTTTATTTTTCGGCTACTTTGGCAATACCTCCTTGTTACTCTTTAAGTTTTCTACAATATTTTATTTGAAACAAGAAATAAAGTCTAGTTCAAATTAAAGGGGATAATTCTCTGTTTAATTTATTAATAGTGCCTAAATCATGCCTGTATCCAAATTTGGTAATTTCCTATAACTCCAACATAAACGAAGGGGGACCACTCTTGACTAATAAATTATTTATTTTGCCATTAAACCTAACCCTCCTAGTAGATAAAAAATAAATAAATAAATTTATCAGTCAAGAGTGGTTCCTTTTGTTTATGTTGGAGTTATAGGAAATAACCCAAATTTTGTTCCTCGGTACTAAGTCAATAATAATGTTTGTTATTTGTATTTTTGAGATGAGGCTTGATGTGAATAATTTTGATTTTTGCGGACTGTTGTCCTCGTCTTCATTGCGGTATGTATGTGTATAGACGTTGTTTATTTATACATACCACAATAAAGATGAGGCCAACAGTCCGAAAAATTACGACAATGTTTGTGTTGAACAAATAATTCAAAATGTGTACATCTTGTGTTTGTTTAAATACCTAAAATGAAGTCTTTTTGAATGTGTCTATAATAGATGCTGATAGGTACGCGTCCTGCGTCCCTGGCGCATAAAGATCTAAAAGGACGCAGTAAGATCATATCCATGCGTCCCAGTCTTTTTCTTTTTTCTTCCTTCACCAGTTTAAGCTAACTGTATATACATTTCAATAGTTTCTTAGAAACGAATTACACGGGATAGGTTACAAGGTAGGAGTTGGACGGCTTTAGTTTTCCCAGATCTTAAATAAAAACCCTTCAATTTATTAAGAAACTTTAGTTGGGATCCATAAATTTCTCCGGGGACTCATCCAAAGCAAATATGTGCGTCCCAGGACGCACTAAATCAAAAATTTATCAGCACCACTGTATAGATAAATAATAGGGTACCCATTTTTTTCGTCTGCTTTTCATTTTAAAAACGAATGAAAATTAATTAAATAAAACTTGCAAATCATACTCAAAATCCCATGACCCAGACAAAACAGAACCCACAAATTTTGTAATAAAACTGTTAATTTTAACTAGGGGGGATTAGGGTTGGGGTTTAGGGTTAGTTTAATGGGAAAATAAATAAATAACCTGGGTTCTGTTTTTTTTTTTTTTTTTTTTTTTTTTTTTCTCGGGGTCACTATGTATACAGGGTGACCCAGAAAAAAGAACCCGCAAATTTTGTAAAACTGTTAATTTTAACTAAGGGGGTTAGTTTAATGGGAAAATAAATAAATAATTTGTTTTTTCTGGGTCAAACTGTATACAGGGTGACCCAGAAAAAATAGAACCCAAATATTTTGTAATTAGGTTTAGGGTTAGTTTATGGGAAAATAAATAAATAATTTGGGTTCTTTTTTTGTCTGGGTCACCCTGTAATATCATGGGATTTTGAGTATGATTTGCAAATTTTACCTATTATTCATCTTAAATTTTAGGTTTAGTTTTTTGTTTTGTTTTTGTTTTATTTTTATTTTTAAGCAGACTTACCGAAAATAAAACAAAAATGATCTCTTTCTAGCACTACACACCGTAAACTTTCTTGATTTTTTTTAAAAAGGAATTTATTGTATAACCGTCTAAATTTAGCTTTTGGGTCGCTAAAATTTTGGCAGTACATTGTAAGTAGTAATAGTAATAGTAGTAGTCGAAATACTGGATTTTCATTTATTCATTTGTTTATTTATTTTAAGGAAAGAGATTGTTTAAAAATAAATATTTGTTGAAATTCTGTTACGGATAATTTTAAACGGGTGTATTCCTTTTTTATTTTTATTTTTTTAATTTGAATTTTATTTTTATTTATTTATTTATTTTTTGTTTTTATATAAATTTATTCAACCTTTTGTATTACTTTGTTTACAGTTGATTACCTTCGACTTAAGAAAACTAAATTAACGTGAGAATAGGTAGACTATGTCAGTATTGTTACAATTGTCTTGTTCACCCTTTTCCACCCGTGTGGGAGGGTGGAACTTCAATTTGGTAATTGCCAATTAGTACCCTCCTCTTCTCAGGCTTTCGTCATTTTTTTTATTTTTTATTTTTTATTATTTATTATTT
>CM042172.1:25235085-25321330 GCA_023376005.1 Doryteuthis pealeii
TTTATTATAAAATGGGTACAAACCTACTCGAGTTTCACCATAAGGATCTTCAGGGTTAAATCCACTGAATTAATCGAGACACTGATTAATAGCAGTCAATTTCACGTGTGTGGTCAATGCATTAAAATGTACGTTGCGAAAGAACACCGACTTTCGATTCAAAAAGGTCTCACACCGGAAGTTGATTTTTTGTGAGATTTAATAAGTAAACAATATGTTAGAATCGATTTGTGTTAATGTATTTACTGGGATTTCTTTCTTATACCCATTTTATAATAATATATATATATATATATATATATATATAATATATAACACTAACTATACAAGTCCTTTGTCCTCTAGATAACTCTATCTTATTATAATAAGATAATTCTAAGATTATGTGTCTGTCTGTAACCTGAAACTACATCACCACCAACATCACAATTCACTTAGTTATTTACGTAATAGTAATTAAATTGATCATTAATTCATCGGTATTACAGTCTCGGAAGACCATAGATTTCCTGAGTCCTTAAAAAGGGCATCTCCTTCCCCTGACTGGGATATGCATGTGGGGTTTGGAGACCGCTTGTGAATTTCCTATTCTCTTGTTACTCCTTCCATGAATACACCACAGGCGAATTCATTGGATGGATCCAACTCAACTGACCCAGGGTGAATGCTATCACAGAACAGAACAGAATCTATATATTAATTGATAATTCTATTATCTTATTATTATAATAAGATAATTCTAAGATTATGTGTCTGTCTGTAACCGAAACTACATCACCACCAACATCACAATTCACTTAGTTATTTATGTAATAGTAGTTAATATTGATCATTCATTAATTCATTGGTATCTCAGTCTCGGAAGACCATAGATTTCTTGTGTCCTTAAAAAGGGCATCTCTTTCCCCTGACTGGGATATGCATGTGGGGTTTGGAGACCGCTTGTGAATTTTCTATTCTCTTGTTACTCCTTCCAAGAATACACCACAGGTGAATTCATTGGATGGATCTGACTCACCTGACCCAGGGTGAATGCTATCACAGAACAGAACAGAATCTATATATTAATTGATAATTCTATTATCTTATTATTATAATAAGATAATTCTAAGATTATGTGTCTGTCTGTAACCGAAAAACTACATCACCACCAACATCACAATTCACTTAGTTATTTACGTTATAGTAGTTAATATTGCTCATTCATTAATTCATTGGTATCTCAGTCTCGGAAGACCATAGATTTCTTGTGCTCTTAAGTTACATTCTAGCGCAGCGTCTTCTGTAACTGTGAAGGCCAATGTTTGAAAAAAAAACAGTTTCGACCAAAGATGTCGCATGTGAAGGCCAGTCCTGAAGATTTTGATGGTGTGCTGGTGCTCATTGTAGTTAATTAATTGGATAGTAGCAGCTAAGTAGTTGATAATTTGACCTGTAAATTCAAGTTCTTTTGTTTTATGCACAAGGCCTAGGGGTGCGGGATTGGGATTAAAAAATCTCAAGGTGTGCCATGATAGAAGAAAAAGATTAAGAACCTCTGATGTAAAGATGCACAAGATACAATTTTCTTATTGTTTATCATATATATATATATATATATTATAATATATATATGTAGTATATTAGGAAAAATGAAAAAACACAGGTTTTAAATGGGTAATGGGTGAGTTTATTGGCCGACGCTGCAGTGTTTCGATCTATTAATTAGATCATCTTCAGGGCATTTGTTGGTATATGGAAGGTGATAAGAAATTATTTATCACAGAATAACAAGAAAAGCGAGTGGTAGTTATTGTTATTCAGTCTGTTTAAAAAAAATTTTCAAAAATTTTTAAACAGACTTGAGTACTTGGTGCCCAAACAGGTTCTCAACTCAGCATCCAGTGTCCATACAGAACTGATGAATGTCTTTGCTGGTTGGCCAAATATAAATTCTTCTATTTTGCTCAAAACATCATCATCACCTCATGCTAATAGCATGGATTCCTTTGACTCTCTCTCCCCATTCATCCCTATCGTTAATAACTTTTGGCAGATCCTATAGACTGAATCCATTGTCCACACAGAGCTTATCAATGTAAGTCTTTGCTAGTTGCCCAACATTGGTGTGTCCATACATTGGAGTCCACAATTACATTTTACATTTTTTAATTTCATCTTGGATGATTTAGACGGTCCCATTTTTAACCAGAGAGTGTTGCAAGATGATAATGGTTGTATAATTAAGGAACACGAGTATCATTTGTATAAATAAATAATTAATAATAGTTTCTATGCTTTAAGCATTAAACACACCTACAACTTCTTCTGCACACTCACTGTCTTTCTATCTTTCCCCTACTCTCTTTCTTACATTTTTCTGTGTAGCATGTTCTTTTTTCTTCCCTTTCTTTATGATAAAAGCGGAATGGTCCATTATTTAGCTTAGGTAGCAACACACATTAGAAATAAGAATTTGGCGGATAAGCAACACCTGATAATCAGGATTTACATTTTTGCATTTTATCTTGGACGATCTCATTTTTAACCAGAGTGTGTTGCAAGATGTTAAGTCGTACAATTAAGGAACACGAGTATCATTCATATAAATAATTAATAGTAGTTTCTATGCTTTAAGCATTTAATCACACATACAACTGTAAGTGATATTGTATCATAGACTAACAGGGATTTTTCTTTTTTTCTTCCCTTTTAAGGAACAAAAGCCTATTCATCTGTAAGCAATGAACTGAATACAATCTATACCCTTTTTTTTTTTTTTATATTCTTTTTGTTCCTTTCAAATAGATTTTTTCTCACACTCCCTTGAAACGACAACAAAATACAATTGAGATCTTTTCTCTTTTATTAAATAGCTTTTTAGATTATGCATAAAGAAATGAGAAAATATCTTTTTCTTTTTTTTCAATTTTCCTGCACTTTATTCTTCTCTCTGTCTCTGATACATTCCCTGTTGCTTAACTCTTCTCTCTCTGTATTCCCCCCCTCTCTCTCTCTCCTCTATTTCTATCCCCCCCCTCTCTCTTTCTCCATTACCCTCTCCCATTACCCTCGCTCTTCTCTCTCCATTACCCTCTCTCTCTCTCTCGCCATTACCTCTCTCTCTCTCCTCCATCTACCCCCCTCTCCTCTCTTCTCTCTTCTCCATCACCCCATCTCCTCTCTCTCTCTCCTCACTCTCCTCTCTCTCTCTCTCTTCTCCATCACCCCCCTCTCTCTCTCTCTCTCCTTCCACCCCCCTCTCTCTCTTCTCCATCACCCCCTCTCTCTCTCTTCTCCATCACCCCCCCCTCTCTCTCTCCCATCACCCCCCTCCCATCACCCCCTCTCTCTTCCTCCATCACCCCCTCTCTCGCTCCACCACACCCCCTCTCTCTCTCTCTCTCACCATCACCCCCTCTCTCTCTCTCTCCTCCCACCCTCTCTCTCTCTCTCACATCACCCCCTCCTCTCTCTCTCCCCATCACCCCCTCTCTCTCTCCCATACCCCCCCTCTCTACTCCACCATCACCCCCCCTCTCTCTCCACATCACCCCCCTCTCACCTCCATTGTATGAAATTATTGTCACTTTGATCTCAGTGCTCTTTGTATCTCTAGTCCCTTGTTATCCCTTTCATCCTGGTGCCCTTTGTTTATATTACTTTGTGCCATATAAGGGCGCGAAGGATAGTAAATTATGCAAAAGGGAAAGTAACACTGACATCTCATTTTATCAGATACATTTACCAAATTACATGAAAATATCTTCAAATACTATAGACTAGAAGTGCTACCCAGTGTCACCTGAGTAGAGAGGGAGCAAACCCCCCCCAAAAACCCAACCCTGTTTGATTGATTTGTTTACTTCTGAAATTTACAAATGCTGGACATTTTTACAAATAGCATCCAGTATCCGCAGAGCTGGTCAATGTAGGTCTCTGTGCGATGCGCAAACTGGCGTGCCACTCTGGTTTCCATAGGAGAACTTGCCTGGCTAGGGTGTTTAAAATATGCCAACTCACCTCTGCAGAGGGGTAAGACTCTCCCCAATGGGGCCACCGTGACCGTTGGTGGTAACCCATGATGCTTAAGGATGAATCCTTGTGGATGAGCAGTCCATGACCTGCACACTCCACTTTGGCCCTTAATTGGGCTAGACAGGCTGTCGGAGTGGCCGCCTTCGATCAATTGTTGGGCACATCAAGCCCTAGCACCTATATGATTGCCCCGACCCTATCCCTTATGGCAAGTCCCAACCCTTTTTATCATATGGGTGCTAGAAGCGTGGCTAAGGGTCTTCATGTCCTGGGTATGACGTTAAACTCTATCTGATGGTGAGGTTACAGTTCTGGAGGTCTTGGGGAATGTGGAGCACCACTTCATCACCATTGCTACCAGGTCCACTCTGACCCGGAGTAGTCATACTTGTTAGGTCCCATCTATGGGTTAAATAGAAAAATGTGTTATAAAAAAAAAAAAAGTATCCATTAAGAATGAATTCATTTCAAAACTTTGTCATAATAAATTAGCCCACTGAGGTTGATGTGCCGTAAACCAAACCAAGACTATAGGAGAATGTCGCTTATGTGTTCGTCGTTGCTTCTCCAACAGTGTCCAGCATGTTTATTCATCTCACTTGGATGTTTGCTTGATAGGGAGCAAGTGGCTGTACAGCTACTTTCTTTTGGGGGTTGTTTCCACAATTTGTTTAAGATTGCATGCAGCATTCTTGTGCAACTCCCATCAGCTTATTCTCTAGGCGTTTCATTAGATCCAAGTGGTGCAGCCATACAGTAGCACTGATACAATTTCAGCCTGGAGAGAACTAAATGGGCTGAATTTGCACCAAGGTGTCAAAATTAGGGTGACCCAGAAAAAACAGGACCAAATTATTAATCATTTTCCCATAAACTAACCTTAAACACCAACCTAACCTCTAACCCTAACCCCTCTAGTTAAAATTAACAGTTTTATTACAAATTTGTGGTTTATTTTTCAGGGTCACCGGTATACAGGGTGACAAAAAAAAAACAGAACTCAAATTATTTATTCATTTTCCCATTAAACTAACCCTAAACCCATAACCCTAGACCCTCATAGTTAAAATTAACAGTTTTATTAGAAAATTTGTGGTTCTGTTTTTTCTGGGTCACCTTAATTTTGACACCTTTGTGCAAGTTCAGCCCTGAAATGAATGACTGTGTATTTATTCTTGTTCATATTTTTATTTTTTATTATTACTTGCACTTTTGAATACTTCCCCTTTTATTCCAACTGTTATTTTAAATGGACCTCTTTAATCTTGTCTCTCTTTAGGCTATCTATCTATCTATCTATCTATACATATATAAAGGGCAGTTGTGTGTATGTCCGGAGGAAACTTCGAAATAAAACAATTAACAACAAAGTAAATATATATACACATGAATATCACCAGGCTTGGTTTTGAGTAAAATAATAGAGATTTTTATATATTTGTGAAGATAAAAAATAGAATTTGAATGATAACAGCAAGGAATTTTTTTTTTTTTTTTTTTTTCATTTAATATTTAGATAGTAGACATTAACATTTCTTTTTCAAAGTAGCTGGATCAATGCAAGTTCTATTTTTTTTACATAGATTTAAATGGGCATCCCACGAGATTCAACTCACATAAGTAATGATGGATCTGCGGGACTAACTTTTTAAAAAATCCCCCTCTACCCAGGTAACGCTGGTAGCCGCCGCTAGTCTTATAGAAAGTTGGCAACAGCTTGATAAATCCTCCCCTCCAACATCACATTTAAAAAAGAAAAAAATCTTTTTCTTTAAAACCAAACACCTATTGCAGCAAAGAAGAAGAACTGTTATACTAAACTGTAAAAGTAACAATAGCACAGATAGTCCAATAGACTACTATTTACATACTGGTTGTATTGATTATATATTTGAACTGAAGAAGAAAAAAACATGCTGACATTAGTTATTATTATTGGCATTTCAATCTTGGAAGACTATAATGTTTTTGTGCCCCTGAAATTACAGCACCTCCTGTGACTGTAAAATCCAATATTAGAAAAACATTCTCGACCACAGATGTTGCATGTGAAGACCGTCCATGAAGATGTTGATGTGCTGGTGCTTTCTTGCTTTCTTCTGGACCTCCTAGCTTCATGGTGTTGTGCCAGGGTGACTTCAGACATGAACAGTCTTCTACAGAGAGACTGCCACCACCGAGGGCGGTCCTGAGCCAAATTTTCCCAGCCAAAGCACTTTGAGATCATTCTTGCAGACATCTTTGAAATGCAGATGGGGACGACCAATCTGTCTCCTACCTGACTGAAAATAAATGGACATAATTTAATATGGGGTACGCAGCAAGGTCCTACAGATTTTATCTGGTGAGGAGGGTGGCTAGACACCCTGCTGAATGAAAAGCAAGCCCTGTAAAAGTGCGGAGAAAGCTCTTTGTTCAATGGCCATCTAGCATATTATTTCTAAAATCCAACCTCCCTCATTCCAGCAGGGCTGTGTAAATTTTTTAGAGTCAGAGCCATGCTGTCGAGAACTTAAGTCCCTGGTAGGGTCACCCAAGGAGGACAGGTCAGGCACCCAGTGGTGTTAGGGCCACAACCTGGTCAAAGGGGCTCTGGCAAAAATCCAAAAGTCGTTTCCATCCATAGTCAGGAATCAACCGCTTTTGGGGTACTTGTCACTGCGTTTGTGGAAAATCTGCGGCAAACAGGGGCATAATCTTACCCTGACAGAGATATGCATGTGGGGTTTGGGGACCGCTTGTGAATTTCCTATTCTCTTGTTACTCCTTCCATTGGATTCCGACTCAACTGACCCAGGGTGAATGCCGTCACAGAACAGAATTAATATTAATCATAATAATTAATTAAATAGTAGCAGCTAAGTAGTTGATAATTTGACCTGTAAATTCAAGTTCTTTTGTTTTATGCACGTGGCCTAGGGGTGCGGATTGGGATTTTAAAAATCTCAAGGTGTGCCACGATAGAAGAAAAAGATTAAGAACCTTTGATGTAAAGATGCACAAGATACAATTTTCTTATTGTTTATCATATAAAACAACTTACCAATAGGAATGAATCTAAATTACTATATATATATATATATAGGGCATCACCTTCCCCTGACTGGGATATGCATGCAGGGTTTGTGGACCGCTTGTGAATTTCATATTCCTTTGTTATTACTTCTATGAATTCAATATAGATCAATTCGTTGGGTGGAGCCAGGTCAACCAACTCAGGATGAATGCCAGAATAGAACAGAATCCAGCAAGGATCAAACTCTCTATTAATCAGTAGTAATGGATCTGCGAGACTAGCATGCTGACCATTACACCACAATGGGACACTCTGGAGTTGGCCTGGCTGTATTGATTATAAACTAGCAGGACCTGTGGATATACCACAGTATGATAATTTAATTAGTACTATATCTATCTATCTATCTATCTATCTATTATATATATATATATATATATATATATATATATATATATATCTTTTTAGAATACTTTTTCTATTTTCTTCATATCATCGAATTTATTTCACTATTGTACTCTCATATATATATATATGTAAAACTGTTCCCCCTCCTACAACAAATGTTAGAATCTCACATTTGTTGTTGGAGGGGGGAATAGTTTTACAGTACGAAAAGTATGTTAGTGTTAGGATCATATATATATATATATATATATATGAAAGTACGCAAACAGTTTGTTTGATATGGCTATGCCGACAATTTTTGGGAGAATATGTGCTTATCACTAATTAATTTTCAAAATTAGGTATGACTTCAATTAAGCACATATCCCCCCCCCCAACAAATATATATATATATATATATATATATATATATATATAAAGTTGAAAAATGGAAATGAATCTGACAATATGTTGAAAGGATAAATAAATAAAGGAAAGAAAATGTTGAATGAATATATTTATATTTTATATAGTTTTTATATATATATATATATATATATATAAACAATTTTTTTGTGATGAAACAAAGAAAATACAGTGCTCAATCACAAATTGTGAGAGCTAATATTTATTTAATTTGTTGAGTTTTTAAAAATAAATGCTTATTATAGACAGCTACCCAGGTTGTCTTGACAGCCTGATGATTGCGACCTAGCAAGACAACCTGGTAGCTGTCTATAATAAGCATTTATTTTTAAAAACTCAAAATTAAATATATATATATATATATATATATATATATATATATATATATACGTACGGGTCAATATAAAAATTGTTTAAGTATTTGAGCTAGCCCCCAAAAATGTTTTATTGCCTAAGGTTACAGTGATTGTTAAATATTTTAAGCAGGTTTGTATGCGTTTAATTCAAAAGAACTTACTGGTTTAGTAACTCTTTCAAATGTTAGCAATGTCTATTTGCTCTTTTAAACTACTCAATCAAATCTAAACAAGATTTATGTCTATCTATTAATTATTTTGTCAATATATTAAATACTCATTGATAAACTTTTGTCAAAATCAACCTGTTTTCACTATTTTTGACGCAAGTAAAAAACTGTTGTAGAACACCTTAAAACTATGAAATTAATGTTCCAACTGTTGTTTCCAGCAAGGCTCTATGGTATTACACCATACCTAATAGTAGTATGGTCGAAAGATTTGGGAAAAGGGACCATATGACCTTAAGGCACCCCTTTTGCGATTTCAATTCGTGGGGACATTTTTTCCATTTACACTGTCTGAGAATATTCTAAGTTCAGAGTCCCATTCTTATAAGGATTTATCAATAAATGGCTAAAAATGGTCTTTTCATTTAAAGTTACCTGTTATTTCCGTAAATCAAAGACTGCTATATATGTTTAATGTTACATTTAAACAAGACTATCGTTTGGGGTGCATTAGGAAAACAAATGTGAGGTGGTATAGGATGTTAAGAGTTAACATCCTGTTGAGGATTTTCTAAGTCCAGAGCCCAATTCCTCTAAGGATTTATAAAAAAATGGCTAAAAATGGCCTTTTCATTTAAAATTACCTGTTATTTCCCTTAAATCAAAGACTTCTAAATATGTTTAATATTATATATGACAAAGGCTTTCATTTGGGGTGGATTAGGAAAAGTAATGTGACTATCGGCCGGGTGGAATGAGGTGGTATATAGGACGTTAAGATTATAAAGCTAACCCCTAACAAACAACCAGATTTTTATGGTGTAAATGAGAAAAGTGCCCCCACGAGTCAAAATCGCAAAAGGGGTGCCTTAAGGTCATATGGTCCAGGAAAAGTTTAGAAATCACATCTTGAAAGCTTTATTTACATGCAAGCGTGCTAAAAAAAAAACATGTGTAGCAACATCAAAAATTAATAAGATAACATTGAATTTGGTATTTTTAACAAGATCCAACAGGTCTAATAATGCTTAATAATTTGCAACTTTTAAAATTTTGGTAAATTTGAAAAAAAATTTGTTTACGTCAAAATCAACCTGTTTTCACTATGTTTTGACGCAAGTAAAAAAAAACCTTAAAACTCGTGTAGAACACCTTTAAACTATGTGGGTATTGTGATGTAAGCAGTAACATAGTTTGTTACAAACAAACATCGAATCTCCATTATAATAAGACTAGAAGCAGCTACCCAGCATCGCCTGGGTAGATGTAGGGGGTGGGGCAAAAACCTTGTTGTAGTGATTTGATTACTTTTGAGATTTACAAGTGCTGGACATTTTTAAGTAGAATTTCAATGCTATTTCTATGTATATCTTAATTTTTAAATATCTTCAAATATAAATCAAATCTTTCATAATTTTTTGCACAAAAAGTAAGAACCCGTGATAATTTAATGTGTGTGTATATATATATATATATATATATATATATATATATATATTTTTGTTGTCGTTTTATTTTCGTAATTTCATCCGGACATACATACATACTGCCCAATACTAGAAGTGGCTACCCAGCATCACCTGGGTAGAGAGGACAATAAACCTGGTGTATTGATTTGTTTACTTTTGAGATTTACAAATACTGACTTCTTTAAGTAGAATTCAATTCTATTTCTATTTTATTTTAATTTTTAAATATCTTTGAATATGAATCAAATCTTCCTAATTTTTACACAAAAAGCAAGAACTGGTGATAGTGAATGTATGTATATATATTTACTTTGTCATTATTGTTTTATTTTTGTAGTTTCATCCGGACATACATCCACACCAACTGCCCTTTATATATATGTATAGAGTATGTATAAAAATATAATAAGGTTTAGTTCAAGCCAAGATAAATAAATGATATATTTAGATCACATAGTAAAATAAAGTTTTACTTTTGTAGATCACGTTGTCATGTAGATCGCATCATACCAAAGTAAGACTGATTGTTAAGTTGATTGCAAGAAAATGTGTGGATGAGCAGTCCATGACATGCAACACTCCACTTAGACCCTCACTTAGGCTAGACGGGCAGTCAGAGAGGACCCTCTGATCAGTCAGCCAATCATCTCTAGCCCTAGCACCTAGATGATTGTCCCAACCATATTGCCCTTATAGCAAACCCCAGCCCTTATCATATATGTGCTAGAAGGCAGTGGCTGAGGTGCTTCATGTCCTGGGAATGATGTTAAACTCTATCTGATGGTGAGGTTCCATTTCTGGAGGTTTGGGGAATGTGGAGCACCCCTTCATCACCATTGCTCCCAGGTCCAGTCTGACCCGGAATGGTAATACCTGTTCGGGTCCCATATGGGTTAAATAGGAAAATGTGTGTATAAAAAAAAATTGAGTATTCATTAAGAATTAATTTATTTCAAAACTTTGCCGGCATTAAATGACCCACCAAGGTTGGTATGCCATAAAACAAAACAAACTACCGCCCTGTCGGCTGGGGCGTTAGAATGCACCGACTGCACCTCTGCAGAGGGGTAAGACTCCCTCAATGGGGCCACCTGTTGGCCGTGGGTGGCGACCCGTGATGCTTAAGGATAGAACCCAGGTGGATGAGCAGTTCATGCCATGCAATACTCCATTTTGGCCCTATCTTGGGTTAGACGGGCGGTTGGAGAGGCCCCATCTGATCAATCGGCTGGTCACATCAAGCCCTAGTACCTATATGATTTTCCCAACCCTATTGCCCTTATGGCAAGCCCCAACCCCTTTTTATCATATGGGTGCTAGAAGGCGGTGACTGAGGGTCTACATGTCCTGGGAATGACATTAAACTCTATCTGATGGTGAGGTTCCAGTTTTGGAGGTTTGGGGAATGTGGAGTACCCCTTCATCACCATTGCTCCCTGGTCCACTCTGACCCGGAATGGTAATACCTGTTCGGGTCCCATATGGGTTAAATAGGAAAATGTGTGTATAAAAAAAAATTGAGTATTCATTAAGAATTAATTTATTTCAAAACTTTGCCGGCATTAAATGACCCACCAAAGTTGGTATGCCATAAAACAAACCAAACTAAGTTGGCACATAGATTGCATCATACTAAAGTAGCACCGATATAATTCACAAAATGGATGCCTTGTTAAGTTGATTACAAGAAAATGTTTCTCTCCTTTTGTAATATTTCTGTTTTTAACTCTCTCCAAGTGATTTTTCCATACTGGCTGTATTGATTTATAAACTAGACTAAATTTGAACTGGGGGAAAAAAACATGCTGACATTAAGGAAGTATTTTTGACTAGAAGTGGCTACCCGGCGTTGCCTGTGTAGAGGGGAAATTTTTTAAAAGTGAGTCTTGCAGATCCATTATTACTTATCACAAGTTAGATGCTCACTGGATGCCCCATAAAATCCCCACGTAAATATATAACAATATAGTAAGAAATTTTAATTCAATAATTTACAATTTAAAAAAAAAAAAAAACAATATAAATGAGGCGATTAATTCAATCAAGCAACATCATATTTCAATTACCTTCTGTTACTATACAAATTTTAATTTTTAAATATCTTCTTAAATATAAATAAGATCTTCATTATTTTTGCTCAAAAACCAAGCCCTGGTGATAGTGAATGTATATATATATTTACTTTGTCGTTAATTGTTTTATTTTTGAAGTTTTCTCCGGACATACACATATACACAACTGCCCTTTATATAGGTAGATGGACCATTTTAATTTCATGCTATAAAATATCATCATCATCAGGTCACACTGACACCACAGATACCTATGACTCTCTCACCAACCATCCCTATCAGTTATCGCTCCTGGTAGGAACTCCTTAATTGTTTTATTTTCATAGTTTTGTAGTTTCATCTGGATATACATACATACATACACACACACACTAACTGCCCTTTATATATGTACTAGAAGCGGCTACCTGGCGTCGCCTAGGTAGAAGGGGGGGGGTAAAGAAGGTAGTCTCGCAGATCCATTATTGTTGAATTGCGAGTTGGATCCTTGCCAGACGCCCCATTAAAATCCCTATGTAAAAAAGACCTTGCATTGATCCAGACAGTCTGAAAAACAAAATTAATGTTTCCTATTTAAAATACTCAATGAAAAAAAATTCCATGCTGTTATCATTTAATGATTTTTTTATTTATCTTCATGAATATAAGTAAAATCATCATTATTTTTTCGAAAAGCAAGATCTGGTGATAGTGAATGTGTGTATATATATTTACTTTTTCATTAATTCTTTTATTTTCAAAGTTTCCTCCAGACATATATACACACAAACTGCCCTTTATATATCTATAGATTTCATCCGGACATACATACACACAAACTGCCCTTTATATATGTATAGATTTCATCCGGACATACATACACACAAACTGCCCTTTATATATGTATAGATTTCATCCGGACATACATACACACAAACTGCCCTTTATACATGTATAGATTTCATCCGGACATACATACACACAAATGCCCTTTATATATGTATAGATAGATAGATGGATGGAATAATGCTATGTATTATAGTACTTATGACCAGCTAATATATTATGGCTATTATGTTCACTCAGACTAATATCTTTGGGAAAGTTATGAACGCTCTCATACCCTCATACTACCACTACTATTCTTTTACAAGATTTTGGCATTAATTAACCGATGAAGGTTGATATGCCATTAGACAAAGAAACCAAACCAGAAAATAAAATAAAAATCAGACCATATGACCTTTAGGCACCCCTTTTGCGATCTCAATTCACAAGGACATTTTTTTCATTTACACCGTCAAAATTCGGTTGTTTGTTAACAGACGATTTTTAGTGTTTTTTTTTTTTAATTATAAAACTAACCCCTAACAAACAACCGGATTTTGACGATGTAAATGAAAAAAAAATATCCTTATGAATCGAGATTGCAAAAGGGGTGCCTAAAGGTCACATGGTCCTAAAACTCTTTACCATATAAGTAACAACATCCATCACTTGCAACTGTGAGTTCAAAATCCATTCACACAATTATGTTTACTTTTGGACTAGTATTCTTTGAAAGTTATGAACACCCTCATTTTTTCTAGCTATAAGTTAAAAAGTGTCACTACTGTTCTTCTATAAGGATGGCTTTGGCATTGAAATAATCCACAAAGGTTGATATGCCATTAAACAAAGAAAGCAATCCAGAAAATAAAATAAAAACTCTTTACCAAATAAGTAATGATATCCATCACTTGCAACTGTAATTACCAACTCTGGGAAGTACCAATGCACAGTAGCTAACATGTTGGACTGCGACATCATAATAAGTGAGTTCAAACTCCAGTCACACTATTCACTTTTGGACTACTTTGGACTCGTACCTTTTGGACTCATTTTTAAATGTTATGAACACCCTCATCCTTTCTAGCCATCAATTAAATAACACCACTACTGTTCTTCTATAAGGATGGCTTTGGCATTGAAATAATCCACAAAGTTTGAAATGCCATTAAACAAAGAATGCACTACTATTCTTCTACAAAATGTTGGCATTAATTAACCCATGAAGGTTGATATGCCACTAAACAAAGAAACCAAACAAGAAAATGAAATAAAACTCTTTACCATATAAGTAACAACATCCATCACTTGCAACTGTGAGTTCAAAATCCATTCACACAATTATGTTTACTTTTGGACTAGTATTCTTTTGAATGTTATGAACACCCTCATCCTTTCTAGCTATCAATTAAATAGTATCACTACTGTTCTTCTATAAGGATGGCTTTGGCATTGAAATAATCCACAAAGGTTGATATGCCATTAAACAAAGAAAGCAAACAAAGAAGGAAGGAGTTTTGTCTCTTAAAGTATTTATCATATTCAATCCATTAATGGCTTCCTTTTGTTTATAATAAATAGACTTTACTTCCTGTGTAGACAATTATTTCTTTTTCTTTCTTTGTTCACTTCCTGTCTTTTGTTGGTAAAAAACTCCCTTTGATTCTATCCTCTTTTCTTTCTTTCTTAAATACTTTCAGCTGCTCGCCCTGATTACCACAGAATAATGGTGCCACTAGTGACAAGGCTAATAAAAAAATAAAAAATAAAAAAAGAGGGGAAAAAAATTTATGGGTTTTGGTCAGAATGAATATACTAGACATACAACTAAACACAAAGACAGTTTATATATATATATATATATATATATATATATATATATATATATATATATATATATACTAGGCCGGGTTAGCTCAGTCGGTAGAGCGTTCGGCTAGAAACCACAAGGTTCCTAGTTCGATACCGGTCCTCGCCAACTCAGCGTATGAGTAGCACAGGGATCTGTGCGGTAAAGTGAGGAGCTGATGGTAGGTGTGGCGCTCCACCTCAGATGCTAAAATAATCTCCTTGGTCTAGCGCTATTGAAAAGGGATAGACTCCCTCACTGATTGGCTGATACCGACTTTAGGCTGCCCCGACGACTTTTTTTACTTTACTTTATATATACTAGCAAATATATGCACCTTCAACATGCAAGTATTCAAGTTTTAATGTAATAAAATATTATATTAAATTAGAAAGGATAATGAAACTAAATAAGAATGCAGATAAAAAGATTTGCAACAGAGGAGGTTATAATCGAAAAATAGAACAACTGAAACTTGCTCTTCCATCACCCCCATCTTTCACTGCTAAATTTCCGAATTTAACCATTTAGTTAAAATAGGAAGTAAAGAATAAAATTACAGTTATTTATCATTGTTAATGGATTTTTCTAAGATTTTTCACCAAGATTTTTGCAAATTAAAATAAAATTAAACAATTAGAAATCAATAATACTAAGCACATATTTATTAAAATCAATTTTTTGATATCACTATGCAAATTAGCCTTCCTGTTCACACTGTAAACCGCTATTTTGTTGTCTATATACAATTGCATTTTATTAGAATGCAGAAAAGGCAAAAAGTATTAATAATGTAAAAGAAATTAATAATTGAGATATAAATAAAAATAAAATCATGGAGAATATCACGTAAATAACTAAGAGAATTGTGATTTGAGTAGTGATATAGTTTCGGTTACAGACAGACAAACACACAATCTCCATTATAATAAGATATATAATAAAAGTAAGTAAAGTCATCAGAGCGGCCTAATGTCAGTATCAGCCACACGGTGAGGGAGTCTATCCCCTTTTCACTAGCGCTAGACCAAGGCCCTCTAAGTGTATATCTTAGAAGGCGCTGGCTAGACCAAGGAGATTATTTTAGCGTCTGAGGTGGAGCGCCACACTTACTATCACCTTCTCACTTTACCGCACAAGTCCCTGTGCTACTCATATGCTGAGTTGGCGAGGGCCAGTATCGAACGAGGAACCTTGTCGTTCCTAGTTGGAGGTTCTACCGACTGAGCTAAGCCGTGGAGTAACCAAAACCAAACTTATTCTTTTTCTTTCTTTGTTGACTTTCTGTCTTTTGTTACAAAACTTCCTTTGATTCTCTCCTTTCTTTCTTTCTTAAATACTTTCAACTGCTCGCCCTGATTACCGCAGAATAATGGTGCCAGTAGTGACAAGGCTAATAATAAAAAAAGAAGCGGGCGGGGTATGGGTTTAGGGCAGAATGAATATACTATACATACAACTAAACACCAGGTCAGGTTTATATGTTTATATATAAATATATATATATCGCCATCTCAAACAGACTGTTTGTTTACTCTCATACTGTCGTGCAGTAAGTCTCCCAAAAATGTAGTATATACATAAGTTTAAAAACAAACGAAAAATCTGGGAAAACCAGCTAGTGTAATGGTAAGAATCCCTGCCTGTCAGCCTGGCAGTTAGGGTCCGAATCACACACAAAGCACTGTCCTGTCTATAACTCTGCTGATGAGGCATAATATACTGAAATGTACATACAGAGATTGACTTTTTCTCGATTTGTTTATGCCTTACATTTGAATATATATATGAGTAAAGGTAGTGTGGACATGGAGTCAACACCTTGGTTACTGACAGTTTCTCACCTATGCGATCTTCAGACCTGGTGTAAAGATTGCTTAGGCAAGAAACTGTCAGTAATCTTGTAGGTTAGAATGAATATACTATATATACAAGTAAACACCAGGCCAGGTTTCTCTGTGTATGTATGTGTGTGCGTGTATGTATATGTGTATATATATATATATATATATTTATATAGGTGATTTTCAGAACACCCCCTCCAACATATGTCTGAAACAGATCATAACTTTAGTTTCAATGATGCCACAATATTAGCTCATATTCACAACAAAAGACTATGACAGATTTTTGAAGCCTGTGCAATTTCGCTTTTGCCCTCCATTAATAATCGACATGGATTTTTTAATATATCACCGTTTCTAGCTAACTTGTCTTTCAAAAATATAATGCTGAACAAATACAGTTACACAACAAAAAAGATTTTATAAAGATTTTCATCTCCTGTCATCTATAAAACATCCATCAATTTCTTCACCCCTTAATACATCCTGATGAAGGTTTAAAGAAACCAGGATGTTTAAACATCGATAAATAAATTCATCCTATTTTCAGAACACTTGTTTTTTTTTCAAATTTCTTAATGAATATATATATATATATGAAAGTAAATAAACAGTTTGTTTTAGATGGCGATAGCCGACAATTTTTGGGAGAATATGTGCTTAATTGAAGTCATACCTAATTTGAAAATTGATTAGTTGATAATTAATGAGTTAGGCGAGCATATCTGTTCAAATGTAAGGTGTAAACAAATGTACATACAGAGATTGACTTTTTCTCGATTTGTTTACACCTTACATTTGAACAGATATGCTTGCCTAATTCATTAATTATCAGCTAATTAATTTTCAAATTAGGTATGACTTCAATTAAGCACATATTTTCCCAATATATATATATATAAGTTAAGGTAGCATGGGCATGGAGTCAACACTTGGTTACTGACAGTTTTTTGCCTATGCGATCTTCAGACCAGGTCTGAAGATCACATAGGTGAGTAACTGTCAACATCTTTAGACCTGATTTTTGCAATGCAGATATCATTGGGAAACAAGGCTTTTCTCATTCCCCAATGATACCTGCATTAGAAAAATAAGATTTAAAAAAAAATGTTGGCTTTAGTTTACAACACATTTAATATGGACTACAACTCATAAATTTTAGTGTCCTGGGTGTAACACTAAATTGCATCCGGTGGTGAGGCTTAACTTCTTGACCTCAGGGGAGTGTCGATTTACCACTTTGTTGCCATTACCCCCAGGTCTGTTTGTTTAACCCAGAATTGCAGCACCTGTTAGGGGTCCAATTTCTAGGTCAAATGGATCTGTTTGAAAATCCTTAGTATTGGATAAAAATATGTGAAACTATAGAACTGTATGCAAATAATTTGGATTATAAATAGTTACTTGAAGTTATAATTGGTTACAAAGGATTATCATCATTAGTTAGTTAAAACCATATAGAATTGTCCCCCACCCCACCCCCTGAAAAGGATTGTTATAATTGTTTACTAAGGATTATTATTATTATTAGTTACTTGAAATCGTATAACCGTGTGCAAATTGTTTGTATTAAAATAGTTGCTTGAAGCTATAATTGTTTATAAGTAATTATTATGAATTACTTGAAACCATTTAACTGTTCAAATTATTTGGGTTAAGAATAGTTACTTGAAGCTATATTTGTTTACTAAGGAGTATCCTTATTAGGTACTTGAAACCATATAATTGTGTGCCCGGCTGGGGCGTTAGAATGCACCAACTGCACCTCTGCAGAGGGGTTAGACTCTTCCAATGGGGCCATCTATTGGCCGTAGGTGGCGACCCATGATGCTTAAGGATAGAACCCAGGTGGCTGAGCAGTCCATGACTTGCAATATTCCACTTTAGGCTTTTCTTGGGCTAGACAGGCAGTTGGAGAGGCCCCCCCGATCAATCGGCTGGTCACGTCAAACCCTAGCATCTATATGATTTTCCCAACCCTATTGCCCTTATGGCAAACCCCAACACCTTTTTATCATATGGGTGCTAGAAGGCGGTGGCTGTGGGTCTACATGTCCTGGGAATGACGTTAAACTCTATCTGATGGTGAGGTTCCAGTTCTGGAGGTTTGGGGAATGTGGAGCACCCCTTCATCACCATTGCTCCCTGGTCCACTCTGACCCGGAGTGGTAGTACCTGTTAGGCTCCCATCTATGGGTTAAATAGAAAAACATGAGTTTATAAACAAAATTGTATTATCCATTAAAAATGAAATTATTTCAAAACTTTGTCGGCATTAAACATTTTTGAATACCAAATTATTAATAGAAGTATTCAGCATAAAATAACCCAAGGGGTTGACATGCCATAAAACCCAACCAAACAAACAAAATAATTGTGTCAAAATAATTGATTTATACTGTTCATAAGAATATTAGCACTATGTGAAATGCAACCTGCCTCATCCAGGATTTGAACTAGTGTCACAGTCCATTTTATATGATGATAACCATTGCACCACAAAATACCTGTACTACTACATTCTTAAAATTACTTATGTCTATAATATCATGCAATTAGAAGATAATATACAAATTTTCTCTTATCAGTACAATATGAATATAGGTTACATATTACCACCAAAAACTAAATGCAAAAAAAAAAAATTAAACTGAATTAATTTACCTGTAACCAAATAAAAATATTTAAATAATTTTTTAATTTTATCATACTTACGAAGGAAGGTCGTCTGAAAAGTTCATAGGCTGACCCAAATACTTTGGACCTTATGACTTTAAGGCACCCCTTTTTAATCTAGATTAAGAAAGGACATGTTTTTCATTTACACCGTCAATATCTGGTTGTTTGTTATGAACTCATGTTCTTCTATTTAACCCATAGATGAGACCCTAACAGGTACTACCACTCCGGGTCAGAGTGGACCAGGGAGCAATGGTGATGAAGGGGGGCTCCACATTGCCCAAACCTCCAAAACTGGAACCCCTAATTAGGGTTAGGGGTTAGTTTTATAATTTAAAAAAAAAAATCTAAAAATCATCTGTTAAAACAACCGGATATTGACGGTGTAAATGAAAAACATGTCCTTTCTTAATCGAGATTAAAAAGGGGTGCCTTTGGTCATATGGTCCAAAGTATTTGGGTCAACCTATGAACTTTTCAGATGACCTTCCTTCATATGGTCCAATACTTTCATGGAATGTGACCAAATGAAGTTTATTTTTTAACATAATTCGCTTTGCAGTCGACACACTTTTCCATCAGTGTTGCAGTGCTTGAATCTCACTAGTAAAAAAATTTTTTTTAAAGTCCTAAACAGTAGATATGACGTTATCATATGAACTTTTTATTTCCATTATACAGCCATGAAATGTGACTAAATGAGGTTTATTTTTCAGCATAGTCCTCTTTGCGGTCCACACACACACTTGATGATATTTACCACGTTCCCCACGTGTACGGGTTAGGCACAAGGCCCTATTAATGTGGGACCACCCGACTGAAGCTCATGGGTAGCGGGTGCAAAAAATGCATTGATCCCGTCAGCATTCCTCCTCAGGCACTGGGTAATAAACCCAGCTCTGCCCCTTTAAATAGCGGTGGCAGGTGTTGCCTGTGGGGACGACCCCCTGGGATCAACAATGTTAGCTTGTAAAGTCCAGGACCGAAGCCACTGGACCTCCTGTTCAAAACCGACTTGATGTTGCAGTGCTTGGATCCCATTGGGCAAAAAATGACAATGAAAATGTTCTTGCATCTGAGCTGGGGCGCCACACCTACCATCAGCTCCTTACTTTTACAGCACAGATCCCTGTGCTACCCATAGGCTGAGTTGGTGAGGGCCGGTTTTGAACCAGGAACCTTGTGGTTTCCTAGACAGGCGCTCTACCAACTGAGCTAAACCGGCCCTTGGATGGAGAGTAGTTGGATGAATACCTTTCTCAAGAGTATTAGCGCCATGTGAAATGTAAACTGTCTTCTCCAGGATTTGAACTTGGCCGACGAGTCCATTTACTACAACTCTAACCATTATACCACTAGTGATGCTGATAGCTTTTTGATTTAGTGAGTCTTAGGATGCACATATTTGCTTTGAATGAGTCCCTAGGAAATATGATGGGTCCCATCTAAAATTTCTTGATAAATTGTAGGGTTTTTATTTATGATCTGGGGAAACAACTAAAGCCATCTAACTCCTACCTTGTAACCTATCCTGTGTAATTTGTTTCTAAGAAACTATTGAAATGTATTTACAGTTAGCTTGAAATGGTAAGGGAAGAAAAAACAAAAACACTGTGATGCATGGATATAATTTTACTGCGTCCTTTTAGATTTTTGTGTGTCAGGGACGCAGGACATATTTCTGCACCACGCACCTCATAATATACCATTAAACAAAGAAACCCAAACCTGTTTATATTCTCTCAATCTTTGTTCATAATCTCAGATGCTGATAGGTATGTGTCTGCGTCACTGATGAATAAAAATCTAAAGGGACGCAGTAAAATCGTATCTATGCGTCCCAGTGTTTTTTTTTTCTTCCCCCACTATTTCCAGCTAACTGTAAATACATTTCAATATTTTCTTAGAAACGAATTACACTGTATAGGAGTACAAGGTAGGGGTTAGACGGCTTTAGTTGTTCATAGATAAAAACTTATTCTAATCAGTGGGGGGGGGGTCACAGTCAAGTCTGACTCAAGGCTCCAATCAACAGTCCAACCACTCCCAACTGTATCTCGCTCCAAAAATCCAATATCCAAAACTATGTCTTCATCCCGCTCATCTCGACAACAAAATACAACTGCAAGTCGTTCTGCCTGGTCTGTGAGAATCAGTCCTTTAAATACACCCCAATTTCACCACATCCAGGCTCCTCACTCATAATTGTCTATGCAGTACGTGCGACACTCGCCAGCACGGCGCGACCACCCACATCCGGGCCACTATGCCATTTCCTACTTCACCGATTGTCCACAGCTCTCACATTCTGAAGGAAGCGGGTTCGACTCTAGGTCAGTTCTACATGCCAGGCAAAGCCTAGCCCGCTTCCTTCGAGAATACAGCAAGTCTTCACGCCCGCCACCTCTCCGTCACACCGTGTTGCACAAGGCAGGTGTCCTCTCTCACTACACTTATTTATTAAGAAACTTTTGTTGGGACCCATCAAATTAAAATCCATGCGTCCCAGGACGCACTAAATTAAAAAGCTATCAACATCACTGTAATCTAACTCAATGATCCTTTGGCTAAAAAGTAACCAATTAAAAGTCATATTTATTTGCTCAGCTGCCAGAGGTAACTTGGTGTATTTGAGAACCAAACATATAGAACAAACTAACAGCAGCAGCAGTAATACCTTTATTATTTTTTTTTGGGGGGGGGACGGTTGGATGGGTGGTGGTGATGAATTAAAATGACATCTGGAAAACGATTTCTTATTGCCACTGTCTAGCAACGTAAAATTATTAGCTTACTTATTATTAGGAGAGGGGGGTAAGATATTGCTCAGATTACACACTTGCTGGGTGTGTCAGTCTGGGGAGAGATATTGGGGAAATAATGGTCACAGTTGTGACTGCTTGTAAGTCATGAAATTAAATGGTGACTACATTAGTATCATGTGGCTCTATATAAGTAAACTAGTATGGAGGTGTGTGGTTTTAATGGTTAGTCGTAGGAAATGGACTCGTCGACCCGAGTTCAATTCCTGGATGAAGCTATTTGCATTTCACATGGTGCTAATACCTTGGGAAAGGTATGAATCCAATTCTCCCTCCAGCTATGTGTAAATAGCAGGGTAGACTGGGCTCTTTAACCATGACTAGGTAATCAGTCTAGGAAGGAAAACTCTGAATTCAAACCTGTTAAGCTCCACTTAAGAAATTGAGCTTGTGCCACATCCTGCTCATGCGGAGGGGTTGGTAAATATATATATATATAAGTAAACTAGTGTACCCATGCTGTCAGAAATGAGGGTATGTATGGAATTTATCTAGGGTAGAGATGCTGATAGGTACGCGTCCTGCATCCTTGACGCACAAAATTCTAAAAGGATGTAAAATCATATCCATGCATCTCAGTGTTTTTATTTTTTCTTCCCTCATCATTTCAAGCTAACTGTAAATACATTTCAATAGTTTCTTAGAAATGAATTACACAGGATAGGTTAACAGGTAGAGGTAAGATGGCTTTAGTTGGGGGCCATAAATTTTCCCCGGGGACTCATTAACCCAGCTAAGAGTTAAATAGTACCCCTATTGTTCTTCTACCCCTGCTGATCAATTGGCTGGTCACGTCAAGCCCTAGAACCTATATGATTGTCCCAAAAACACTGCAGTAAATAGAAGGAAAACTCTGAATTCAAACCTGTTAAGCTCCACTTAAGAAATTGAGCTTGTGTCACATCCTGCTCATGCAGAGGGGTTGGTAAATATATATATATATAAGTAAACTAGTGTACCCATGCTGTTAGAAATTAGGGTATGTATGGAATTTATCTAGGGAAGAGATGCTGCGTCCTTGATGCACAAAAATCTAAAAGGATGTAAATGTAAAATCATATCCATGCATCCCAGTGTTTTTCTTTTTTCTTCCCTCATCATTTCAAGCTAACTGTAAATACATTTCAATAGTTTCTTAGAAATGAATTACACAGGATAGGTTAACAGGTAGGGTTAAGATGGCTTTAGTTGGGACCCATAAATTTTCCTGGGGACTTATTCAAAGCGAATATGTGCGTCCCAGGACGCAGAAAACCAAAAGCTATCAACATCATTGCTAGGGTGACTAAAAAATCATCTCGAGATTTAGAAAAGAAATCCCTGCAAAACCAGGTTATTGATGAGACATCGTGGTGTAGTTGCTAGCGTGTTGGACGACGACATTGTAGTAAGCGAGTTCAAACTCCAGTCGTGCAACTATGTTCACTTTCAGACTAATACTCTTGGGAAAAGTATGAAACCCTCATCTCCCCTGGCTATGGTTTTAATAGTGCCACTACTGTTCTTCTACCCCTGCTGATCAATTGGCTGGTCACATCAAGCCCTAGGACCTATATGATTGTCCCAAACCTATTACCCTTATGGCAAGCCCCAACCCTTTTTATCATATATGTGCTAGATTGTCCTGGGTATGATGTTAAACTCAATTCTGGAGAATGTGGAGTACCCCTTCATCACCATTGCTCCCTGGTCCACTCTGACCCGGAGTGGTAGTACTTGTTAGGGTCCCATCTATGGGTTAAATATAAAAACATGAGTTTTACAAAAATTGAATATCCATTAAGAATGAATTTATTTCAAAACTTTGTTGGCGTTAAATGACCCACTGAGGTTATGCTGTAAAACAAACCAACTGTATGAAACGTATTGTTTATATTTATAATATCATTTTTTAAAATGTAAGCCTAAACTCATGAATGTTTTGGAGCATAATTCATTTGTCTAAAAAAAAATTTCAGTACTTTTGACAAAATTTTTAATTCAGTTAACTGTTTGTTAAATTAAAGTGATTAAAAAAATCTATTCATTTAATTCCTTATTGCCCCTAACAATGTAACAATATAAAAAAAAAAATAAGAACTGATATAATGGAATAACCCATCTCCCCCGTACCTCAACAGTGGTGATGGTTCTAGCCACTATTTAAGAACACATATATTACTCTGTGCAGAACTCACTTGAAGTACTTAGACGACGGACTCTCCTCCTAATACTCACGTGACCTTACTATATAACAGAACACATACTGATAAGCACACTCACACACACTCACACACACACACACAGACATACAGATACGCAGATACACTCATACACATGCCCACGTGCACACACACACTTATAAGCATGCACATACACATATGCATGCCGAGTACACTGTAATGCCCATAAATATGTACACCTCTGTTTTTAGTGAACCGTTCAAAAGATCACTTAATCCAAGTTTAGAACTGCAAACAGCCTCATCCAGGATTTGAACTCGTCTTGCCATGTCCATTTCCTACGATTATAACCATAACGCAATACGCCTCCAACTTTTTAACTTTCATATATAAATTATATACAAAACTTAAAGAGATTGTTTTACTGAGGTGGAGTGCCACACATACCATCAGCTCCTAGATGCTCTCTCATTTTAATTTGTAGAGTTGTTATTGGAAAACTGACACATGCGCATTGTGCAACCATGCGCAAATGCATCACACATGGCACAAAAAAAAATCAAATAAAAAAAATAAAAAAAATAAGTCAAGTGCTAAGTCTTGGTCTCTCTAGTTTCTGTACAGCAATTGATCGAGAAAGAAAACTCTGAATCCAAACCAGCTGTACTCCACTTAAGAATAAGCTTTCTGTTGCATCCTACCCATGGGGAAGGTTGTGGTTAAATACATACACCAAAACACATGACTTACAAAATTAGAACCAAGATTTTACTATGTACAGCCCATCCAACAAGAGGTATTTAGCGGCATATAAGACACACGGGCACCTCCATTTCAGCAGGTTAGATTCTGGAAAAAAAGTGTTTAGTGTATTTAAGCATATATTGTTGAAAACGGTCTAGCTGTGCATTACACAAGCAGAAACATAGCTGTATAAAAGCAATTTGGCAGTACAGGCAAGCATATAGAAGACATCTCGACATCAGGAAATAATAATAATAAAAAGGCCTACGGGAGGTCTCAAACTTCACCTACAAAGACGCAGTGCAATTTTTTGAGCCAAAATTTTGTAGGAAAAAGTGCGTCCTATATGCTGTCAAATACGGTAACTAAAAACTGCTAGAGTTAGGTATTTACTAGCCTATTCATCATAGATAGGATGTGACACAAGGTTGCAAGGATCAAATTCACTTTTCAGTAGTAATGGAGCTGCAAGATTAGCTTGCTAACCATTACATAATGATGGGATACATAAAAACTGAGTTATTCATAATAATAAAAAAGTCTGTTTTGATTCTTGTGGCTATTTTTAGGCTGCAGGTGAGAGCACTTTACAGTGGAGATCCCTTGTGGCATTAAGTTTGATCCGTTTTTGAGTGGAATCTTATGATCCTTGTGTTTTCAGTGTTAAGCAGAATCCTTGGTTGTTGTCCGTGTTCATTGAATCCTATGATCCTTGTGTTCCTCAGTGTTAAGCAGAATCCTTGGTTGTTCCGTGTTCTTGAATCCTATGATCCTTGTGTTCCTCAGTGTTAAGCAGAATCCTTGTTGTTGGTCCGTGTATCTTGAATCCTTTGATCTTGTGTTCCTCAGTGTTCATTGAATCCTTGCCTTCTCCCTGTTAAGCACGAGCAACTGAACACCTTTCCACCAAGGCCTTTAAATAGTTAACCAACCGCGTATACAAGCATGTTGATTGGCTGATTGAATCCATGCGACCACAAAGAGTCTATAAATTTAAGTTGTGGCATCCAGCACACCTTGTATATACAAAAATATATATAATACAAATATATCCAACAGTGGCTTATTGTTGGTATCAGCTGGACAGCAAGGGAGTCTTTCCCCTTTACACTAGCTCTAAACTAGGGAGATTGTTTTTGCTGAAGCTGACTGCCACTCCTACTGTCAGCTCCTTTTCCACACTGATCAGATTACCTTAGCTGTGCTGAGTTGGTGAGGACTGGTATTGAACATAGAACCTTGCAATTCAGTTAAAATTGAAAACTCTCTTTGTTCTTCCCTGAGATATATATCTATCTATCTATTTATCTATCTATACATATATAAAGGGCAGTTGTGTGAATCTCTATGTCCGGGGGACAACTTCTAAAATAAAACAATTAACAACAAAGTAAATATATATATATATACACATTAAATATCATCAGGGCTTGGTTTTTGAGCAAAAATAATGAAGATTTGAGTTATATTCGGGAAGATAATTAAAAAATAAAATTTAAATGATAACAGCATGGATTTTTTTTTTTTTTTTTTTTTTTTGCATTTAATATTTTTGATAGTAGACATTAACATTTCTTTTCAGAGTAGCTGGATCAATGCAAGGTCTATTTTTTTTACATAGGGATTTAAATGGGGCATCCTACGAGTATTCAACTCACAATAATGGATCTGCAGGACTAACTTTAAAAAATCCCCCTCGACCCAGGCGACGCCGGGTAGCCGCTGCTAGTTTAATATATTTCATTACATTAAAGCTTAAATGCTTACGCTCGGAGGGCGCATATTCTTTTTAGTATGTTTCAAGATATTCATAATTTGGTATAAAATGGCTGCAAGATATTTAATAAACAACTATTTGCAGGATAATAAATGTACTTAGAAATTTAGTGTACATTGCTCAAATTTCATGATGAATTATGCATAGATTTCATAACAGCTGTTTTAAGTTGTTTAAGATATTAAGGTTAATTAAAAAATGCATTCATTATTGACTAATTTTTTTAGTATTTCTGTGGCTTTTTTTTTTAATTAAAATGTTCAAGGTTAAACCATATTTTGGTTAACCCAACTTCCACCATGGTCAGGGTGTGACAAAAGGTCAGTTTTTAAGTAGAGTAAAGCTGGTTTAAATTCAGTTTTCCTTCTCCAAGACTGGTTGCCTAACCAAAGCAAAAGAAACAGGTCTTCTCTAGAGAGTATGCATTGTTATGTTTATCCCAAATCCTCTGCCACAGGCAGAATTTGACACAAGGTCAATTTTTAAGTGGAGTAAAGCTGGTTTAAATTCAGTTTTCTTTCTCTATGCTGGTTGCTTAACCAAAGACAATTTAATTACATTAAAACTTAAATACTTATACCCAGAAAGTGCATATTCTAGCTAATGTTTGAAGATATTCATAATTTGGTATAAAATAGCAGCTGTTTTAAGTTAAGATATTAAAGTTAATTAAAAATGAATTCATTATTCACTAATTTTCTTAGTATTTCTGTGGGTTTTTTTTTTTATCAAAATGTTCCAGGTTTACTCATACTTCAACTGTTGGAGTATATATATATATATATATATATATACCCAACTGCTCCACCAATTTTTGTTGCACAGGCAGAGTGACATTTTAAAAAAAAATATGTCTGCATAACTGTTTGAATCCTTGGTGCAATTGTAAAGGTTCAATTGTTTTGTTGTTTACAGAATTCACTTGGTTAATCCTAGTCTGTAGGTTTCCTGTAATAGTGAGTTGGTAATCCTCTGTAATACACACACACACACACATATATATGGTGGACTCTCCTATCGAGAACGATAGATGAGGGTCAGCAGTGAGTGATTTGATTCCTCCCATATTGTGCATGCTGTCAAGAAGATATTTTATATTTCCTCGAGTGTGACAGCAGTCCAGCCCTGCTGCGAGCCATGAAGCCACACTGACAAACGAAATGCTCCAAGGCAGGAGTTAATTAATTAACTTATATATATATATAAGTTAAACCTAATGAGTCAGATATACCTACTAAAAGTTTCGCTTAGTGCTCTTCAGGGCAAATATCTGACTAAAGAGACTTGGAGCAAATGTACTATTATACAATACCTCCTGCCGTGATTCAAATAAATTAGCACAAACTAAACCAACCAATACAAAACAAAGACAGAACGCCATTTAAATCTATTATTTTATTTTTATTTTTATATATTTTTTATTTTTTTTATTTAATATATATATATAAATTTGAATCTCACTACCTTAGTTCTAATATATACCCCAAATTACACCAGTATCCCATAATACAAGCAGGTACCCTGTCGCATGTCATCCACCCCCCAATAAATAGTAACCCAGCATGCCAATGGCAGTACGCATCTCTGCCTGTAGTTATACGGTTTATCGTTGCTACTTAAACTAGGGAGATAGGGTTTGTTTGGCAAACCTTGACATCCTGAAACCCGAAATATATATATATATATATATATATATATATATATAAAGTCCAAGTCTGTAGTGTTTGTAATCCCAATCTGTAGGTTCCCTTTGTAATATATAGATACTCACAGTGTTGACTGCGACGTGTCATTACCCTAATATGTAGGGATCTTGGTACATGAGTGATTTGTGTATCTCTCTCTGATGATATATTGAGGTGTTGTACGCTGTTACAACAGATAGGAAGTATTGTCGAAGCGAGGTCAACTCTTCTTATTAGCACGAGTGTCTATACAAGCATTTTGAATTCCACGGATGCTTCTTCTCTGTGCATCCTCCTATTATGTGGTTGTCCTCCCACCGTAGGGTCGCTCATTTGGGTGTGTCCCCGGCTAAAGATTCTTTGCACCGTGGACTTGAGAGGTCTCCTATTACGTACGCCACTCGCAGGGAGCAGTAGTGATAGGGTGGTACTTTCTATTACCTTTCCCCTACGCGCGGATCTACGCTGGCCGTACATGTATGTATAACCGTCTCACGGAACTCGCAGCCTCTCCGAGTCTCAGTAACTGATAGAGCTACTCGAAACAGTTTCCTTTGAGTCCCACTCATCCTGACGTTGCTTATAGCTACTTATCTATTCAGAGATTCTCGACACTACCTCATTGTTACTGCATCTCGAGAATAATCACCGGCTCACGATACATAGCGTTGTTACATCCTTTCTCTATGTTGGTTGGCTAATATGGCCACCCGAATGAACTCTGGTCTCTGTCTTTCACCAAGCCAGCCCTCCCCAGCACTATATGGTCCTGAGCTGCACGATAAGCAGCTCGCGTCTAGACTGAAGACTGAGAGATCAACTTCTAATCCGCTCTTTCAGAGCAGGCCCAAATGAATTCTACTAGAGGCCTCACGCCAGATGGCGAGCATACTTATATATTAGCCAACGTGTTTGTAAGGCCCAATTTCTAGAACATCTCTGGCACATATACATAGCGACTCTGTAATTGAGTGGCGTAACTCCGTTGAGAATTTTCTAAGCCTCCATGACCCAATTTCCCATAGTAAATAAGTGAATTCTTATCAAAATGGCTTTTTTATTCCTAGAGAGTTACCGTGTATCTTCCTTCAACATCAAATACTTGTAAATGATTGTTCTAATAAGCATGTACTAAACATATGGCGAGTCTATTTGGTAAGATTATAAAATAAATGTCTGAGCTTCGGCTGGGTGAATGAGGCAGAGAGAGAGGCAATCACGTTACTAGTTAGTAGTATGAGCCAAAAAATTGTTTTTACTGTGCACTAAATTTTTGAGATAGACGTATGTACATGATATTGGAAAAGAGTTTTTTGTATGATACATGTTTTAGAATTCCCTTCAAATCCAGTTTTATTTTACTTCCACGAACTTCATATTCTTATTATGGAATTATATTTCTGACAGGTAAATTCACTTTTCTCTTACACATAAATGCAATATATACATTCTCGAACAAACGAATGAATATATATAAAGATGGATCCTCCCGTCAATTTCAACTGCCATGAGTGTCAATAAAAAATGAACATCCACACAGTGATGTTTATAGTGGTAAAGGCTTGTGTGGACCATCCACACTTTTTTGGCAACAGTCGATAGAAAGAATTGGTGCATACCAGGGTTCCACAAACCCAATCAACGACCGAACCTCAGGAAATTATTGAATCGGAGTTATCTCTCTCTCTAGACTACCGCAAGCTGAAAGAGACCCAGTCTGCCCTCTAATTTAACCCTAGCTGAGGAGAAATATTGGATTCATCCTTTCACACACGAGTTAGCAGACCGCTATTTGAAACTGACAACAGCGTTAATAGTTCCATGAATTTTCTCGTTCAGTGAATCGAGAGTCAACATTTCCGACGTATCGACCTCAACCAATCCTAGCAGCTCTCATATGACATAACTTAGACACTCTTTACACTTGATGCTTGAACAGCCAGGCCTTCCGATCGCCCACTGTTCTAAACCGTGGACATTTGGACACATGATCTCTCATCTGCTTGAGAGTGTACTACTCTGTCTCTTAGGGAAAGAGCCTTATGATGCCTGCGCAATTCATTGAGCTTTATATTAGTCAACACCTTATAGGAGAACTGGGCTCTAAGCCCCTGTTAAGTTATAATCACGGCGCCTCTTACAGGAGACCACGTTATGACGCATATCTATGAGAGGCCGTTGTTGGTTTGTTTATATGTATTTGTTCCATTGATTTTAACAATATTCTTACGCGTGAGTATTTAAATTGTGATCCGCACTCTGCTCTTGCAGACACCCTCTCCCTCGCTGCGTGGCAGGAGTCTCTCAGATAACAAGACATTGAACGCGGAGCATTGATAATATGAGATGAATCTCTTCTCATTCACGCAACGATGCAGGCTGCACGACACAGTCTATATTTCAAGTTTTTCGAGAGCCGGAGTCACACGCCGTATTCACGAGTGTTGTCCTGTTTCCTCTCTCTATTCAGGAGCGCGCGTCTTAGCGCGTGAGACCAAGGTTGCAAGGAAGCCCAGTTCTGCCACTAGCGCCATAGACTGACACCACGATCATTACCTTTTTCCCAAGGGTAATAGCGGAATGAAATGCAATTTACCATGTCCAGGATTTGAACTCGGGGCGACGAGTTTATATATATATATTAAGGACGGCACGTGGGCTGGTTTAGAGTCGTGGAAAATGGACTCGTCGATTCCGATTCAAATTACTAGACGAAGCTTGGCATCACATAGCGCTAGTACCCTTGTGAAAAGGTTAATGAATTCATATATTCTCCCTCAGCTATTGGTTAAAGTAGGAGGCAGACTGGGCTCTTCAGCCCGTGGTAGTCTAGGAAGAAGGATAACTCCGAATTAAAATTCCCTTGAGGCCTGCCCCTTTTGGTGTTGTGGCATATTCTTGAGTTTGCAACTCAAGTCTGTCTATCTGATTGTGCCACAAATAAGAAGTTGTGGTTGGCATGCCCGAACTTCAAGCAGGCTCTTGTCACCTCTAATGTATGAGAACAAATCACTCTGAGTGCATTATTGGAGAGCTATATTCATTTGATTAGTCGGACGTATACATTGTACGTGGTACAGATCTCATACCTATTTATATTTCGAGTACTTCGTCTTTGTTCAAGATGGAGGTTGAGTAGCTATTTATGTAAGAGAGAATTGACCATACTACTGATCAAGATATGACAGTCTACCCTCCATGAACAAGTATTATATATAGTGTCTTGATGTTTCAAATATAAAACTGGAATTAAGAAATCGCAATTCTATATATATCGTGCTTTATCATTTAAATACTCTTTCACACACCTGTTCCTTGTCTAACTTTTATCAGTCAAACAAATTTTTAGTCAATTAAAACCCTTCTGGTCTTTTAACTTCTTAACGTTCTATTACCTGCCATCTCACATGCTCACCTCGCCGCCGGGAAAGTATCACATTCCACTGTTTGTTCTAATCTGACCCCAATGATAGCTTTGTTTAGATGAATGTATTACATATTGTACAAGTTTGGATTTAAGGGAAATAACAGTAACTTTAAATGAAAAGCCGTTTTGGATCCAAGAGATCCTTATTTAATATTGGAAGAATACTCAGGGGCTCGTTCGTGATTTAGAAATTTTCTCGAGGATTAGGAAGTCAACTAATTATGAGCTGCTATAATTTATAACTGGCTCACAACAGAACCTAGAGATTAATTCACGGTATTCATCAGTAACACTTGGAGCTATACACTACTTTCACCCGAATTCACCTTGGAGCGAGCCATTCTAGTGAATTCATTCGCTTAGCCTTTAATTACGCTTAAGAGTGAGAGAGAGCACACAGCGGCCGCCTCCGCCACTGCGACGGTAAGGATCTTGAGGCCGGCCAACAGTCCATGTCGGCGCCTGTCTCTGAGATAACTACGCGGAACGCGAGATTATAGCCTATAGTAGATTAGATGATTCAATGTATTTTTTCACAGCACTATGAGGTTTTGCCTGGTATTTTGTTTTAGGGTCTAAACAGGAATATCGGATCTCAGTTGTGAACACAGTGCAGAATATCGAGTGCTTGGTAGGATCCCAGACTTCTTCTTTACACACATGCGCTATACACCCTTTCAGAGCCTTGTGAAATGGTGCTACTGATACCATTCTCCACTTGCTACACGCGCTAGGGCACAAGCATGAGGTAGGTCCAGACCACCCGTTCCTGGTCCACACCATTCTTGAACTAATCCAGCTCAGTATGACCGAAGATATAGCAAGCACTACTTGTGAGAGAGAGACTGGCCTAGGTAGAGCCCATCAGCTTACATGAATTTGATCTACCTGTTATTGACAGCTACAATATTTTTGGCTCACACGCGAGGCTTTCTGATGAAGCACATATTATTGGACTCACATGCAAGACTGGTATACCAACCACAACACTTAGCAAGACTTACTCTTATTTAGAGATATCATGTAACTTTTTTACCTAGTCAACTTAACAGACTTGGATTTTCTATATATAAGCGCTACAACCATGACAGGATTTGGGGAGTTACAGAGACACCTAACATCGGTACTCGAGACATAATGATATCACTACGTATATATAATATACGGTTATCCCGCTACATACTAGAGTTATTAATGTTGGTTTCAGGATTCAAGGTTTGCCAAACAAACCTATCGTTTTCCCTGTTTAAATAGCGTCACGATAAATGCGCCCGGTTATAGAAGCGACAGAAGCAGTAACACCCGTACTAGTGAGGACATCTTTTACGGCGCATCATGGGTACTACTTTGGTGAGTGGAGTGAAGCATTGCCCGGCGGTGTCATGACATGTCGCACATTTGCCCCTTGCACATTAGTAACTATTATAATCAGTCGTTTTCGCGCCACTATATTTGTGGGGGTATAGTTATATGCGACTAGGAGCGTACTGAGATTTCACAGATTTATATCTATCTAGTTCACCAAGATCTAGGGAATATAAAATAGAAAAATAAAAAAATACTGATTAACCTGTACATAAAAATATTAAAATAAATATAGATTTAGAGATGTTGTTCTCTTGCGTCTTTGTTGCGCCTATTGTTTGGTTCTTCACGTCTATGCTATATTTAGTTTATATCACTGGCCTGTATGTTACTCCGGATCCACACTATTATGCACACCGTGTGTATTAAGTGTGTTGCTCAATCTCTTTTATATCATATTATAACTTACCCTCTTTCGAACCGCAGCTGCACTAAGCGAAAACGTTTGAGTTACGTACCTTCTTTCTTCTGCCATTTCGAGTGCCACACACACTAATTAGCACTTTATTCTTTATATTCTATATATATATTTTTATGTACATTCACAAATTAACTCCTTTTGTGAGGTCAGTTCGTGCTTGCTCGAGGCTCAGCTTTAACATCTTGCACACACGGTCCTGACGCTGTGTTCACACCCCTCTGATTTCTATATATATATCTATGATAGGTCAATACTTTCTTGACAGACGCACTACTGAGACACGTGATGGTCAAATTCATCATACTGCTGACCCCAGGCTTGTAGCGCCCTTCTTTGAGACTAGCGCTTCTTCTAAGCCAGCCATTATATATCTATGGGGCAGTTGTGTTAATATTACATTGCTTTTATCGGACGCTCTACCTCATACACCACCTCACACTATATATTATGCCAACACCGACACTAGGACTCTGATCTTTCTCAAAGACATGTAACTGAGATGAATCTTATGCACAGTAACTTAGGACATATTTCTTTCTTTTTAAATGTCATCGTTCCACATGTGGCATCGCACACAAGCCTCTGAGTCTTTGTTACCGGCCGTCCCAGTAGTCCACTTCGCATAATATTATTAGCACACCATTGATATATCCCCTCCTACTCACACCACTTCTACATTTGTAGAGCTCATGAGTAAACTGGCAACATTGATCAAAAAAGGAAAACAAACAACCCGTCCCTTTCCAGCCCCTTTAGTATTTTCGCTTACATGTTCACACCCCACGAAATCGTAGAGGAATATATTTTAACTCCTCATATACTTATATATATACAACGAGCTTGTTCTCTATGGTGAGAGGAGAGAGAGGAGTAATCACCATACTTAGCTTAACCATCAGACTCTTGTCACTCTCTTTCTTGCGCTATCCACATTAGTTAATCTACAGTGTTATTATTAAATGTAAATTCAAATTTTGTCTTGGTTATATTCTCCTATATCAGTGTATACTGCACCTAGCACTCATATGAGAGAACTGTGAGGCATGATAAACCACCTATTAACTGCACTCGACTTAATACAATTACGAGCGCCTGGTTGTTTTCACATCTCTGTCCTCGTGGCACTTCTGTCGCAGAGGAGGTTTGTGATATTTAACATAACGACACAATGTCGGCGCAGTCCACATGTGTAGAGTGATATATATTCGATGTGCAGTGCATTCAGAGTATCTCTGGACTGCGCATATGTTCACATCTCTTGGAGAGAAAACTGACTTTAAACCAGCTTACTCTACTAAAAAACATGACCATTTTTGGTCACATCCTGACCATGTGGAAGGTTGGGTTAAATATGTACTCCCAGAACAGACCTGGTGTGAGCTCTCTCTCGATTCACGTTTAATAGATAGCATAAACGATAGAGAAGCCTATCTAAGCAGACCGTACTGACGAAAACACTACGATCATTGTAACTCTTAATTGCATTTTTAATCTCACACCTACTCCCATACTTAAACAGACATAGGAGAGCACGAGCCATGTTGTCAAGATTCTATGCTCTCTCTATTCTCTATCAATCGAGTTAATATTGACAGCCTAGTGGTATAATGTCTAATTATTGTCTAATATCATTATATCCTGCAAAATAGCTGTCTCTTATAGGTAGCCTGTAGATCGCATTTCTTATCCGCATGAGAGATAAGAGTCTGAATCAGTGAACACTCCTAGAAGCAGATATCGACTGCACCTCACCGTATCGTCTAAGCTTTAGGTTTTAATGTTAGAATATAGAGTTTAACCGACTCATAGCACAGCTTGACCAGCACTGTGGCTGCGGACGCGAGCCTGGCCTTCAGTACTTAATCTACAGATAGGAGGGAGATTTTATTACACTATCATGATTGGCACTCTTGTGGTCACGTTGGAGTTACGCCACTGAGTGGCTTCGTATTTTGAGAGAGCTCGTTCCTTAATAGGATCCACCTCCAGTTAAGATATTCTGCCCTCTATGTTAAATACAGAGAGTCACCCATTTCCACCGCTATCTTCTTGCATTTGTTATCTTCACAACAAACTGACTAACATTGCGAGAAGACAAAATAAGAAATCACGAGATAAATGTCACATCCTGCTGTATCATGCTTTATATTGAAAATTATTTTCAATGGATTTATTCCATAGTTGATATGACAGATACTACGTCTCATATTATTTCCGCTCTACAAAAAGCGACCTTCGTTGAGGTCATTTATCACTTCATTAGAGAGGTATTAAATTAGTCTCGTCTAAGTGATTTTTCTTTCACGCAAAGTGAGTGCCCTTCGGACATCAGTGATGATTCTGCACACACACTCGATATGATATATGTTAGTATCAGGCATTTAAGTCCCCTACTCTCGGCAGGCGCACTCAGGCAAGACTACGGCTAACTAGAATTCTAGTGAGTGATACTATTCGAGCGACAAGAGATTACATTTACTATCACTCTTTAAGCACGGAGAGGTATATGCACAATGGGTTCTATGTTCATCATACCAACAGCTCTCGATCAACCTCATTACCGCACAGCTCAGTAAATGCGGCCTGATTCAGTTTCAGTAAGAAGGTAAGTGAGAGCTGGATATAGCGGCCAGAGGTTGCAGTGAGGCGAGACGAAACAAACAAGTGCGTCTTCTCACTTTGAGAGGAGGAGGAGGGAACAGACTTCCGGAGTTCTCGCATGATATCCATATATTACCGACTGTTGATATTATTTGTTGGAAGCTCTCTAGCCTACTGACTTTTACTGTTCATATTTATCTATGTGCTGGCTGCGAATAACACACAAACTTAAATTCTTACAGACTCTCTTCGGTGGTCGCATGGAGCAATCCAGTCCTACACTCAACATGCCTTGGTATAACGGCCGTCTATATCGCGATTAGACCCACTAGTTATTGACAAGGCTGCTGCTACGGCGCGCATGGTGCTTCTATGTCTACATCTCGTGAGACTGAACAATGGGAGAAACAGGAATCAACTACCACACGCGGATTCCAACGTACTCTATGTAGGAAGCACGGAAGACAAGAGGATCAAGATACACGGAGCCTATACGCATATCCAATCGGATTTCTAACGTCTTAACGACCTGTCGGTCACCGTATGTAGATTTATGACACAGAGATGAATACGTATGTCACTAATTCGCAGACCACGGACTTAGGAAACAAGGGATTTCTGCTTATTAACATCTTGTAAGTATATATAGAGTATCACTTTGGCCACTTTCAGGAACCGGAGACTTGCGCTATCACATGGGGTTTAGCTGAGCGACTCTTTAGCGACACACACGGAGGACACATCACCATATCCAAGCTAGAATGTCCATAGATTTCGATAGTACCCACATATCACTCTGCACCCACACGATCAAACGAGAGCTTGTAGCATTGCATCTCGGTATGGTTCTTAGGTGACATCTCTATCTCGGCGTAGGTAAAGTTGCTTTCTCTCCGCCACGCTATATCAGAATAAGCCCAACGCAGAGAGTGCTACCAACACACACCATGAGCATTTATTGAGAGAGAGCTTGCAGGCTTTCTGTAGTGGCGTTATCCCCATCAGTGTGCAAGGTTAGACTAAGTCACCACTCTACTCCTTCCTGCTGGGCCAGCTCATTTACCTACTGACGAGAAGAGATGGAATGGCTGTGAAATTGATCCTTGACTTACCGGGGGTCATGGTGTGTCATCGAGGCTCGGTCATACTCTACTGACCTGATACTGCGTTCCGCAGTATCTATCAGAGCCAAATAATGTCCGCAGTCGAGAGCGTTCGGGGCGCCACCCAGTACTTGGACCAGGACTATGATATTCGGGCACGCGAGTCACCTGATGTTCTTGATTCTCTAAGAATTTTGCTCCAAACATGCTGCCTCGACCCCGTGCTCAGACTACTGAGAGTAGTGCAGTTCTCCTCTCCCACCACCCTCCGTTCTCACGGCTGCGGCATTGGCGCTACGATGAGGGCGCCGCGGCTCACTCTATTTATTTCCCTGAATGCACGTAGACTCTTCCTGATTGACGGTCTTCTGGCTTGGAGTACATTTCTGCTTTCCTGCGATTGTGTGCTTCATATAGGGAATGATGGCATCTGTCCACACGACGTTATGTTCTGCTTGTGTAATGCAATGTCACAGATAGCACCGCTTTCCACTGAGCACCATTATGACAGATGTACTAGGTGATATATCAGTTACACTCACCCACTTATTTTCCTCAGAATTATGACCTTGTGCTGACTATGGATCGGTGCCTCCACTGAGTGGATTGTCGGCACCTTCGACACTCTCTTCTCTGATCAAAAGGTAGCAGTTGACAATTGGCTAGCTGGACTGCTTTAGCTCCATTGCAGTTTTGATGTGGTTCTTACTTGGGATCGTCCCTAAAACTCCTGCTACCTGTGAGTTCAAGTGAGCTCGTCCCAGCGCGCTTTCTGAGGATCTGTCAGAGAAACCTATGGGCTTGCGAACTTGCTCGGCAAGATACAATTTATTTGTTGTACAGATTCTGGATGCTGGCTCCTCTGAAGGATAATTATTCTTCTTTCAATGAGAGAGGGATGCAAACCTGTTAAGCTGCCAATTAAGAAATTGAGGGTCTTGGTCACATGCTGCTCATGGCAGAGGGGTTGGTAATAGTATATATATGATAGTAAACTAGTGTACCGCATGCTGTTAGAAATTAGGGTATGTATGGAATTTAATGCTAGGGAAGGAGATGGGCTGGCGTTCCTTGATGGCAACAAAAATCTAAAGGATGTAAATGTAAATCATATCCGCATGCATCCCAGTGTTTTTCTTTTTTCTCCCTGCATGCATTTGCCAAGCTTAACTGTAAATACATTTCAATAGTTTCTTAGAAATGAATTACAGCAGATAGTTACAAGGTAGGGTTAAGATGGCTTTAGTTGGGACCGCATAAATTTTCCTGGGGACTTATTCATGCGAATAGTGCGTCCAGGACGCAGAAACCAAGCAAGCATATCAACATACATTGCTAGGGTGACTGAAAAACAATCATCTCGGAGATTATAGAAAAGAAATCCTGTGCAAAACGGCAGGTTATCGATGAGACAATCGTGGGTGTAGTTGCTAGCGGTTTGGACGGACGACATTGTAGTAAGGCAGAGTTCAAAACTCCAGTCGTGCAACTATGTTCACTTTCAGACTAATTACTGCTTTGGGAAAAGTATGAACCCTCATCTATCACTGGCTATGCGTTTTTATTTAGTGCACTAACTGTTCTTCTACCCTGCTGATCAAGTGGCTGGTCACATCAAGCGCTAGGACCGTATATGATTGTCCCCAAACCTATTACCTTATGGCAAGCCCAACCTTTTTATCATATATGTGCTAGATTGTCCTGGTTGATGTTAAACTTCAATTCTGGAGAATGTGGGTACCCTTCATCACGCATGGCTCCCTGTCCACTTCTGACCCGGAGTGGTAAGTACTTGTTAGGTCCCATTCATGGGTCTATACCATATAAAACATGAGTTTTTACAAAATTAGAATATCCATTAAGATGAATTTATTTCAAAACTTTGTTGCGCGTTAAATGACCCACTGAGGTTTGCTGATAAAACAAACCAACTGTATGAAACGGTATTGTTTATATTTATATATCATTTTTTTAAAATGTAAGCCTAAACTCATGAATGTTTTGGAGCATAATTCATTTGTCTAAAAAAAATTTTCAGTTACTTTTGACAAAATTTTTTAATTCAGCTTAACTGTTTTGTATAAAGTTAAAGTGATTAAAAAATCTATTCATTTAATTCCTTATTGCCCCTAAAATACAATGTAACAATATAAAAAAAATAAGAAACTGATATAATGGAATAACCCATCTCCCCCGTACCTCAAGCAGTGGTGATGGTTCTAGCCATATTTAAGAACACATATATTCTCTGTGCAGAACTCACTTGAAGATACTAAGACGACGGACTCTCCTCCTAATACTCCGTGACTACTTACTATATAACAGAACACATACTGATTAAGCACACTCACACACACTCACACACACCACACAGACATACAGATACGCAGATACACTCATACACATGCCGCAGTGCACACACACACTTATAAGCATGCACATACACATATGCATCCGCGAGTACACTGTAATGCCCATAAATATGTACACCTCTGTTTTTAGTGAACCGTTCAAAGATCACTTAATCGCTAGTTTAGACTGCAAACAGCGCTCATCCAGGATTTGAACTCGTTCTTGCCATGTCCATTTCCTACGATTATAACCAATAACGCAATACGCCTCCAACTTTTTAAACTTTCATATATAATTATAATACAAAACTTAAAGAGATTGTTTTTACTGAGGTGGAGTGCCACACATACCATCAGCTCTAGATGCTCTCTCATTTTAATTTGTAGAGTTGTTATTGGAAAACTGACACATGCGCATTGTGCAACCATGCGCAAATGCATCACACATGGCACAAAAAAAAAATCAAATAAAAAAAATAAAAAAATAAGTCAAGTGCTAAGTCTTGGTCTCTCTAGTTTCTGTACAGCAATTGATCGAGAAAGAAAACTCTGAATCCAAACCAGCTGTACTCCACTTAAGAATAAGCTTTCTGTTGCATCCTACCCATGGGGAAAGGTTGTTGGTTAAATACATACACCAAAACACATGACTTACAAATTAGAACCAAGATTTACTATGTACAGCCCATCCAACAAGAGGTATTTAGCGGGCATATAAGACACACGCGGGCACCTCCATTTCCAGCAGGTTAGATTTGGAAAAAAAGTGTTTAGTGTATTTAAGCATATATTGTTGAAAACGGTCTAGCTGGCATTACACAAGCAGAAACATAGCTGTTATAAAAGCAATTTGGCAGTACAGGCAAGCATATAGAAGACATCTCGACATCAGGAAATAATAATAATAAAAGGCCTACGGGAGGTCTCAAATTCACCTACAAAGACCGCAGTGCAATTTTTGAGCCAAATTTTTGTAGGAAAAAGTGCGTCCTATATGCTGTCCAAATACGGGTAACTAAAACTGCTAGAGTTTAGGTATTTACTAGCTTACTTTCATCATAGATTAGGATGTGACACAAGGTTGCAAGGATCAATTCACTTTCAGTAGTAATGGAAGCTGCAAGTATTAGCTTGCTAACCATTTACATATGATGGGATACATAAAAACTGAGTTATTCATAATAATAAAAAGTCTGTTTTGATTCTTGTGGCTATTTTTTAGGCTGGCAGTGAGAGCACTTTACAAGTGGATATCCTTTGGTGCATTAAGTTTGATCCGTTTTTGAGTGGTCTTATGATCCTTGTGTTTTTCAGTGTTAAGCAGAGATCCTTGGTTGTTAGTCCGTGTTCATTGAATCCTATGATCCTTGTGTTCCTCAGTGTTAAGCAGAATCCTTGGTTGTCTAGTCCGTGTTCATTGAATCCTATGATCCTTGTGTTCTCAGTGTTAAGCAGAATCCTGGTTGTTGGCCGTGTAACTTGAATCCTTGATCCTTGTGTTCAGTGTTCATTGACCTTGTTGTTAGTACCGTTCTCCATGTTAAGCACGAGCAACTGAACACCTTTCCACCAAGGCCTTTAAATAGTTAACAACCGCGTATACAAGCATGTTGATTGGCTGATTGAATCCATGCGACCACAAAGAGCTATAATATTTAAGTTGTGGCATCCAGCACACCAGCTTGTATATACAAAAATACATATATAATACAAATATATCAACAGTGGCTTATTGTTGGTATCAGCTGGACAGCAAGGGAGTCTTTCCCCTTTACCTAGCTCTAAACTAGGGAGATTGTTTTTGCTGAAGCTGACTGCCACTCCTACTGTCAGCTCCTTACTTTACGACACTGATCAGATTACTTAGCTGTGCTGAGTTGGTGAGGACTGGTATTGAACATAGAACCTTGATTCAGTTAAAAATTGTACTCTTTGTTCTTCATGAGATATATCTATCTATCTATTTTATCTATCGTATACATATATAAAGGGCAGTTGTGTGAATCTCTATGTCCGGGGGGACAACTTCTAAAATAAAACAATTAACAACAAAGTAAATATATATATATATACACATTAAATATCATCAGGGCTTGGTTTTTGAGCAAAATAATGAAGATTTGAGTTATATTCGGGAAGATAATTAAAAAATAAATTTAAATGATAACAGCATGGATTTTTTTTTTTTTTTTTTTTTTTTTTTGCATTTAATATTTTTGATAGTAGACATTAACATTTCTTTTCAGAGTAGCTGGATCAATGCAAGGTCTATTTTTTTACATAGGGATTTTAAATGGGGCATCCTACGAGTATTCAACTCACAATAATGGATTGCAGGACTAACTTTAAAAAATCCCCCTCGACCGCGAGGCGACGCGCGGTTGCTGCTGCTAGTTTAATATTTTCATTACATTAAAGCTTAAATGCTTAACGCTCGGAGGGGCGCATATTCTTTTTAGTATGTTTCAAGATATTCATAATTTGGTAATAAAATGGCTGCAAAGTATTTAAAACAACTATTTGAGGATAATAATGTTTGAAATTTAGTGTACATTGCTCAAATTTCATGATGAATTATGGCATAGATTTCATAACAGCTGTTTTAAGTTGTTTTAAGATATTAAGGTTAATTAAAAAATGCATTCATTATTGACTATTTTTTTTAGTATTTGTGGCTTTTTTTTTTATATTAAATGTTCAAGGTTAAACCTATATTTTGGAGTACATATTTACCCAACCCTCCCACGATGGTCAGGATGTGACAAAGGTCAGTTTTTAAGTAGAGTAAAGCTGGTTTAAATTCAGTTTCCTTCTCCAAGACTGGGTTGCCTAACCAAAGCAAAAAATACAGTCTTCTCTAGAAAGTGTGCATTGTCGTATGTTATATCCCAACCCTCTGCCACAGGCAGAATTTGACACAAGGTCAATTTTTAAGTGGAGTAAAGCTGGTTTAAATTCAGTTTTCTTTCTCCTTATGCTGGTTGCTTAACCAAAGACAATTTATATTACATTAAAACTTAAATACTTATACCCGAAAGTGCATATTCTAGCTAATGTTTGAAGATATTCATAATTTGGTATAAAATGGCAGCTGTTTAAGTTAAGATATTAAGGTTAATTAAAAAATGAATTCATTATTCACTAATTTTCTTAGTATTTCTGTGGGTTTTTTTTTTTTTTTTTATCAAAAATGTTCCAGGTTTACTCATACTTCAACTGTTGGAGTATGTATATATATATATATATATATACCCAACTGCTCTCCACCAATTTTTGTTGGCACAGGCAGAGTGACATTTTAAAAAAGAAATATGTCTGGCATAACTGTTTGAATCCTTGGTGCAATTGTAAAGGTTCAATTGTTTTGTTGTTTAACAGAATTCACTTGGTTAATCCTAGTCTGTAGGTTTCCTGTAATAGTGAGTTGGTAATCCTCTGTAATACACACACACACCACATATATATGGTGGACTCTCCTATCGAGGAACGATAGATGAGGGTCAGCAGTGAGTGATTTGATTCCTCCCGTGTTGTGCATGCTGTCAAGAAGATATTTTATATTTCTCGAGTGTGACAGCAGTCCAGCCCTGCTGCGAGCATGAAGCCACATGACAACGAGAATGCTCCAGGCAGGAGTTAATAGGTTTAACTTATATATATATAAGTTAAACCTAATGAGTCAGATATACCTACTAAAAGTTTCGCTTAGTGCTCTTCAGGGTAAAATATCTGACTAAAGAGACTTGGAGCAAACGTACTATTATACAATACCTCCTGCCGTGATTCAAATAAATTAGCATAGACTAAACAACCAATACAAAACAAAGACAGAACACCAATTTAAATCTATTATTTTATTTTTATTTTTATATATTTTTTATTTTTTTATTTAAATAATATATATAATAATTTGAATCTCACTACCTTAGTTCTAATATATACCCAAATTACACCAGTATCCATAATACAAGCAGGTACCCTGTCGGCATGGTCATCCCCCAATAAATAGTAACCCAGCATGCCAATGGCAGTACGCATCTCTGCCTGTAGTTATACGGTTTATCGTTGCTACTTAAACTAGGGAGATAGGGTTTGTTTGGCAAACCTTGACATCCTAAACCCGAATATATTATATATATATATATATATATATATATATATAAGTCCAAGTCTGTAGTGTTTGTAATCCCAAATCTGTAGGTTTCCCTTGTAATATATAGAAATCCAAGTCTGTAGTGAGTTGGTAATCCTAATCTGTAGGTTTCCTGTAATAGTGAGTTGGTAATCCTCTGTAATATATATATTTACCAACCAACAGTAGGATGTGATACAAGGTCAATTTCTTAAGCAGAGTTTAACAGGTTTTGAATTCAGTGTTTTTCTTCTCCTAGACTGGTTACCTAGCCATGGTTAAAGAGTCTGGTCTGCCTGCTATTTACCCATAGCTGGAGGGAGAATTGGATTCATACCTTTCCCAAGGGTATTAGCGCCATGTGAAACGCCAACAGCTTCGTCCAGGAAATGAACTCACGTTCACGAGTCATTTCCTGTGACTCTAACCATTAGACCACACACCTCTGTTATATATATATATATATATATATATATATATCTGGCCGGATTTGAGACCCGAATGAACTTTCGTTCGCCAATCATCTTACCCGTGCGGCCAGAAGCAGCTGTCAAATATAGGAGAATATTTAATCGCTACATTTCTAAGCGGAAATGAATTCACTAGAGGCCTCACGCCAGAATGGTGAATATATAGTCCAAGTGTTTGTAATCCCAATCTGTAGGTTTCCTGTAATATATATAAGTCTGTAGTGAGTTGGTAATCTGTTGAGAATTTTCTAAGTCCAGAGCCCAATTCCTATAAATAAGGATTTATCAAAAAATGGCTTTTTCATTAAAGTTACCTGTTATTTCCCTTAAATCAAAGACTTGTAAATATGTTTAATAATCATCTAAACAAAGGCTATCATTTGGGTAGATTAGAAAAAATGAATGTGACTTCCGGCGGGTGGAATGAGGCAGAATAGAACGTTAAGAGTTAAAAGACAAAAAAAGTCTTAATTGACTAAAATTTTTGAGAAAAGTAGAAGGAAGGAGAAAAAGAGGTATTTTATAAAACATTGTTATTAGATTCCCTTCAATTCCATGTTTTATTTTATCAGACTTTTATATATCTTATTATGGTAATTATATTCTTGACAGGTAAATTCAACTTTTCTTACATAAATGCAATATTACATTCTGAACAACGAATGAATATATAATGGATCCTCCCGTCAATTTCAACGCATGAGTGTTCATAAAATGAACATCACACAGTGATTTGTTTATAGTGGTGAAGGCTTGTGTTGGACCATCCACACTTTTTTTTGGCACAGTCGATAGGAAAGAATTGGTGCATCAAGGGTTGCCACAAACCCAATCAACGACCGACCTCAGGAATTTTGAATTCGGGTTATCTTCTCCTAGACTACCCAAGGCTGAAGAGCCCAGTCTGCCCTACTATTTAACCCATAGCTGGGGGAGAATATATGGATTCATACCTTTCACAAGGGTACTAGCGCTATGTGAAATGCCAACAGCTTCGTCTAGTAATTGAACTCGAATCGACGAGTCCATTTTCCACGACTCTAACCACTAGCCCACGTGCCTCCTTATATATATATATAACTCGTCGCCCCGAGTTCAAATCCTGGACATGGTAATTGCATTTCACTTAGCGCTAATACCCTTGGGAAAGGTATGAATCCTACTCTCCTCCAGCTATGGGCAAATAGTAGGGCAGACTGGGCTCTTTAACCTTGGTTAGGTAACCGGTCTAGGAGAAGGAAAACTCTGAATTCAAACCTGTTAAACTTCGCTTAATAAATTGACCTTGTGTTCGCATCCTGCTCGTCGGAGGGGTTGGTAATATATATATATATAATATGAAATAGGTATATTTGGGCAGCATATTTTCTTTCAAAAATTTGGTTTGAAAAAATAGAATCTTTTTTTTTTTTTTTCAAGTTTTTTTCTTCTTTTTTTTTTTTTTTTTTTTTTTTTTTTTGGTGTGTGTGTGTGGTGTGTTTTTTTTGTTTTTTTTTCAAGTTCCCTAACAATTTTTTTTGATGTTATCATCTTGAAAGGCTTATTTTTTTTCACAACCTATTCAATTTGGATAATTTTACTTATCGATTTTTTTTCTTTTTTTTTTTTCCAGCTGATGATTTGAATAACCAATTGTCTCAGTGGCTATCAAGGCTAAAGCTGTCCATTCTCCAGCCAGGGCTATTATTGCACCGTAAGTAATCTATTTCAAAAAAATTATAAAATATTTTATTTCATGCTATTTCTCGGAATTTAGCCACTAGGCTATGTCTCCAATTTGACACATAGCCTAGTGGATAAAGGAGTTAGGTTAAGACAGTTCTAAATGACAGTTATCTCTAGACTGCAGGTTCATCCTGGTCAGGGTCAGCAGTAACATAGAATAATAATTAACACAGCTTAACACCTGTATCCAGTTATGGTTAGCGGAAGGAGAACAGGATACCCTGGGGACTGAATAAAGGGTTAGGTTCAAAGTTCCATGATGGCTCCCGATTATGACAAGTAGGTTCCGGAGTCTGACAAGAAATACCTGAAGAAGGCGGAGGGCGCATTGGCTGAAACATACAGATACCAATGAAGTATACAATAAAGAGGACAATAGTCTGAACAATCCAAATAATACTAATTTTATTTCATGAGGGTGAGTCAAAAATTAATTCCAGTTTCTTTATTTCATGTGAATTTTTTTTATAAAACTAAGGCCTACATTGAGACTCTAACGAGGCTCAGAGCAAGAATCTGACGAGTTAAACCCAATTTGCTAATTGACAATATCCTCTTTTGCATGACTTATTTGGGTGGACAACTTTACCGCATCCTCCATACTCACCAGATTTAACACCTTCAGACTATCATCTCTTCGAACCCATGGAAGAGGGTTGAGAGGCAAACATTATTCCAGTGAAATCTATAGTGAAGAAGTGCTCAAAGAACAGTCAACAGAATTTCATGGGGCTGAGATACATGGTCTCATTCGAAGGTGGAACATTGCTATTGAGAGAAACGGTGACTGTGAAGAAGGGAGGGATATGATCCACAAAGGACCAGCCTCATTTTAATGTATGATACATGTTCCTGTGTAGAGCATTTGGCTAGAAATCACAAGGTTCCTAGTTCGATACCGGTCCTCGCCAACTTAGCGTATGAGTAACACAGGGATCTGTACGGTAAAGTAAGGAGTGATGGTAGGTGTTGTGCTCCATCTCAGATGCTAAAAACAATCTCTCCTTGGTTTAGCACTATTGAAAAGGGATAGACTTCCTCACTGATTGGCTGATACCGACTTTAAGCCACCACGACGACGATTTCTGCTATACTTCACTTTAATTATGTGGGTTTTTTGTTTTGTTTTTTTAACAAGCAAGATGTTTTTTGGCAGTGTGATTAAAGCTTCATTAAACCAAAAATGGACACTGCAAAACAAATTCAAATCCTTGATGAGGCTATTTGCATTTCACATATTGTTAATACCCTTGGGAAACTCCCCCCCCCCCCCAGCATATGAATGCACAGATGCAGGCTGTGCTACTCATATGCTGAATTGTTGAGGACCGGTATTGAACCAGAACCTTGTGGTTCCAAGCCGAATGCTCTATCAACTGATAAACCGGCCTAATCATCCAGACAGCAAGGGAGTCTATCTCCTTTTCACTAGTATTAGACCAGGGAGATTGTTTTTGCGATTTGGAGTGCCACACATATTATCAACTTCCCACTTTACCACACAGATCAGGGTTAAGTTGACCTTAACGGACCTAAATTCCACCATCGTATGTCACCCTGCCGAAAGAAAAAGAAAATACTAAAAATCAGGGAATTAACCAAATTTTCAGTGTTGATATATTAATGAATAAAAGTTATAATGCACCAGTTATTCTATTTAAAACTTTGACACTTTTTCAGGTCAGTTAACTTTGAACCACATATTTTTGAGGTGTAACACAGATTCTCAAAGATACGTGGTTCAAAGTTATATCTTTTATTCATTAATATATCAACACTGAAAATTTCATTAAATTTGGTTAATTCCCTGATTTTTGGTATTTTTTTTTCTTTCAACAGGGTGACATACGATGGTGGAATTTAGATTTCTCTCAAACTGGGCTCTTGGAAAATTCTGAACAGGATGTTAAGAGTTAAACAAAATAGACAGCATTTTTTTTTTTTTTTTTTTTTTTTTTTCCTGACTCTCCATTTTCCGAATAGATTAATTAAGAACCACTTGATAAACTCAAATACATGACTATTAAAAGAATGCCTTGTTGGCTGTTCGTCTTTGATGCATTCCTTCTTCTTGGTCAGTCTTTTGGCCAAGACCTTCATCAAGCAAGAACACCATATTATTTCTTTAAACTTTTATTGCTTAAACATCTCTTCTAACTAACATATGTGCGTGTGCATTTGAGCCCAACTAAGGCAGACATGCTTTCTGCCTGATGTCCAAGCTGGAACTGAGGGTTAACTCGGTCCACTTGACTTCACGTATTTTGCAGGCTTTCTGTAATATTCCATGGAATCATGATATGAAAAGGAGCCATCCCTTCAGAAATACAGGGGGTTGACAATAATCTATGCATAGATTATGTAACACTTGATGAGGCTATTTGCATTTTACATATTGCTAATACCCTTGGGAAACTACATCCCTCACCCTCCCCAGCTATGGGTAAATAGTAGAGCAAACTGGGCTCTTTACTTGGAAAATTCTGAACAGTGTTTAAGAGTTAAACAAATAGACAGCATTTTTTTTTTTTTTTTTCCTGACTCTCCATTTTCCGAATAGAGATTAATTTAAGAACCACTTGATAAACTCAAATACATGACTATTAAAAGAATACCGGAAATTATTTCTGTTAACTGCATATCCTCAACAAACTTATAACTGATATTAAGTGCTCTGTTGGCAATCCCGAGAATGTGTCAACTGCAGCCCCATGAAGTAGGGTAAGCCTCCCATCCCCTAAAAAAAAATAGGGTGTGTCTTTTCTGATTCTGAAGATTACATAGGCCAGAAACTGTCAGTAACCAGGTGCTGTTGACTCCATGTTCACTCTACTCTAACTTAGTATATAATGCTCTCTCAATGATATTAGAGCATTGTTTACTTATAAATATAGGTCCCCCNATATATATATATATAATATATTATATATATATATATATATATATATATATATATATATATATATATATATATATTATATAGTAAAGACCTACATTGATCATCTTTACACGGAGACTGGATGCTGCGCAGTGGACATCCCAAAAGCAATGAATGATAGGGATAGTTGGCAACAGATTGTCATGGATATCCATGCTACTAGCACGACATATATATATATATATATATATATATATATTATATATATATGTCGTGCTAGTAGCATGGATATCCATGACAATCTGTTGCCAACTATCCCTATCATTCATTGCTTTTGGATGTCCACTGCGCAGCATCCAGTCTCCGTGCAAAGATGATCAATGTAGGTCTTTACTAATATATATATATATATATATATATATATATGGGGCTATATTTATAAGTAAACAATGCTCAATATCATTGAGAGAGCATTTATATCTAAGTTAGAGTAGAGTGAACATGGAGTTAACAGCACCTGGTTACTGACAGTTTCTGGCCTATGTAATCTTCAGAATCAGAAAAGACACACCCTATTTTTTTAGGGGGATGGGAGGCTTACCCTACTTCATGGGGCTGCAGTTGACGCATTCTCGGGATTGCCAACAGAGCACTTAATATCAGTTATAAGTTTGTTGAGGATATGCAACTAACAGAAATAATTTCCGGTATTCTTTTAATAGTCATGTATTTGAGTTTATCAAGTGGTTCTTAAATTAATCTCTATTCGGAAAACAGAGAGTCAAAAAAAAAAAAAAATGCTGTCTATTTTGTTTAACTCTTAACATCCTCTTCCGAATTTTCCAAGTAAAGAGCCCAGTTTGCTCTCTCTCTCTCTCTATCTATCTATATATATATATATATATATATATATATATATATATATATATATATATATATATATATATATATATATTAGTAAAGACCTACATTGATCAGCTTTGCTATATATATATATATATATATGTAGCAAGTATCTTTGAGGTGTAACACAGATTCTCAAAGATATGGGTTTCAGAGTTAACTGACCTGAAAAAATGTAAATGAAATAACTGGTGCATTATATATTTTATTCATTAATATATCAACACTGAAAATTTCATTAAATTTGGTTAATTCCCTGAATTTTTGGTATTTTTTTTTCTTTCTTTCTGGCAGGGTGACATAAGAGGGTGGAATTTAGGTCCGTTAAGTTTGATTTAACCCCAAAAATATGATGACTCAAGTGTTTATATATATATACTGACAACCTCTTGATTTCTGAAAACTTAACATGGTTTTTCTCTCTACTTATCACATGAATACTAACTACTTATGTTAAATTGTCCATGTTAGTCATTCACTGTTGGGACACATATTTGCAAGCAGAGAGAATTATTTTTATAATAATTAGGTATGAATGATATTTTGCGTATTAAAAACATATAGTAATTTACATAGCTCTGCTTAGTTGTGGCACAAGGCCGGGTGTATGGAGCACCCAGTGAGACTCCAACTTACAGTCATGTTGAAAGCACCAGTTTCCACTAGATCACTCAAGTTAAGCAGCAATGAGCCTATTCAGTACTTAAATGGGTGACCATTTAAGCAAAAGCAGGTATTGTAAGCAACTTGATATCAAAATGACTTGATTCGGCATTAAATAACCCAAAAAGTGTTCATATGCCATAAAATCTACCAACCAGTAATTATTGGCCAGTTTAGCTTGCTAACCATAACACCATGATGAAAGGATAAATAAATAAAGGAAAGAAAATGTTGAATGGATAAAATTAGTTTAATGAATTACCAACACGTGTTTCAGCCGGGGGTTTGTTCATGTACACATTGTATTCTATTTATTATTATTTTAAATATGAAATAAATGCGTATATTGATTGGGCACATCAGCGTAAGTTGGAAAAATATGAAGATCTATGAGAACAGTGTGTCAGAAATGGATGGATAACAGATGTATTTCCTATCGAAGTCGGATGCCAAGGATTTATTACCAATTCAACCTTCGCATTTTTGACTAAACTTGGACTTTCTCCATCAGACAAGACAAAATACATCAAAAAGAAGATCCAGGATAAGTCTCTAATCGTATCGGTGTGGATATGGCAATCCTACAATGTGACATCAAACCAACAAAGTCTGGTGGTATCGTGAGATACTGCTGGGGCGCTCTGGGTTAGTGGTAATGATGCTTCAGCCCTGAAACCATGCCTAAACCCAGAGTCATCATCTGATGAAGGCTTTGTTGGATGCAATGCTACTGCAAACGACATATGAATTTATTCATATGAGGGTCATTCAACTGTCATCAGGTTGTGCAGACAGCCCGGATCTGCATGATTCTTCCTCGCTGTCCATCCCACAACATCCAGTGGAGTGGTAGTACCTGTTGGGGTCCCATCTATGGGTTAAATAGATCAAAAAATTTAAAAAAATTATTGCAATGGAATGTTGAAAATAAAGATAGTGATTATAATCATTCATTTACGAATGAATTAAAATTCAGCACCAAATAACCCATAAGGAGTTGATATGCCTTTAAACGCATAAACTGAACAAAACCCAATAGATCACTGAAGCTAAACAATGATGAAACTGCACAGTACTTGACGGTATATAAGATGCACCCCCATTTCAGCAGGTCATATTCAGGAAAAAAGTTTTGAGTGTATTGAAGCATATATTGTTGAAAACAGTCTAGCTGTGCATTACACGAGCAGAAACATAGCTGTATAAAAGCAATTTGCCAGTACAGGCAAGCAATAAGTATACATAAAAACATCTCAATAGCAGGAAATAATAATAATAATAATAATAATGATAGTAGTAGTATTTGTAATCAATTGTTATACAATTTGACGGCATATAAGACGCACCCCTATTTCAGCAGGTCAGATTCAGGAAAAAAAAGTTTTTAGTATATTTAAGCATATATTGTTGAAAACGGTCTAGCGGTGCATTACTCAATCAGAAATATAGCTGTATAAAAAGCAATTTGGCAGTACAAGGAAGCAATAAGCATACACAAGACATCTTGATAGCAGGAAATAATAATAATAATATTAGCCTAGGCCTACGGGAGGTCTCAAACTTCACCTATGATGTATAAGACGCAGAGCAATTTTTTGAGCCAAAATAGGCCGCACTTTTTTTCCAAAATTTTGGCTAAAAAAATTGCTCTGCGTCTTATACATCATAGGTGAAGTTTGAGACCTCCTGTAGGTAAGTAATTTAATGGATCTGCATCAAATACGGTTGGTTAGTTGGTTGGTTTTATGGCATGTCAAACCTTCTTATTTGCATATGAATACAAAACAATGTCTTTCTGTTCTTAATATTCTTGCGTGGTGCAATGGTTAGCAAGCTAGTCTCACAGATTCTTGAAATTACTGAGTAGCTAGTTCGATACTTGCTGGAAACCCCATAAAAAAATTACCCACATAAAAAAAGACCTTGTGTTAAATATTCTTCTTGTGTGGTGTAATGGTTAGCAAGCTAGTCTCGCAGATCCATTAAATTACTGAGTAGCGAGTTTGATCCTTGCTGGATACCCCATAAAAAGATTCCCCCACATAAAAAAGAGATTGTGTTAAATATTCTTTTTACATGGTCTAATGGTTAGCAAGCTAGTCTCGCAGATCCATTAAATTACTGAGTAGCGAGTTTGATCCTTGCTGGATACCCCATAAAAAGATTCCCCACATAAAAAAGAGATTGTGTTAAATATTCTTTTTACATGGTGTAATGGTTAGCAAGCTAGTCTCGCAGATCCATTAAATTACTGAGTAGCGAGTTTGATCCTTGCTGGATACCCCATAAAAAGATTCCCCACATAAAAAAGAGATTTTGTTAAATATTCTTTTTACATGGTATAATGGTTAGCAAGCTAGTCTCGCAGATCCATTAAATTACTGAGTAGCGAGTTCGATCCTTGCTAGATACCCCATAAAAAGATTCCCCACATAAAAAAGAGATTGTGTTAAATATTCTTTTTACATGGTATAATGGTTAGCAAGCTAGTCTCGCAGATCCATTAAATTACTGAGTAGCGAGTTCGATCCTTGCTAGATACCCATAAAAGATTCCCCACATAAAAAAGAGATTGTGTTAAATATTCTTTTTACATGGTATAATGGTTAGCAAGCTAGTCTCGCAGATCCATTAAATTACTGAGTAGCGAGTTCGATACTTGCTAGATACCCCATAAAAAGATTCCCCACATAAAAAAGAGATTGTGTTAAATATTCTTTTTACATGGTATAATGGTTAGCAAGCTAGTCTCGCAGATCCATTAAATTACTGAGTAGCGACTTCGATCCTTGCTAGATACCCCATAAAAAGATTCCCCACATAAAAAAGAGATTGTGTTAAATATTCTTTTTACGTGGTATAATGGTTAGCAAGCTAAGCTAGTCTTGCAGATCCATTAAATTACTGAGTAGCGAGTTCGATCCTTGCTGGATACCCCATAAAAAGATTCCCCACATAAAAAAGAGATTGTGTTGAATATTCTTTTTACGTGGTATAATGGTTAGCAAGCTAGTCTCGCAGATCCATTAAATTACTGAGTAGCGAGTTTGATCCTTGCTGGATACCCCATAAAAAAAATTCCCCACATAAAAAAGACATTGTATTAATCTGACCTGGTGAAAGGTCAAGAATTTTCTTCTTTTTTTTCTTCAGCATCAAAATTGTTTTTATTTTTATCCTCTTTTTGTTTCTTCTTTTTTTAGGCATGCTGGTTATATTTATTGCGGAGCTTGTTCGGCCCATGCCTACCGCCAAGTTGACCCCCAAAGAATGTAAGTAATTAATTTTGACAAAAATTTCATGCCTTTTTTAACCCTTTACCTACTGATCCTGAGTGTACCCACTTTCATGTATTGAAAATACATAGCATCAAGACCTCCTGTACCTGTCTTCAGTCAACCTTGGCATTTTTGTCTAAACTTGCTTTCTCCACCAGACAAGAGGAAATACATAAAAAAGATCCAGGAGAAAGCTCTAACCGCATCAGCGTGGATATGGCAATCCTACATTGTGACATCAAACCGACAAAGTCTGGTGGTATCATGAGATACTGCTGGTGCGCTCTGGGTTAGTGGTAATGATGCTTCGGCCCCGAAACCATGCCTGAACCCAGAGTCATCATCTAATGAAGGCTTTGTTGGTTGCAATGCTACTGTGTAAATAGCAGTCATTATATTAAGATTATTATGTATGATAGTCATGGGGAATCTATGCTGTGAGCAAACACACATTCTAGTGGTTCATGACTATTTCTCTGTAATGAGCTTAAACACATTAATTAGTTTGGACTATAAAGTAAACTGGAAATTCTTTCAAGCTGTAGCTGTGTTGGTACTATTGTATGGTTACACCACTTGAACTTTAACAAGTTCCAAAACAACAATCTACATGAAATAATACCACAAATAGGAAAACTTCAAATAAATCAAACCAAAATATCCAGAAAAGAAGTAATATTATCCAGACTAAGAATAGGACACTCATACATTACCCATTCATACCTCCTCAAAAAAGAAGCAGCCCCATATTGCATACCATGCCAAAAACCCTACACAATCAAACACATATTAACAGAATGTAGCAACCTAAAACAAATACAAAAAAAATACTACCAAACAACAAATCTAAAACAGATATTCTACCAAATAAACCCAGAAAAACTACTTGGATACATAAAAGAAGCACACATCTACAACAAAATCTAAAAATCTTCCAAAAAAATGAAAACACAAAAATATGTTAACAAAAACATCTAAAAGTTTCATTCACAAAAGAAAATATGTAAAAAAAAAAAAAAAAAAAAAACATTTAGAAAATTAAACATTATCACCAATTCATTTCAAAAACGTAGTCGGCATTAAATGACCCATTGAAGTTGATATGCCGTAAAACAAGAACAAATCAAATCAATCAAATCAAAAGATGCCTAGAGATAAAACTAAATGGGAACTGCACAAGAAAATACATAAAAAAAGATCCAGGAGAAAGCTCTAACCGCATCAGCGTGGATATGGCAATCCTACATTGTGACATCAAACTGAAAAAAGTCTGGTGGTATCGTGGAGATACTGCTGGGGCACTCTGAGTTAGTGGTAATGATGCTTCAGACCCGAAACCATGCCTGAACCCAGAGTCATCATCTGATGAAGGCTTTGTTGGTTGCAATGCTACTGTGTAAATAGCAGTCATTGTATGAAGATTATTATGTATGATAGTCATGGGGAATCTATGCTGTGAGCAAACACACATTCCGGTGGTTCATGACTATTTCTCTGTAATGAGCTTAAACACTTTAATTAGTTTGGACTATAAAGTAAACTGGAAATTCTTTCAAGCTGTAGCTGTGTTGGTACTATTGTATGGTTACACCACTTGAACTTTAACAAGATGCCTAGAGATAAAACTAAACAAGAATGTTGCATGCTGTTTTGAACAAACTCTACAAAGACGGCAGCTGCATGGCTACTTACCTCCCATCTTACAAATCCTCAAAGTAAAACGAGCAAGGCGTGCTGGAGAAGTAAGCACGAACTGATAAGCCTTTCTATTGCTGAGTTCTAATCTCTTAACATCTTTTTAATGTTAATGTTACTTCTCTGATGTGCATTAACCGAAAAGAAAAAGCTTTTAGAATTTCCAAAAAATGTTTTGACTTATCAAGTGGGTTGTCTTGTATACTAAAAACTTTTAATTTAGTAACGCTATACTGCATACTGAAGTTTACTTCTTTGATGTTATTTTGCTGGTTTCTTGTTTTAATTCTTGTTTCTTGGAGAATTGGCAGAAGAGAGAGAGAGTACCTTTTAAAGTAAGGTCACACTCACTTTGAAGTGATTAAATTTTAATTCTTGTTTCTTGGAGAATTGGCAGAAGAGAGAGAGTACCTTTTAAAGTAAGGTCACACTCACTTTGATGTGATTAAATTTTAATTTATAGTAAATCTATTAATAATAGAGATTTGCTTCCGGTTTTTGTCTGTAACAAAAATTAAGTCACTGCTTACGTCACATTACCCAAAATCGTCATAACATAGAAAAAATACCCTCAAAATTTGAACATGCAACATTAGACAGTCCTCATTGTTTTTTAAAACAAGTTTTAATAAATACATGACTGGTATTACATATCTATATATAGTTTGTTTTATTTTAATACATATTAAAAGTTTACATTTCAAATTGTTTTATTTTTTTAATCCTTTAATGAATTTGATGCTTTTACTTACTTAGGGTACAAACTCGCTGACATTGAATTTTTTACTCCCACCCATCAGGCAATATGTTTCAAAAATCTATTTTACATCGCTTGGAGGGCGTTTTTTATTTTGTACTAGTGTTTTTAATTTTTCTTTCTCTTGCTTTTTTTTTTTTTTAATCTTGTTCTGAGAACAAGGTTAAGAAGAAAAAAAGGCCAGAGCGTATGAATAGTTGACAATATTTTGAAATATCAATTTTTGCTACAATGTCGAATATATATATATATATAATCCAAAAATCCGGAGAAGAAATCTTCCTTACAACATAGGATATTTTTTTTAAAAACATATCGCAGTTTGCAGAGCTCAATGTGTACTCTTATTGTTAGAGTCACAGAGCAAATTTATAAGTAAAAATATAACAAAAGACTTAGAGTTTTTGCATTATAGTCTATTTCAGGAAGCTTAGACAAGGTGTCTAACTCTCCCAAATCATCAGATGCTTAGACACCTTGTCTAAGATTCCTGAAATAGACTATAATGCAAAAACTCTAAGTCTTTTTGTTATATTTTCTTATATATATATATATATATATTATATATATATATATATATCTCTATATATATATGAGTAAACAAACAGTTTGTTTGAGATGGTGATAGCCGACACTTTTTGGGAGAATATGTGCTTAATTGAAGTCATACCTAATTTAAAAATTAATTAGTTGATAATTAATGAATTAGGCGAATATATCTGTTCAAATGTAAGGCGTAAACAAATCGAGAAAAAATCAAAATGTACATATAGAGTTCACTTCTTATGACTCTAACCATTAGACCACGTGCCTCCAAACAAACCAAACCATATAAAGACCACAAGAATTTGATTGGCATTTTTTTCTCTTGGACAAAATTGTTTGACATTTCCTTTTTTGGCAAAAGATCACACATAGAAAGCGACTTTACTTAAAGTGATTTTGAAACCAACCAAGTCAAAAATGCCTCTGTAATTTACCTGCTGGGTGGGACGTGGTGGTTGTTGGGGATGTTTTGTTTTTTCAAGGTGGAGAGGGTCTTGCTCTGTTTGCCTCAAAAAGTAAGTTAGTTTCTTTTTTTTCCTGCAATCTCTTGCTCAGCAACAGGGGTGGGGGGGGAGGACATTTGAGTGCAAAACCTTTACAAAAGATCAGTGTACAAGTGAATAAAGTTTAAAATGTCAGCTTAATGCTCTAATTTCTTTATAACATGTTTTTGTGTAAAAACTGTTGCTCTTGTTGCTCGGATCTAAGAAAACGTCTGAAACTGATATCTGTAGCATTAGGTGTAAAAAAGCAAAAGAGGATGGATTTGTTTTTTTTTTTGGGGGGGGGGGGTTGTATTCTTATCATAACTAGCAGGATCTGTGTGTGTGTGTGTGTGTATATATATATATATATATATATAACATACATTTTTTTTTTTTTTTTTTTTTTTTTTTAAATTCATTTAAAAAGAAATGCCATAACTAGACTGCTTCAGTTCCAGTGATCTTTTGAAAAAGAGATATTATCTCGAAAATTCAAGAATTAAATACAGGTTAACACTCAACACCATTGTTACCGTATTATTCTTTTTTTTTCTTTACACCTGCATTGTGATAGCCTTCTAAATCAACCTCCTAACCAATATATACACAATGCTTCAAGCAAATTATAAAACTCTCTTTTATATATATATATATATATATATATATATATATATATATATATATATATATATAAAGTGTATTTTGCAGCATTTTTTCTTTTAAACATGTTGTGTTAAACTGTACTGACAATTCTTGTCGGATGAGTTTTTGTTCGATTCTTTCTAATTTTCTGGCCATCTTTTTGGTGTCAGGATGGAACTGGTGTAGCAGTCCACCAAAAGTGTCTCTACGAGCGCTTTCAGCAATTCGATTTGCCATCTTCAGGTAGGAAACTGATGGTATGTTCCGTGTCTCGTTTTTAAAGAAAACGAGCAGTAGCGTAGGAATTGGTAGTGGGAAGTAGTAATAATTGGTGTGTGTGTGTGTGTGTATATTATATATATATATATATATATATATATATATATATATATATATATATATAATGGTATGAAAAGCACATGTTGTTAAAATGAATATATTTTATATCTTTTTCATTTCTGATATTGTCTATATTTCGATTTATTAAAAAAAATCTTCATCAGAGCATAATGATAATTAGGTCCGTTTTTAGATGTAAATGCTTTTAATCCAGATTCTTCAAGAGAGAACAGAATAATTTGAATTCATATATATATATATATATATATACCACTATCAATGCCATCCTTGTAGAAGAACAGTAGTGGCACTATTTAGGGATGAGGGCAGTTCTGAAGAGTGGTTTCGTTTCTATGTTTAATGGCATATCAAGCTTTATGGGTTATTTAATGCCAAAACCATCCTTGTAGAAGAACAGTAGTGGTACTATTTATGATTTGGGTTGGTTTCTTTGTTTAATCGTATATCAACCTTTATGGGTTATTTAATGCCCAAACCATCCTTGTAGTAGAACAGTAGGGGTCAGGCCCCGACACTAACTTTTTTCATGACCGTCCCGAATGGGGTTTGGACTGTCCCAAAATCAAAATATTTTTGTTTAATTAGCATCATCTATACTTGTCAGTCATCAGTAGCATAATAACATGTAATAAAACATTAAGAAAAGCTGAAGCAGTTGACAGAAACATTTATAATCAAGAATAATAAAATTAAAATTTTATAAATTAAAATTTATTCTATTTCCATCTTTATGCGGACATTTTCCAATCATAAAAATATATACTGTGTGACTGTGTCTATTTCTTCAGTGTTGTTGCCATTAGTAATTTTAAGTTTAGAACTAGACCGTTTTTGAGGTCAGCATTCGGGCAATCACTTGTAATGTAGTACTAACTTTTAGAAAAAAATTTTAACGTCTCCGGCAAACTGTCCCGGATGACGTATTAATCATGCCAGATGTAATTTTTATCGTCCCCGGGACAGCGTTAATATCAAACCCTAGAGGGGTACTATTTAACCCTATATCTGGACCCTCATGGCAAGCCCCAAACCCTTTTTATCATATGGGTGCTAGAAGGCGGTGACTGAGGGTCTACATGTCCTGGGAATGAAGTTAAACTCTATCTGATGGTGAGGTTCCAGTTTTGGAGGTTTGGGGAATGTGGAGCACTCCTTCATCACCATTGCTCCCTGGTCCACTCTGACCCGGAGTGGTAGTACCTGTTAGGGTCCCATCTATGGGTTAAATAGAAAACATGAGTTTATAAAAAAATTGTATTATCCATTAAAAATGAAATTATTTCAAAACTTGTCAGCATTAAACATTTTTGAACACCAAATTACCAATAGAAATATTCGGCATAAAATAACCCAAGGGGTTGACATGCCATAAAACCCAACCAACCAAACCAAACCTATATCTGTGGAAATGATTGATATTGTGAGCAATGGTATTAGTCCAAAAGTGAATGTAAATAGCATGTCTGGAGTTTGAACTCGCTTACTATGATATTGCAGTCCAGCACATTAACCACTACGCAACTGGAACTACTCCCCCCCTCTCCTCATTTACTGTGTGTAGTTCTAATGAAAATGACAGTCATGCATAGAGCTGTACTTCTGCTTAGGATCATAATGTAGTATCTGCGCACACTGTCTAGGATAGGATGATGGCTGACCTGATGGTAGTGCGGCCTTTGTCCATCCTCTTGACATGTCATGTCAGGAAGGTAGACAAAGACCGCATCCCCAAAGACCTACTGTATGGCAAATTAGTAGAAGACACCCGGTAGGGAGACCACGCCTGCGCTTTAAAGATGTCTGCAAGAAGGATATGAAGACATGCCACATCAACACTAACACATGGGAGGTTTGTGCAGAAAACCGAGCGGCCTGGTGCCTCCTTGTTAAACAAGAGACAAAAAAGGAGTGAAAAGAGAGGAAAGAAGCCGCCACAGAAAAGAGAGCCAGAAAGAAAGGGGGGACAGCAGCAACTCCAGCAAGCATCACTGCTTGTTTGCAGCCACTGCACCAGAGACTGCCATTCAAAAATTGGTCTGTTCAGCCACTTATGCAGTTGCAGATAGAAAGAAAAAAAGTTGACACTATGCCATCGTCTTTAGCAGAAGGAAGGATGCCAACAATATATATATATATATTTAAAATGATCTGCACATTGTGTAGACATAATAGATACTATCAAATTATATCAAAATAAGTAGAATAAATATGACACTACTCCATCGTCTTTAGCAGACGGAAGAATGCTAACAGTGCCACCCAGACAACTTTACTTTTTTTTAGTTTTTACTTAACTTTTTACTTGGGCTATATTTTGTTTATATTCAGTGTTTCATCTAGTATGTTCTCTCTCTCTCTTTTCTTTTCTTTTTTTTTTTTTTTTTTTTTTTTTTTTTTTTTTCAGAAGTGAAATTTCTTAAATGTTAAAAGAAATATTGGCATTTGTGACATTTCGGTATTAAATATCATAGATGTTGGTTGTATTCACTAATGACTAAGTATTTTTAATGTCAAGTGCTTTCATTTTTAAGAGTCACTGGCTTAATCATGTTTATTAGCAACGTATATATATATATATCAATAGAGTGTTAATTGTTCTGTTTTCACTGTAAGTTTATAAAGAGGCAACAAAAGAATAGTCTTGTTCTCTTTTGTTAGCTGTAACTTGATACCATTAGTATAGATCATGGGAGATCTTCAAAAGTAAAAAAAAAAAAAAAAAATCATCTGTGTTCTTATATTATGAGGTATGTTGAGAAGATAAATGGAAAAATATAAATATATTTATTAGTAATTTGAAGGCAAATACAATGCGTATGAAAAATAAAAACAAAAAGATGTTATTTTTGTCTTATCGATTTCGAAGCATGAACTTCTTCATCAGAGATTCGTTTCTGATACGAATCTCTGTTGATGAAGTTCATGCTTCAAAATCGATAAGACAAAAATAACATCTTTTTGTTTTTATTTATTATTTTTCATACGCATTGTATTTGCCTTCAAATTACTAATATATTATAACATACTTAACAATGCTTCAAGCAAATTACCAATTACTTTTATAGATATTTGTATGGATGAAATCTATTTACAAATATATTTATATTTTTCCATTTATCTTCTCAATATACCTCATAATATAAGAACACTGTTGATTTTGTTCTACTTTTAGTATGAATCATGAAAGATCTACATAAGTATATATATCAATAGAGTGTTGATTGTTCTGTTTTGACTGTAAGTTTATAAAGAGGCAACAAAAGAATAGTTTTGTTCTCTTTTGTTAGCTGTAACTTGATACCATTAGTATGGATCATGGGAGATCTTCAAAAGTAAAAAAATATATATATACTGTGTTCTTATATTATGAGGTATGTTGAGAAGATAAATGGAAAAATATAAATGTATTTGTATGGATGAAATCTATTTACAAATCTATTTATATTTTTCCATTTATCTTCTCAATATACCTTATAATATAAGAACACAGTTGATTTTTTTTTTTACTTTTAGTATGAATCATGAAAGATCTACATAAGTAGAAAAGCTTAAGGAAGGAATCCTGGTGGATGAGCAGTCCATGACATGCAGCACCCCACTTTGGCCCTTACTTAACTTGGGCTAGATGGGTGGTCAGAGAGGCCCTGACTGATCAATCAGCTGGTCACATCAAGCCCTAGCACATGATTGCTGCAACCCTATTATCCTGCTGGCAAGCTCCAACCCTTTTAATCATATATGTGCTAGAAGGCAGTGGCTCTTCATGTCCTTGGTATGACGTTAAACTCTATCTGATGGTGAGGTTCCAGTTCTGGAGGTCTGGGAAATGTGGAGCACCTCTTCATCACCATTGCTCCTGGGTCCACTCTAACCCGGAGTGGTACTACCTGTTAGGGTCCCATCTATGGGTTAAATAGAAAAAAATGTGTGTATAAAAAAAAGAAAAGTTGAGTACCTACCAAGAATGAGTTTATTTCAAAACTTTGCTGGCATTAAATGACCCACCAAGGTTGATATGCCATAAAACAAACCAAATCAATTTGATTATCAAACCACTAGCTTAATCATGTTTATTAGCAATGTATATATTAATAGTGCTAATTGTTCAGTTTTGACTGTAAGTTTATAAAGAGGTGACAAAAAATAGTCTTGTTCTCTTCTTTGAGATCAAATGAGAATAAACTGCCTGCATTCATTGTAGGCTGCCGAAACATTACATCTTTCAAAGCCTCCATGCTTCCTGTAATCCGCCAGCACTATACCTGATACCCGCCTGCACACTTGTATATTATTACTGTACGCTATTCATGTTCCTGACATGAGTACATTATTCGGTGTCGTTATAGTATGTGGCCTACCCGGTTTAAATGTGTCCTACCTCAGTAAGAGTATATTTATAGATATAAGTAGTAGGCAATTCATTGAAACTAATTATTTTTCACATATATTCAATTTCAAGAAATGCAATTCAGTCATAAGCTGTATATAGTAATTAAGAATAATTTAAAAAGAATTCATCCATAATTTACATGAATCAGAGATCTATTTAATTCTAAAATATTCTAAAATTCTGAAATAGGGTTAGGGTTATTAGTTATTATTATAACCTTATGATATGCTTTTTATGGTATAAGAAAGACATAACCTTATGATATGCTTTTTATACTATAAGAAAGACATGATTTTGTAGGCCACATTCTATAATGGTACCCATTATTCTATGTATTAGACATGAGACTTTGATGAGTTGTGGTGCACCTGAGCACTGTACACATGCATGTATATTATTACTGTACGCTATTCATGTTCCTGACACTAATACATTATTCTATGTACTAGACATGAGACTTTGATGAGTTGTGGTGCACCTGAGCACTGTACACATACATGTATATTATTACTGTACGCTATTCATGTTCCTGACACAAATATATTATTCTATGTACTAGACATGAGACCTTGATGAGTTGTGGTGCACCTGAGCACTGTACACTATTCATGTTCCTGACACTGATATATTATTCTATGTACTAGACATGAGACTTTGATGAGTTGTGGTGCACCTGAGCACTGTACACTATTCATGTTCCTGACACTAATATATTATTCTATGTACTAGACATGAGACTTTGATGAGTTGTGGTGCACCTGAGCACTGTACACTATTCATGTTCCTGACACTAATATATTATTCTATGTACTAGACATGAGAATTTGATGAGTTGTGGTGCACCTGAGAACGGTACACAATAAATTTGATTATTATAAATTTGTGATATTTTTTTTTTCAGAATCAGCTGAAGGTGAGGATTTGAGTGCATAACTATAATTTTATTTTCAAATGATTTATTATATGCAATTATTTAATTTCTGCTGATATATATATATTTTTTTCTTTCTTTTTTATAGAAAAAGGGTGTTTATCCTGGGGCCTGCTCACCATGCACGTCTTTATGGCTGTGCCCTCACGGGGTTGGAGAAGTATCAAACTCCTCTATATGACCTCACTGTAGATAGTAAAAGTAATGTACCTTCTTTTTACTTTTTTGTCTCTTTTATTTTATCTATCTCTTTTTTTTTCACCACAGATATCAGATATACATAAAGAATATACTAGCAGGATCTGTTAAATCGAACTTAACGGACATAAATTCCACCCTCTTATGTCACCCTGCTGAAAGAAAAAAAATACCAAATTGTTAAACTCTATTTGGAAATTGACCTTGTGTAACATCCTGCTCTTGCTGGAGGGGTTGAATATATTCCTTCCTTTTAAAGGGATGTCTTGATTCAATTTATTATTTCATCTGGTTAAATCGAACTTAACAGACCTAAATTCCACCATCATTTGTCTCCCCCCCCCCTCCGAAATTCTTTTTTAAAATATTAAAATCAGGGAATTAACCGAATTTAATGAAATTTTCAGTGTTGATATATTAATGAATAAAATATATAATGCACCAGTTATTTTATTTAAAAACTTTTACATTTTTTCAGGTCAGTTAACTTTGAACCACATCTCTTTGAGAATCTGTGTTATGCCTTAAAGTTACATGGTTCAAAGTTAATTGACCTGAAAAAATGTAAGAGTTTTTAGATAAAATAACTAGTGCATTATATATTTTATTCATTAATATATCAACACTGAAAATTTCATTAAATTTGGTTAATTCCCTGATTTTCTTTCTGGCAGGGTGACATATGATGGTGGAATTTAGGTCTGTTAAGTTTGATTTAACCCCAAAAATATGATGACTCAAGTGTTTATATATATATATATATATATATATATATATATATATATATAGACAGCCTCTTTATTTCTGAAAACTTAACATGGTTTTTCTCTCTACTTATCACATGAATACTAACTACTTATGTTAAATTGTCCATGTTAGTCATTCACTGTTGGGACACATATTTGCAAGCAGAGAGAATTATTTTTATAATAATTAGGTATGAATGATATTTTAAAAAATTAAAAAAATGTAAAACTTTTTAAATAAAATAACTGGTGCATTATATCTTTTATTCATTAATATATTATTCATTAATATATCAACACTGAAAATTTCATTAAATTCGGTTAATTCCCTGATTTTTATTTTTTTATTTTTTTATTTTTTTTTTTTTTTTCCTTTCGGCGGGGTGACATATGATAGTGGAATTTAGGTCCGTTAAGTTCGATTTAACCAGCAGGCTCTGTGGATATACCACAGTATGATAATTTAATTGTTACAACATTTGATAGGTTTTCTTAAGAGCTATCGCTAAATAGATCAATATGTAAAATGTGTAATAATCTTGAATTAACTCTCTCTCACTCTTTTTTTTCTTTCTTTCTTTCCTTCTTTTCATCATCACTTGAAACAGATTAGCGTTATTGTTTTTACATTCTCACCCCCTCTCTCTTTCTCCTACTCTTTCTTTCTTTCTGTGTAGCATGTCCTTTCTTTCTTTATAATAAAAATGGAATAGTCCATTATTTAGTTGAGGTAACGACTCTCATAAGAAATAAGAATTCAACGGATAAGCAACACCAGATAATCAGTATTTACATTTTTGTATTTCATCTTGGATGATTTGGACAGTCTCATATAACAGATGGAAGATTTAAGATTCAATTAAGATATGTCAAATATTTCTAATACCTTTTTTACAATTTTATGAGCCATCTTTTCGGCTTCAAACAAGAGCGCTTGTCCAGTGGAAATCCTTGGTAAAGAATCCTTTGGTTGTTCCTTGGTGCTCCACAGTATTGCAAGTCTTTCATCAATGATTGCAAAGGAACGTCTCAGTATCAGTGATTAAGTAGTGAATCAGCCACGCATTAAGGCTGTTGATTGGCTGAGGTTTAAACCACGTAACCTTGCTTAGTCTATAAATTTAAGTGGTGTATTGTAGCATGGCTTATATACTCAAAATAATGTTTAATAATTCTCAACTATTTTTTAGTGATGACTTATAGTCAAGTCTCCTTGAAAGCACTGGTTCTTGCTAGATCACCAAAGTTTTGCGCCACCCCTGTCGGCTGAGGCGTTAGAATGCAGCGACTGCACCTCTGCAGAGGAGAAGGACTCTCCCAATTGGACCACCTGTTGGCCGTGGGTGGCGTTCCATGATGCTTATGGATAGAGCCCAGGTGGATAAGCAGTTCATGACTTGCAATACTCCACTTTGGCCCTATATTGGGCTAGACGGGCGGACAGTGAGGCCCCCTCCGATTAATCGGCTGGTCATGTCAAGCCCTAGAATCTATATGATTGCTCCAACCCTATTGCCCTTATGGCAAGCCCCAAGCCCCTTTTTATCATATGGGTGCTAGAAGGCGGTGACAGAGGGCCTACATGTCCTGGGAATGATGTTAAATTCTATCTGATTGTGAGGTTCCAGTTTTGGAGGTTTGGGGAATGTGGAGCACCCCTTCATCACTATTGCTCCCTGGTCCACTCTGACCCGGAGTGGTAGTACCTGTTAGGGTCCCATCTATGGGTTAAATAGAAAAACATGAGTTGATAAACAAAATTGTATTATGCATTAAGAATGAATTTATTTCACAACTTTGTCGGCATTAAATGACCCACTGAGGTTGATATGCCGTAAAACAAAACAAACCAAGCAAATTTGGAAAAAGTTTTGCGGTAACCAACCAATATTTTAAGAATAGGTAACAATAAGTTTTTCTCAGTTGGTAGAGCGTCCAACTAGGAACCACAAGGTCCCATGTTCGATACTGGCCCTCGCCAACTCAGTGTATAAGTAGCACAGGCATCTGTGCAGTAAAGTGAGGAGCTGATGGTAGGTGTGGCGCTCCACCTCAGATGTAAAAACAATCTCCTTGGTCTAGCACTAGTGAAAAGGGGATAGACTCCCTCACTGTTTGACTGATACTGACATTAGGTCACCCCGACGAGTTTTACTTACTTATTATCTTATAAGTTTTGCGTCTTTGTTTATAAACCCATTATTTGTCTGTGTTTTTTCAGTTTATCAAGAACTATTAGCTACTGGACATTTAGAAGTGATGAGCCGTGAGACGGACGAAGAAGAACATAGCATAGAAATGCATTTACCTTTTATAGCTAAAGTGATGGAAAGGTAAGGGTTAAATTTTTATTTTGGTCTTATATAATATTTACCAATTTCTTTTATATGTGTGTATGTGTGTGTATATATGTGTGTATATGTGTGTGTGTGTATATGTGTGTGTGTGTATATATGTGTGTATATATATGTGTATATGTGTGTGTCTATATATGTGTGTGTCTATATATGTGTATATGTGTGTGTCTATGTGTGTATGTGTCTATATATGTGTATGTGTCTATATATATGTATGTGTGTGTGTCTATGTATGTATATATATGCGTGTGTGTGTGTGTGTGTGTGTGTATGTTAACCTTTCTTCAGATTTTTGTATCGTAATTTTTATGGTCTACGGAGAATTTGGGGATTGAAAAGAAAACGGTAATTAGATTTCTGAAGAAAGAGAAGAAAAAGAAATAAGAACAAAAAGAGGTTAAAGTTTGGAAGGATAAACACTCAACAGGGGCCAGTTATTGACCGACCAATGACCCCAGAACTAGATTTAAAAATAAAAATGGAAGTCCCAGTTTCTGCGGATAAGAGGAAGTGGATGGGACCCTCACCTCACTCCTGGGACCACAAACAGAAATAAAGAAAATTGGCCTCTCTTTTGCCGGACCCAAGAAGGGTCGGACGTGTTTGTTGGGGCTCCATCGTGATATGTCTAGGGTAGTAACGAACAGCGCACATGAATGTGATTTACAATAGAACAGCTTGACCTTAATCTCTCCTTCTCTCTGAAAAAGAACCCACGAGCCTAGGAAGAAATAAACAACCCCTTTTTGACTATACAACTTTCGTGTTGTTACTCTGAACTAACGATGGCTACTACCACTACTAATGACTACTACTACAGCCTGACTTGGCCCCTACGCAACATTTTTATTGTCATTTGATAATTCAGACACAACACTTTGTTTTCTGTTAATAATTGCATTCTTTTCTTTTTCGTTTTTGTTTAGTAAAAAGGGACAATTTACTGTTGTTCCAGTTCTTGTGGGATCATTACAAGGAGAAAAGGAAAAGGTTTATGGAAAGATATTTGGTAGTTATCTTTTAAACCCAGAAAATCTATTTGTTATTTCATCGGATTTCTGCCATTGGGGTAAGGTGGTTTTGTTTTGTTTTTAAGGTTTTGTAACTTAATTAATTTACTATTTCTCGGAATTTTTGAGATGAGGCTTTGATAATTAATATTATTTGGATTATAACAATGAAGATGAGAATAATAGTCCAAATAATCCAAATAATATTAATTGATTAATTTGAATAATTATTTTCAATTAAATTGGTTTATTTTATTTTCATATTATTTTTATTATTCTAGTAATCTCATTTTAGTGTCGTATTACTATGGTAACTTAAAAAAAAGATTTTTTTTTATAAATCCACTAGTATATAATTTAAAAATTGTAAATATCATTACTATGGTAACTTTAAAAAAATTAATTTTTGATAAATTCGCTAATGTAATTTCAAAATTGGTTTACTAATGATAACTCTTTTGGACAATTCATTAACACCTTTCAAGATGATAACATAAAAAAAATTGTTTGAAAACTTGAAAGAAAAAATTCAAAACAATAAGGATTCGATTATTTTTTAACCAAATTTGTTTGAATTTCAAAATTGTAAATTTCATTTTGATATCTTATTACTATGGTAACTTTAGATAAAATAATTTTTGATAAATTCACTAGTATATAATTTCAAAATTGTAAATCTCACTTTAGTATCTTATTACTATGGTAATTTTAAAATAGAATATATCTTTTGATAAATTTTAAAATAGAATATATCTTTTTTGGTGAATGAATATATCTTTTTTGGTGAATGAATATATCTTTTTTGGTGAATGAATATATCTTTTTTGGTGAATGAATATATCTTTTTTGGTGAATGAATATATCTTTTTTGATGAATGAATATATCTTTTTTGATGAATGAATATATCTTTTTTGATGAATGAATATATCTTTTTTGATGAATGAATATATCTTTTTTGAGAATAATATATTTTTTTGATAAAATAGAATATATATCTTTTGATAAATTCACTAATATATAATTGCAAAATTGTAAATATCATTTTGGTATCTTATTACTATAGTGACTTTAATTAAAATAATTTTTGATAAATTCACTAGTATATAATTTCATTTTGGTATCTTATTACTATGGTAACTTTTTTTTTAAATTGATAAATTCACTCTATATAATTTCAAAATTGTAAATTTAACTTTGATATTTATTTCTAGGTCGCCGGTTCAATTACACATTTTATGATGAATCTTATGGAGAGATCTGGCAGTCTATAGAATACCTGGATAAAATGGTATGTAAAAAAAAAATTATAATTCTATTTAGAATAAGGATACAACCAGAAGTGTCTTGTTGACTAAGAATGTTCAAGCAGGTATAATATTCTATATCAAAATAATTTTCTTTTTTAAAAAAAGCAACATATTTCTTCTATGCTTTTTTCCACCTAGGCAAATACATTTATGGATCAAAATTTTATTAGCTTTGCCAAAGTAGGTTGGTAATTATTTTTTAAAAGCCTTACTTTCTAATTTGTATTGGTAAAAAAAAAAACACAATTCAAAGTCAATACATTAATTCTTTCTAATATCAGAAAAGTAACTTTCTTTAAACATAATTGTAATGCTCTCTTCTTTGTATAAAGAGATAATGGTTAAATCCTATTTAATGGACATAAATTCCACCATCGTATGTCACCCTGCCGAAAGAAAAAAAATACTAAAAATCAAGGAATTAACCCAATTTAATGAAATTTTCAGTGTTGGTATGTTAATGAATAAAAGATATAATGCACCTATTATTTTATTTAAAAACTTTTACATTTTTTCAGGTCAATTAACTTTGAACCATGTATCTTTGTGAATCTGTGTTACACCTCAAATATACATGGTTCAAATTAACTGAACTGAAAAAATGTAAGAGGTTCCAAATAAAATAACTGGTGCATTATATCTTTTATTAATTAATATATCAGCACTGAAAATCTCGTTAAATTCGGTTAATTCCTAGATTTTTGGTTGTTTGTTTTTTTTTTTTGTTTTTGTTTTTTATTTCGACAGAGTAACCTGATGGTGGAATGTATGTCCGTTAAGTAGGATTTAACCGAGATAATGATACGAAGGCGATATTAAAGGGAGACAACTCTGTTTTGGAAAGCTATATTCACCTCATTGCAATAATATCCAATTTTGTTATACAGAAATAATACTTAAGATACCTTGATTTCTATATGTCTCCATTTTCATCACAACATTTCAATTGTTGTATATAGAAAATTCTTTTGCATAACTTCAACATATGTAGGAGAAGGAAAAGTCTGAATTTGAAATTGTTAAACTAAATTTTGGAAATTGACCTTGTGTAACATCCTGATCTTGCTGGAGGGCTTGAATATATACATACATGTAAAAGGATGTCTTGATTCAATTTATTATTTCTATAGAGATATCATCTGGTTAAATCAAACTTAACAGACCTAAATTCCACTGTGCATCACCCTGCCGAAAGTATTGGAAAAATACCAAAAATCAGGGAATTAACCGAATTTAATGAAATTTTCAATGTTGATATATTAATGAATAAAAGATATAATGCACCAGTTATTTTATTTAAAACTTTTACATTTTTTCAGGTCAGTTAACTTTGAACCACGTATTTTTGAGAATGTGTTACACCACAAAGATACGTGGTTCAAAGTTAACTGACCTGAAAAAATGTAAAAGTTTTTAAATAAAAATAACCAGTGCATTATATCTTTTATTCATTAATATATCAACACTGAAAATTTCATTAAATTTGGTTAATTTCCTGATTTTTTTTTTTTTTTTTGAGTGGTGACATACGATGGTGGAATTTAGGTCTGTTAAGTTCGATTTAACTTATCATCTTGTTTGTCTCTTTCACTAACCAGAGTATATGACATTGGGTTTAACACTCCATATTACAATCACCAAATTATCCTTTACCCATAGGTTAAGTTTGGTTCAAATTTTCCAAAAAGTTACTATGATAAACACCCAGTGGTGGCTCATGACGTTAATTCATAGGGGTGCTGCTTCATAAAATATATAAAAATTAGGTACTAATGCACAATAGCACACAAGATATAATATCATTAGACACATAAATACTACCTCCCACACTGATAGGCAGATTGACACCATGTGAGCAGTGCTCTGCCTTTCTTGGGCCTCTAGACTCTTGGACATGCACACTAGGGTAGGTCGATTTTGGAACTGTAATGTATCCCATGTAGCGGAAGTTGCAAATTAACATAAAGAATTACCACACACAATATTTTTCTTCAAAACTTTGCCTTCATTTGAGGAAATAGATTTCAATTTTTAAAAATGTTATCACCTAGCACCTATATGATTTTCCCAACCCTATTGCCCTTATGGCAAGGCCCACCCCTTTTTATCATATGGATGCTAGAAGGTGGTGGTTGTGGATCTACATGTCCTGGGAATGACGTTAAACTCTATCTGATGGTGAGGTTCCAGTTTTGGAGGTTTGGGGAATGTGGAGCACCCCTTCCTCACCATTGCTCCCTGGTCCACTCTGACCCGGAGTGGTAGTACCTGTTAGGGTCCCATCTATGGGTTAAATAGAAAAATGTATTTATAAAAAAATTGTATTATCCATTAAGAATTGATTTATTTCAAAACTTTATCGGCATTAAATGACCCACTGAGATTGATATGCCGTAAAACAAAACAAAACAAACAATAAATGTTATCACTGTTACAGCTTAATTAATGAGGTAAAAAGCAGCATATCAGAAGTGTTGGTGGTGACATGGGGATATTTTCAATTTGAATTCTAGTTATATTTCATTTGTTTTGGTTAAAATGACAATATTTTCTGTTTTAAATATTGAAATTGCAAAAGTTTCTAACCAATTTCAGGGCCAAATTTTATGAAAATGAGGATTTTTGGTGCCTTTTAACCGACAATCTTTGATGCTATCTCCTCAAACAGTGGTACACGTAAGAGACCTAGTTTTTGGTATCAGTATTCATTATAGCTACACACAACATTTGCTGTTTGAGAGAATTTGATATTTTTTAAAATAAAAGGCGAAAAATCAATCTACCCTAATATGCACAACAAAGCAAACATCTTATCATGGAAAACTGTAATAATAACGGCAATAGCAATGAAGATAATAATGAAGGTGATAGACACAATAGTAAATGCAGAATGATGAAAGTAATATGGTTTGACGCACCTTTCTGCAAACTAACAAACATCAATATAGGGAAATTCTTTCTTAAGATAGTAGACAAAAACCTTAACCAAAATAATCCTCTATATAAGATCTTCAACAAGAAAACCTTGAAAATTAGTTATAACAGCGAGATAATTAATAATTACATGGAGTAAACAGTTCTACATACAGCAATTGTTGTCCCCCTTTCCTAGGAATCGGTGGTTGACCATTCCCATTAAGTTTAAGTATTATTCATGCTAGTATTAAATGTCTTTTACAAATGTTAATCCAAGTGAATAAAAACTCTGCTTAAAAATTAAACTGGTGTCACATCCTGCTTGTGGCAGAGGAGTTGGGTAAATACACACTTGAGGTAACGATTAATAATTTTAAAATGGAACACTTTTAATTTAATTCAGATGATAATTGTTTGCGGGGTTGGTCTGATTCTAAAATGGTATGATGTGTTGGGCTACGGCCTCTAGGGAGTAAAATTGAAAAAATGTGACACATCAGTATTAATAATGTAAAACAATTTTATTAATAATTTTATAATTATAATAATTATATTATTTAATTTATTATTTAATTATATTTATATAATAATTAATTTTATTAATAATATTAATAATTAATAATCGTTGTCCCCTAGGAATGAGTGGTTGACAATTCCCATTAAGTTTAAGTATTATTGATGCTAGTATTAAATGTCTTTTACAAATGATTTTGTAAGGTTGAGATTTAAAGATAATAGAAATAACTACTAGTAGCAAATCTTAAATTAAAAAAAAAACCTATATATGAGTAAATGAGGCTTTATCTTTTTGCCTACTTTAAGCCATTCGCGGCAGCTTTCCCGCCACTATGCATACCATACCCAAGCAAAGTATAAAAACTGATGGTTCATTATAATTGAGCATAAGGTTTCAAATTATTATAATAATAATAATAATAATAATAGGACTTTATTTGAATAGAATGAGTTCTGAGGTGAATAGGTAATGAACTTTGAAATATCCCATTATACAGGTAAAAAAAGAATACATGAGAAATTTAGTAGGCAAATGACTTTAGTTTTTTTGTTTTTGTTTTTGTTGAAAATATATTTTGAAAAGTTTGATACCTGAAATATTTTGTAAAAACTATTTTTAAAAAAGTAAACTGAAATATAAAAAACTATAAAAAATAATAATATAATAAAATCTATAAGATTTGTTTTAAATGATTAAAACTTGTTACTATTTTTTTTTTTTTTAATGAAAAATGTTAAAACATAACTATTTATGTAATAGTAAGGTTTTGGGGCTTTTATCATTATATTTTTTTTTTTTTTTTTTTTTTTTTTTTTTTTTAATTGAAAAATTTTCTTAAATATAAAGAATAAAAGAATCCTATGGCAAAACATTTGCAGAGTATTTCTGTGGAAATATCTAAAAACTGCCGATTTAAAAAAAAAAAAAAATACAGGTATAATAATGATTTTAATAATACTATAAACCTTTGTCCCATAATGATTGCTACATTTAGTATATAAAATTCATATGCAAATGTAACAATTATTATGGGACAGATAGTATTTCCGGGATTTAATTTTGAATATTAGATTTCATTCTGTTTTTTAATGCCTGTCCGGGTGCTTTTTTAATTTGGGAGGAAAATTTTTTTTTTTTTAAAGATTATTTTAAATATTTGGAAAAATAATTACAGAATAAAATCACAACTCGTTTTAAATGATGAAACTGTTCTCTGTATATTTCTTAAAGAAAAAAAGAAAAGTATAAGTATTTAAATAAAATGTGAATGGTGAACATATTTTTTATGTAGAGATGAAAAATTCCATTGCTAAATCACTTGCAAAAGATTCTGTGATAAAATATTTTAAAACTTTGAATCAAAAAACAAAAAAACAAAAAACAAAAAAAAGCAAATACATTAAATTCTATCTCTGTCCCATAAGACAATGGTGAGTTAAAAGTTTTGCACTATTTGTAATGTGAGGCACTCCTATCTCGCTCAGAACATTAAAGAACATTAAACATTTTTTTAATTTGGGGGGAAAAATTTTTTTTAAAGATTATTTTAAATATTTGGAAAAATAATTACAAAATAAAATTACAACTTGTTTTAAATGATGAAACTGTTCTCTGTATATTTCTTAAAGAAAAAAAGAAAAGTATAAGTATTTAAATAAAATGTGAATGGTGAACATATTTTTTATGTAGAGATGAAAAATTCCATTGCTTGATTTAGCAATGGAATTTTTCATCTTTTGCAAAAAATTCTGTGATAAAATATTTTAAAACTTTGAATCAAAAAACCAAAAAGAAAAGAAAAAAAAGCAAATACATTAAATTCTATCTCTGTCCCATAATACAAGGGTGAGTTAAAAGTTTTGCACTATTTGTAATGTGAGGCACTCCTATCTCGCTCAGAACATTAACCTCCTGGAAACTATACAGAGACATGCAACCAAACGAATACCTTCCATCAGGCATCTGCCATATTCTGAATGTCTTGCTGCCCTGGGAATGGATTCGTTGAAAAAGTGACACATGATCATCTCGGCTATTCTGACTAGGAGAGAGTAAAGTAATAAATTTATTTAACACATCTCTCCTGTCCGAAAAAGAGAGCATAGTGTTACAGGCCTAAAATAACCCACAATGGGTTGACATGCCATTGAAATCAATCATAACGGAGAATGGGCAGACTTATTTTTCTCACAGCAATGGGTTAAATAGTACCACTACTATTATTCTACAGGGATGGATTTGATATTGAATAACCCATGAAGGTTGATATGCCATTAAACAAAGAAACTAAGCCAAACCCATCTTTCTGTTGAATTTGTTTATTTTTGTATAATCAAAATATATTGTTTTATATTTTTGCTTGAAGGCAATTACAATGCGAATATCGCATAAATTCGATAATTATAGAAGATAACAATGACAAGTGAATTTCACAAAGAATTACTCGGCGTGTAGAATATCGTACAGACTGTTTCAATATCAGCGATATATACTAACGTATATATGTGTTATTATATGTTAGTATATATCGCTGATGAGACTTAATAAAGTTGAAACAGTCTGTACGATATTCTACATGCGAGTAATTCTTTGCGAATTCACTTGTCATTGTTATCTTCTATAATTATCGAATTTATGCAATATTTTGCATTGTAATTGCCTTCAAGCAAAAATATAAATATTTTAATATATATACTTTATTCAGCAATGCTTCTAAAAAATAAACAAACATCCAAAAAAAATCTATATTGTTTTATATTATAAAATGGTATTATAAAATATATTTGTATTATGATATTTATTATAAAAAATATATTGTTATATTATAATAATGTATTATAAAAGTGTATTGTTCTGCCATACTCTGAACGTCTCGCTGCCCTGGGAATGGATTCGTTGAAACTTTGACGTCTGGCAACTGACTTGGTGAACGCTCATGAAGACATTAATCATCTTAACAACAGCAACATTGAGCACCTTTTTGATCTCCATGTTTCTAATACATGTGGGCATACTTACAAACTCAGAAAACAGCATAGCTCACATGACTTTCAGAAACAGTTTTTTACGCTCAGTTGCCAAGTCATGGAATAAACTGCCTGCATCCGTTGTTGGCTGCCGAAACACTGCATCTTTCAAAGCCTCCATGCTTCCTGTAATCCACCACATTATACCTGATACCCCTCCACACAAATATGCACGCACGCACACATACATGTATATTATTACTGTACGGCTTTTCATGTTCTGACACTAATATATTATTCTATGTACTAGACATGGAGACTTTGATGGAGTTGTGGTGCACCTGAGCACTGTACACAATAAATTTCATTATTATTTAATTTGAGAACTTCGAATCCACTTTAAAAGAAAGGAAACCTGATGTTTTATAATACCAGAAGAGAATAAATCACTATTTCTCAGCTACACATTGGTCACACCAGATTAACCCACTCCTTCATTCTAAAGAAGAACCTCCACTGAAATGTTTATGTGAAAACAATATACAATAAACATATTTTGATCATATACAAACCTCAGCCACACTCAAAGAAAGTTCTACAAGTTAGAAATAAATCCTAAAAATATTGAAATTTCTGAAAAGAACCGGCCTCCTATCAAGGATATAGACTACAAAAATTACCCACATAAACACTTGATATACAAATCCTCAGCAGAAATATCAATTTCAGCAGATAAATACCCAAAGTTATACCAAATTTAATAGAAGGAAAATCTAAAATGATGCCCAAATAGCTACACACCTAACAACCATACCCCACAGAAGAAGTAAGAGAAAAAAATACATCTTCGGCATAAAATAACCAAATGGGTTGACATGCCATAAAATCCAACCAACCAACCAGCCAACCAGATGCTGTTGCTGAGATCATAAAGGGACAAACCACATCGGACTGAGGAGATGCTGACTTTCCTGATATTCTCAGTTTGCCCCAATGGTTTGAAGCACAATCTCAGGATCAGTTTTTAGGCCAATAGACTCTGGCTGATCAGAATTCAGTTTTAGGCCAACTAGACACTGGCTGATCAGAATCCGGTTTTAGGCCAACTAGACACTGGCTGATCAGAATCCGGTTTTAGGCCAACTAGACACTGGCTGATCAGAATCCGGTTTAGGCCAACTAGACACTGGCTGATCAGAACCGGTTTTAGGCCAACTAGACAACTGGCTGATCAGGATCCAGTTTTAGGCCAACTAGACACTGGCTGATCAGGATCCAGTTTTAGGCCAACTAGACATGGCTGATCAGAATCCAGTTTTAGGGCCAAACTAGACACTGGCTGATCAGGATCCAGTTTTAGAACCAATTAGACACTGGCTGAAGAATCCAGTTTGAGGCCTACCAGACACTGGCTGATCAGAATCCATTAGGCCTAACCAGACACTGGCTGATCAGAATCCAGTTTTAGGCCTAACCAGACACTGGCTGATCAGAAATCCAGTTTTAGGCCTAACCAGACACTGGCTGATCAGAATCCAGTTTTAGGCCTAGCCAGACACTGGCTGAATCAGACCATCCCAGTTTAGGCCTAACCAGACACTGGCTGATCAGAATCCAGTTTTTAGGCCTAACCAGACACTGGTGATCAGAAATCCATTTAGGCCTACAGACACTGGCTGATCAGAATCCAGTTTTAGGCCTACCAGACACTGGCTGATCAGAATCCAGTTTTAGGCCTACCAGACACTGATCAGAATCCAGTTTTAGGCCTAACCAGACACTGGCTGATCAGAATCCAGTTTTAGGCCTAACCAGACACTGGCTGATCATTGAGATTCTTGCAACTCTAGTAAAAAATTTTGAACCATCTACAGTGATACTACCAACTATGGTTGGTGCCTTCTATGGCTTGAACTGCTTTGGTCCCATATATCAAGTTGGAGCATCACTTATGTGTTCACCTTACTTCTCCTGCATGCCTTGTTTGTCTTACTTGGATGGTCTGTGAGATGGGAGGTAAGTGGCTGTACAGCTAGCATGGCGCCTGTCAGCTGGAGCAGAACAAGAACAACCAACACTAGCACATACCAAAATATTGCAAAAACTTTTTTTGACTCGCCCAAGTACTTATTAGATTTCACATATGAAGATTATATGCAAATGTAACAACTATTATGGGACAAAGGTTGTATATTTTACTGCTACTGTCCCATAATAGTTGGTACATTTTATGTATGAAATTTATATGCAAATGTATCAACTATTATGGGACAGAGGTTGGATGTTTTACTGCTACTGTCCCATAATAGTTGGTACATTTAGTGTATGAAATTTATATGCAAATGTATCAACTATTATGGGACAGAGGTTGGATGTTTTATTACTTCTGTCCCAAAATATTTGATACATTTAGTGTATGAAATTTATATGCAAATGTGTCAACTATTATGGGACAGAGGTTGTATGTTTTACTACTTCTGTCCCATAATAGTTGGTACATTTAGTGTATGAAATTCATATGCAAATGTATCAACTATTATGGGACAGAGGTTGTATGTTTTACTACTTCTGTCCCATAATAGTTGGTACATTTAGTGTATGAAATTCATATGCAAATGTATCAACTATTATGGGACAGAGGTTGTATATTTTACTATTACTGTCCCATAATGGTTGTTACATTTAGTGTATGAAAATTCATATGTAAATGTAACAATTATTATGGGACAGAAGTTGTATATTTTACTGTCCCATAATGGTGGTTACATTTAGTGTATGAAATTTATATGCAAATGTAACAACTATTATGGGACAGGTAGTAAAGAAAGTAAAATAAAAGAAAGAAAAATAAGCAGAAGCCTAATCTTCAGTATTGTCCTAAACTCTCCCCCATGTTTATGCACTCTACCTGTCAACAGGTGTAATCGTTTATCTGTTCCAGGTGCTTTCGCAACCCAGTTGAAGTATCAGACAAAACGAAGAACGGTAATAATCTTATCATCTTGTAACCATTGCTCGATTGAACAAACAAGTTAGATGGATTCTAGAGAAACCCATACCTACCACTAACATTCTGAATTTTATCTGATGCGACCCATGACAAAAGATACACGCTAATGCTCACAGAGAAAGGAGAGAGAGAGAGCTAAAAAGAAAGATCGGATTGTCTTTCTACTTACCTATCTACCTACCTGCTCTCAGCTGCTATCGAATTTAAATTCAGTGAAAGCAAATGGGGACAGATGTTAAAACTGCTCCAAAAATGAAACGGAAAGGGTACTTATCGATGATTTCTAGACCCTGAAGCATGCTATACAGGCAATGAATGTTCGGTACGGTTTGAGGGGTAACTGTTCAGAGTCCGCTGTTGAAAATGGTAACCGAAAGGTACTAATCACGCTTTCTTTATTTTATTACATTGTCATAATAAAGGTGGGTTGTGCGGTATTTTTTTTTTAATTTAAAAAGGTGATTTAAAAAAAAGGTGTAATAGATTAGAAAGACTAACTTTCTATTATTATTATTATTATATACTATTAGAATAAGGTGGGTTGGGGTATTTTGATTTAAAAAGCTGATAAAAAAGGTGTTTAATATATTAGATTAGAAAGGCTAACTTTCTATTATTATTATTATTACTATTGTCATTAATAAGGGTGGGATGGAGATATTTTTTTTTTGTCTGTAATTTAAAAGTGATGATAAAAAAGGGTAATAAATTAGAAAGACTAACTTTCATTATTATTATTATTTAATAAAGGTGGGTTGCGGTATATTTTTTTTTTTTTTTTTTAAATTTTAAAAAGGTGATAAAAAAGTTTTAATAGATAAAAAGACAACTTTCTATTATTATTATCATTGTTATTATTACTATTGTCATTAATAAAGGTGGGTTGGATATGGGTTTTTTTAATTTAAAAGGTGATAAAAAAGGTGTAAGATATTAGCATTAGAAAACTTTCTATCATAATTATTATTGTCATTAATAAAGGTGGGTTGGATTTTTTTTTTTAAATAAAAAGGTGATAAAAAAAGGGTGTAAGATATTAGATTTAGCAAAGACTAACTTGTGAATTAATATTAATATTGTCATTAATGAAGGTGGGTTGAGTATTCAAAGAAAAATATTAAGAAATGATAATTAAATAAACTAATAATGATATGCGCACCCTCTGGATGCAAGTATTTAAGCTTTAATGTAATGAAATATATTCAATTTAGAAAACTAACTTCTGTCATTATTACTATTGTCATTAATAAAGGTGGGCTTGGAATGGTTTTTTTTTAATTTAAAAGGTGATAAAAAAAGGTTTGTAAGATATTTTAGATTAGAGAAGACTAACTGTGAATTAATTTAATTAATAATTGCATTAATGAACGTGTGGCCTTGAGTATTCAAAAAGAAACAATATTAAGAAATGATACATTAAATCTAAACTAATAATGATATGCCACCCTCTGGATGCAAGGATAAGTTTAAGCTTATGTAATGAAATATTCAATTAGAAAACTAACTTCTGTCAATTATTACTATTGTCATTAATAAAGGTGAGGAGTGTCCGGTGGGTGTGGGATAGCGGGTTTCTTTTAATTTAAAAAGGTGATAAAAAGGTGTAAGGATATATTAGATTAGAAAAACTTTCTATCATAATTATTATTGTCATTAATAAAGGTGGGTTGGGGGATTTTTTTTTTAAATTTAAAAGGTGATAAAAAGGTGTAAGATATTAGATTGAGAAAGACTAACTTTAATTAAATATTAATATTGTCATATTTAATGAAGGTGGTGACAGTATTTAAAAGAAAAATATTAAGAAATGATAATTAAATAAACTAATAATAATAATGCACGCTCTGGATGCAAATGCTATTTAAACTTTAATGTAATGAAATATATTCAATTAGAAGACATAACTTTCTGTCATTTTACTATTGTCATTAATAAAGGTGGGTTGGGTATTTTGAAAAAAAAAAAAATGATAAATTAAATAAACTATCAAGGAAATATGCAGTAATCTGAAAATTAGCTACATAAATGAGTAACCTCCCTAGTTTGTTTCACTTTTGAGGAAGCGTGTGTGTTTTGGTCGGCCGTTTTCATTTCACCGTAAATCTACACTGAAAATACAAAATTTGTTCGAATCAATGCAACTGCATGTTTTAACATGAAAATATCATAAAATGTGTTCTAATTGTGCTGTGTCTTATTTGTTAATGAACTTAATTGTTAAGAACACATTTTATGATATTTTCTTGTTAAAACATGCAATTGTATTGATTACAGTGAAATGAAAATGGCCCACCAAAAACATATGCCCTCCTCAAAAGTGAAATAAACAAGGGGGGTCTTACTCTCATTTATTATCTAATGTTCAGATTACTGATATGCACCTCAGTGCATAAGTATTTAAGTTTAAATGTAATCAAGTGTATTAAAATTAGACTAATGAATTAAATAAGAATGCATATAAAAAGATTACACTTATTTTAATTATACTTTTATAAAAGAGTAGATCAGAACTGGGGATACAAGTGTTTTTTTTGGTTTTTTTTTGCCTGCAACCCCCTAGATGATTGTCACTTAGAGCTGTATTAATTTAAACACCTTCAATAATCCTTTACACCAGTGTCCTCCTGTACAATATTTACACAAACTAGCAAGAAAATGCACCCTCTGGACATAAATGTAATGAAATTGAATCACAGAAACACATCTTCTGTTTATAAAAAGATTACTCCTATCTTAAATATATAATGGTTTCTATACAAAATCATTCACGGATTGGATTTTAATACGTGTGGAATAAAACAATAAATCATTAAAGAATCAATAAACACCATAGTAAATTATTTATTAACCCGCGTTTGTTTAAAACCAGTCATGCAAATTAACCACACGATATATTATATGTAAACCTTTTTTTTTTTTTTCTTAGTGAGATATAACATGAGCGGGTTTGAGGCAAATCTAACTCAGATTTATTCATAGAGACTGTTGTTTATAAATAAGAATTATTCTATGATTACTTACTGCAATTCCCTGAGATATTGTGACGTAGCCAGTGACATAATTTGGTTTTACAGATAGACAGAAACCGTTATCATTCCATCATATGATAGATTGTTATTGATTAGTACCATTTTTCAGTTTGTGTTGAACTTATTCTCAATGAATAATTCTGACTATCTGGTAACCGAAATTGTTTAAGGTTCAATTCAATTCCCCCTCCAGCTATGGGTAAGTCACAAGTTAGATGGGACTTTTTAACCCTGGACTGCAAGCTAACCAGTTCAGGAGAACAGAAAAACTCTGAATTCAAAAAACCTGTTTAAACTCCACTTAAGAAATTGACCTTTCTAGCGCAGTAATGAACGGATTGCATAGCGTCACATCCTCTTGTATGGAGGGCGCTGCGTAAATATATTAAATAAGCGCGTATGATACCACAGTAAGGAAAATAATACCCCCCCCACCAAATTATTTCCTTAAAAAATTATTCTTTCGGCAAGTATAAAAACGACAATTATTAAAGGTGATTCCCTCCCTCGAATCATTAAACCCAAAAATTTTGTCTTTCACATGCCAATAAAATGTTTTTAGAACTGTTACTTTTGGTACGCAATATCGTAGGTATACCACCCCTAATCGATAAAATTTTTTTTGTTGCTTCATATTCCGTACAAGGGAAATGAATATATATATTACATAGAATTTTTTTTTTTTTTTTTTTTTTTAAACAACATTTCTTGCTAGTAATTTATTTTTCTTTTTGAAAAAACCAGCTTTATATTTTGCATACTCGGACGTAAGATGACATTTGGTATAAAATAAATTTAGTTTAAATTAGTTTCTTTATAGCGCTATGGGATATTTTTGGAATTATATGTATTTATTTTATTGATATATGTATTTGTTTAATTGAAGGTACTCATAGACCATTATTTAAAATGGTCTTATGGAAAATCCCAAACTTGTTTTTCTGTGTTTTTTTTAATTTAATTCTTGCCAGTGCTTGTGAACACCTAGAGTTGTTTCCCTTGTATAAAAAATATTGTACTTCATTTATTTCTACAGCAAAAAAAAAAAAAATGCACCCGCTGGGCCACAAATATTTAGGTTATTAACTTATTATAATGGAGATGTGTGTTTTTCCAGTCTGTAACCGAAAACTATATTACTACTCAAGTCACAATTCCCTTATTATTTATGCTTCCATCTGATTTTATTTTATTTAAACCTCACATCTATTAATAAATTGTTTAACATTATTTAATACCTTGTTGACCATATCTACATACTGTATTTACCGCGTCATACGGAACCAGCCAAACCACTACCACATTGTACGGTCAGGCACAAACGTCCCTATTAACGTCGGGAACCCACCCACAAGCCGAAAAAAAGGCCTTCCCCATTGGGGAGTGGCACGATTGAAAATTGCGTCGATCCCGTCGGCATTCCCCCTCAAGGGGGGCGCCTCAGGCGCTGGGGCATTAACCCAGCCCGCCCCCGTTTAAACTCGAGGGGGGCAGGCTGTTGCCTGGCATCCCTTTAACAGGCGCACGGGCGATACGCGCCCCCTGGGATCGACGCTGTTAATTATATCAATGGTCCAGAGGCCATAAGCACACTGTTGACCATATCAACATACTAATAATAGCAACTGTATTATATATTACAAATAACTAGCAGTTTACAGTCAGTGAACAGGGCAAGCGCTATTTTGCATATTGATTTCAAAAATTTGATTTTAATAAATATGGGCTTACCAAGTATTAATTGATTTTCTAATTGATTGGTTCTTATCTTAATGAATATGAGCAAAAAATCTTGCTGAATAACATCTTTAAAAAAATCCATTAGCACAAGAAGAAAATAACTGCCTGAACAATTTAATTCTTTACCTCTATTTTAACTAAATAGTCTAAATTAGGAAGAATTTAGCAATAAAAGACCGGGAAAATGATCTGGGACAGAGAAGTATGTTTCAGTACTTATCTTATCTTCGCGATCTATACCCCCCTCTGTTTCAAGTTACTTTTATCTGCATTCTATTTACTTCGTGGCCTTTCCTAAATTTAATTATAATATTATATAAATATTTAAAACTTGCACCGGGAGAGAGTGCATATACCTTTGCTAGTATAATTAAATTCATTGAATTAAAAAAAGTGACTAAGAAACTTACAATATGAACACAAAAATATTATTTCTCTGAATGCTTTGAATGAGGCTTTGAAGATTAGTATCCATCTGCGATCTTGGGACCCTCATTGTCCCCACACTTCATTGCTAATTTGTACAACGTTCCTCGCGACGAAATAGACACCTCTGGCCTCTTCAGGTATACCTGTATCATACATAAGTAAAAATTAGCGTAGAGATTACAGCCAAATCAAGACATTAGTTTATAAGGTTCCCAAAATCACACTGGGCCGAGTGGATTAGGCATAGTAAATAGGTTAAAACAGTTCTAAGTGACAGTTTATCCTTCATCAGATAACCGATGTTGTTCCAATTCCTGATGTGAAAAGCAGTTTAGAAAATTTTAGGGGTACTCATTTAGTGAAAAGCAGTTAGAAAAAAATTAATTAACACAACTCCTACCCCAGCTTATGGTTAGCGGTAATGTGAGAAGCGGGATACCCCCGCTGGTGGAATAACATAAAGGGCAGTTAGCGTTTCAAAGTTCCCGTGATGGCTCCTCACAATACGACAAGAAATGTTCCCCCCGATCGTGTTTCGGACAAGAATACTGAAGAAGGTGAGGTATATCGGCCGAAACGTCTGTACAAATTAACAATGCAAGCGATGGGGACAATAGTCCGAATAACGCTAATAATACTATTCATTTATTTTTTCTACTAGACAAAAAAAAAAAACATGCACCCTGGGCACAGAATATTTAGGTTATAATATAATTAAATATATTGAAATTAGAAAAAACTAATGAAATAAATATGAACACAAATGATTACACTATTTTTACTTTATTTTTACTGATTTCAATTATGAAATTATACATAGGACACTGCTTTTGATGTATTATGAAAAAAAACAATAATGTATAGCAAATCAATTAACAGCAAGCGAAATTATTTTATTAACACGGATGTAAAATTAATCACACCCACATTATGGCAAAACATTACATTTCTTCATGATATATACCGCCGCACATCGCAGGTTTTAAGCACATTAATAATATGCGGCTGTTTGAGCCGTTACAGCACACACACTATCCTCCTTATAAGATTAAATATAGATATTACATTGAAAAATTTATTTTTTTTTTTAACAATTCCGATTAGAATTTAATTATTCTTTTGAAAAACACGCTTGTATATTTATTGCCAATACTGAAGATGACATTTGCATGGTATAAATGAATTGGGCTTATAAATTAGTCTTTATAAACTATGGAGATATTTGAATTATATGGATTTGTTTACATTAGGCTACTCATACGCATCCTTATATAAAATGTTCTGCTTGGGACCCCAAACTTGTGTTTTTTGTTTTCTCATTCTTATCTTTGCAGTGAATGTGCAACATTCTGGATAACTACAGTAGTCGTATCATCCCTTGAGTACAAGTATTCCTTGTACCAAAAAATTTAACTGATTTTTATTACATTCCCATTTTGTTTCATACTAATATAACTGTATTTCTTTTATCTTTCAGGCGCATGAATATTAATTGAAAAATATGGATGCCAAGGAGCTTTTCAGACTACCTATTGCCAATATCAAAACACCATCTGTGGTAGACATCCCTATATGTTCTTCTTCATGTAAGTAAACTAAAATTGGGGGAGGGGGGATATTACTTATTCACTTACTACTGCTTGTATATTTACCTGCAACCTTGTCAGGTGCTCCAGTGAGTTTCGGCCCGCAACCGCCATGGGATCCGTTAAAGTAAATTAATCAGCGTCGATTCCCCCAGGGGGGCTATCCCCCCAGGCAATACCTGCCCATATTGATTTAAAGCCGCGGACAGGGCGGGTTTATTGCCCAGGCCCTGACGTGCCGCCCACAAGGCGGGAATGCAACCGCAGGGGATCAACGCAATTTTTTGTTCTTTCCCACCCAATGAGCTTCAGCTTGTGGGTCGGGGGGGGCCCGCACATTTAAAACAGAAGGCCTTGTGCCCAGTTCCATACAAGGGGGGTATGAGACAAATCTACTCCTTGAGAGGCACAACAACAACTGCGACGCTACTGGGATCGACACAATCTGTCCACTGAGCTCCATCCTGTGCACTTTTTCCTGACGTCCCACCTGGCTGAATCAATGCAAGGTCCTTTTTACGTAAGAAGGGGATTTTAATGGGGCATTCCTGCAAAGATCCACTAAAATGCACTTCAGTATTAATGGATCTGCAAGGCTAACTAAAGTTTTTGTCACCTCTACCCAGGCAACCGCCGGGGTAGTTGCTTTCTAGTTCTTATATGTGGTTTTTTGTTTTGCGCGCGGGGGGACGGGTTCTTAGCTATAATTTGTATTATTCAGACATATTGTCCTCAATTTTCATTGTTATCTGTACAATGTTCCGCGTCCGATGTGCCCTCTCCAGCGCCCTTCTAATTAAATTAATACAGGCCTTAAATCACCGTGTAACCAGCTAATGTCGTTAGCGGATACATTGAAAACAGGATAACCCCCGTGACTGAAAATAAAGGGTTAAGTTCAAAGTTCCGTTATGGCTCCCCGATTACGACAAGGAAGGTCCCCTGATTGTGATTAAGAAGTTCCCAACGATCTGAGCGATTGCGTACCTGAGCTCTGACAAGAAATACCTGCAAGAAGGCCCGGGAAA